>CM041214.1:28190262-28790262 GCA_023065735.1 Coffea humblotiana
TGTGCTTGATTGGGAGAACCTGAGGAAGGACATTTTTAAGGAATGTCATGACAGCCGTTACGCTGGCCACCCTGGTACTCACCGCACGCTGTCTCTCGTACGAGAACGTTACTACTGGCCAAGTCTGAGGGACAATGTGGATAATTATGTGCGGACTTGTCTTATGTGCCAACAAGACAAGGTAGACAACGAGCCGCCCGCTGGATTATTGCAACCGTTACCAATTCCGGGACGCGTATGGGAGAGCGTCTCAATGAATTTCATTGTGGGATTGCCAAAGTCGGAGGGATGCACGAGCATCTTTATTGTGGTGGACCGTTTGTCCAAGTATGCTACGTTCATCCCCGCCTCAAAGGAGTGCACTGCTGAAATGACGGCCAAACTCTTCATGAGCCATGTCGTCAAGTATTGGGGCTTACCGGCAATGATTGTTAGCGATCGGGATTCGCGATTTACGGGCAGGTTTTGGCAAGAACTTTTCCGTTTGCTGGGTTCGAGACTCAATATGTCAACAACTATACATCCACAAACGGATGGGCAGACAGAGCGAGTCAATGGAGTGCTCGAGGTATATCTTCGACACTACGTAACGGTGAACCAGCAAGATTGGGCTAAGTTGCTAGACGTCGCCCAATTTTGTTTCAACTTACAAAAGAATGAAAGCACCGGCAAGAGTCCATTCGAGATCGTTCTTGGGTTCCAACCGACGACCCCGAAGGATATTGTTGGTGGCTACAAGGGTGCTAGTCCTCCTGCATACCGGTTTGCCAAGGATTGGTAAGAACGCGCGGAAACGGCCAAACTTTACTTGGAGAAGGCCCAGCACCGCATGAAAAAGTGGGCTGACCTCAAGAGAAGATTCCGCGAGTTCAAAGAGGGAGACCAAGTGTTGGTGAAACTTTACCAATATGAACGCATACGAGGGGTGCATAAGGATCTAATGTGAAGGTATGAAGGACCGTTTACGATACTTAAGAAAGTGGGCAACGTATCCTACAAGGTGGAACTACCCGAGAGTTTGTCCCAACTCCATCCGATCTTTCATGTTAACTTGCTTAAACCATACTACCAAGACCCGCACGACCTATCAAGGAGCATATCCACGAGAGCACTCGCAGGCATGAGGGACGAGTATGACAAGATTGCGGAAGAAATCTTGGCCGACCGACTCGTCCGGCACAAAAATCGTACACCATCTAAAGAGTATTTGGTGCGTTGGCGTGGCTTACCCGAGGCCGAGATAAGTTGGGAGCCTGCAGAGAAATTGTGGCAATTCGAAAATCTCGTACGAGCATACGAGAATAGTTAGGCATCGAGGACGATGCCTCGTTTAAGTGGAGAAGAATGACACGGTCCGCACATCAACCATGTGCAACCGCGCCCGACTGGCAACACAGGCACCGCTGTGGAGATGTTATTAGGCCAAGCCTAGTGGCCAACTAGAAGTATGGAGGCTATTCTAGATGTTTCTAGAAGTGTGTAGAGTTTTGTAGAAGCTTCCGGAATGTTCTAGTGTAGAAGCTTCCGGAATGTTCTAGTGTAGAAACTTCCGGAATGTTCTAGCGTAGTCTAGAACTTGTACAGAAGAGTCTAGTTCTTTGTAGAACTTTCTAGAAACCAAGGGTAGGAATACTTTGTCTAGAATTCTCTAGAACCTTGTGTAGGATTCTTGGCTTGCCTATAAATAGGCTAAACCCTCTCATTTGTAACCAACAAGAAACAATCCAACAATTCAAGAGATCAATAGAGAGTTTTCCTCTTTACCTCCAAACCTTTTCCTTACTCGTTTCTTTCTTTACGCTTCCGCACAAATACCGCGCATAGGAATAAAGGTTGAACTAGCCAACCGTTCATAGCTAGAGTCTTGAACGTTCGCTAGTGCCGCACGACGTGAGTGCTTATAGAAATTTAAGCAACCCGTGACATAAGGAACTTTTTGACCTGTGGATGTTCATTTATCATACTTATTTTAACTGACAGCTGGTTTTAAGAGTATTCCCTTGATAATTTCATTGAAATTGGACCTGTCATTTTTGACATTCATAAGCAATTATTTCCAGTGCCATATAATTTCTTCTATATCAATGGCTACAGAATATAAGATCTCTTTTTGAATTGTTGATAGCTTCTGAACAGTCTCTTATCCTTTCATAGATCTTTGAAGCACTGATATAATTTACATCTTCAGCCGCCTCAACCCTGATATCTTCTTTTTTAAACCTCTGAACCGAAGCAAATTAGCTTCAACACTTCAGTTGTTTTTGACTGCCTATTAGAGAGAGTTTCATTGGATTAAAATTTTATGTTGTGCCCTTTTGGCGTTTTAGTCTTGTGGAACACTAATTTTGGTCTGTATCTTTACAGGATGGCAAGGTATTACAACTCGAGCATGTTTTCATTCGAGGAAGCAAAGTCAGGTACGAAAAGTGCTTTCTGAGTTCTAATTATGGGTAAAACAAATTTTATCAGGTTTATGGTGATTCCAGATATGCTTAAGAATGCTCCAATGTTCAAACGTCTAGAAGCTAGAATCAAGCTGCTTTCCCAGTTTGCCCATGTGTATTAGAGTGTATTTGTGACCATCACAGCTTTGCTTACACTTTTTATATTGTCTTTTGAAGGGCAAGGGTTCAGCACTTGGCGTTGGACGGGGACGTGCTGTTGCCATGAGAGCTAGGGTAAGATCTATTTCGTGACTTTTGTATCTTATACTCCAAGATCAAATTTATTTAAATCTAAAAGTTAGGAATGATACTTCATGTCTTTACCGTAGGCTCTGAAATGCATTATGATCTCGTCAAAAAAAGGCAATGTTGGATGGCCACTCTAGAACTGGATTTAACAAATACTGTAAAACAGAGAAAATGTAGTTGTACGGAGTATGTAAAATGATTAGCTTGAAGAAATAGATAGTTACAAATTAAGTTCTGTGAAGTTTGCCTGAATGTGCCATCCTTGTATGCAGGCTCAGGCTGCTGGTCGTGGAGCTCCACCTGGCAGGGGCGTTGTGCCACCTGTAAGGAGGTGATCATTCCAGAATATGATTGTAATCTTAAGAGTGTCAAAGCTCGTATATTATGCAAGGGAGATCATCAAATCCATGTTCAGCAGCCCCATTTAGTATAGGATAATATTCGGCCTTTGAGACCTTAAAAATTATGTACGCTTTTGAACGTGGCTAGTGCTCATTTAGAGACGTGAATGGTTTTCCAATTTACGATTCCGTTTTAGCTGATTCTAAAATTTGATGTAAACCAAATCGATTTGCTGTCTGTTAGTAAAAAGAAGTCAATGTGGGAAGTCGTATTCTGCTGTAACGTGGAAATAGCAAATTGCCTCCATTCGTAATTACTTGGGCGGATGCAATAGCGAGCAATGCAATAAGCTTTTTGAAAAGGATTGATCCAGAGTTTGAATGATTATCAGGATTGCAAGGCTAAGGAGGAGAGGGAGAGGCTAGTTTTTGGTGGTGAAATGCAGTTGATAATGCAGAATTGCGTGTACCCTTTCATTAACCGCTGCCCTGGCTGCTACAGAAACACCTTTTACTGCCTGCTGGTTGGAAGATCCAAAACTTCGTGGTTATATTGAATGAGCGGCCATTAGGCAGATTATTTGTGCCTCTGACAAATTGAACGACCTTTGAAGAAGAAATTACATTATGCTAATTGGAACCCGACCCAACTCATGGCTCTCTAAATGAAATGGAGCAATTCTAAAGCAGATGTTTTTCGGCCCAATGGGCACCAAAACAGACATTATTGCTTGAAACTCTGCATTTTTTGGAAAATCTTTCTTCTTTCGTCTACTGATTGAAGGCTATGACGAGATATAGGCTGGATTGTACAGTTCCTAGTCCGTCTATTTATGCTCACTCACTGTATCCGTATGCAGCAGGATGATTGATTTTCCAAGTCCATTTGCTGGATCCAATAGCTAAAAACAATAATATGTGACTGACTATCTGGAACAATTGCAGGCTACATTTCGTTGGCGCCTTAAAATACACTCCTTTTTAAGAGTGATGGAGCAAAGGTGTATACTTCTGCGTATTCAAAAAGTTTCGACGCCTTCTTAAGTTGGTGGATAAAGGTGTAAATATCTGATGCGAACAAAATTACGGTTTAAAAGATTTTTTTTTTGGGGGTAAGGTATTCCACGAAAGGTTAGGTGGGTTTTCACTTTTCAGTGCTTCAAAATTTTAGTGTCCTTAGATTTGAGTGCTTAAAAATTTCAGTGCTTCAATTGCCACGTTAAGTGGCTTTGCTTAAAAAAAAAAAAATCTACACGGATGTATAGTGCACTTGTCTGATCTGGTGGTGGTTTAGTCCCCTTCGAATTATTCTTGAACCTCTTCAGGTTTGCCCCTGCCTTTAGTGTAGGATAGAATAAATTTATATTCTTCGTATAAAAAAAAAGATTTGAGACATAGAAAGTAGACTCGTGAACAGTCATCAACCGTCTCTCTCCTCCTGACTCACTGTCTCGCTTTTGCTAGAATTTTTTTAGCTGAACTTTCATCGAACTCATCTTGACCTCTGATGATGGAAATTTGATTTTCTCCGAAGATGCTTCATTAGAAAAGTTGTGTCAGCAAGAAGGCTACTACTCATATCTTAATTTGCTCGTATCTCTTCTCTTCTTCGCCTGATGCAGTTGTTTTCGAAAGTAGACTTTTGTAAGGATATTATTAGCAAAAATTCCTAATTTTATGTTTCACACCGGCCCCCTTCCTCTCAATTCACTCGAGATTCAGGTTTTGAAATAACAGCAAGTTATACAATAATACCTTCTTTTGTTAAACCCCAATAATACCGCAGTACTCTTTCTTGTGTAACAATGAGCCCAAAGCTAGTAGCCACAAACCAACTCTAATGTTCCACCAACCAATTCTAAGATTGAAATTCACACATCTGTCGTTCCCAGAAGGAAAGGACTTCTTTATTGCAAAATCGCAAATGACGTTAGTTAATAGTACTAGTATTATTCTCCAGATTGTGTGGTGTCGATGAAAAGCCCGACGATGAAGACAGAATTGTGTATACATTACTAATACAAATCTTCCTAGTTCAAGTAGTCATGCTATGAATTAGATGCCTACTGCCTAAATCAAATCCTATCCATCCCAAGTGTTTGATTCACAATTCACAAACAAGAGTCTTCTCTTGTCTCTCTTACCACATTATTTCTATGCATGAACAGGCATGGAGACACTGCACAGCCCACAGAAAGGGACTGTCAAAATTCATCTGTATCAGAGGCAGCTGAGCTGGAAAATACCATCAACTCACAAAAATCCAACCAAACGTTTGGTATAATTTTTCTTCAGTCTTCAAGCACAACAAAAGTGTTCTCCGAATTGCAGTTCTTGAGCAGTAGCGATCAATGGTTTTCGCTCTCCAAAGTGCGCCGAAGGTACGTATTTACTGTATTTTATTTGGCATTTAGGCGGCGACTGAGGACCAATAAAATTGTCTCACTTGACGTTGACTTGGGTATGGAAGTCCGAAATTTCGACGGTGAAGTTACAAAAGATGTCAATTTCAGATAAATGGTTGGACCACTAATGGTGATCGCTACTATTTTATAACGGGGATTTATGCGTTGAATAGGCTTTCTTTCTACTGAAAATGCTTGTTTGACCCGACGAGAAGCCTTTTTTGGTTTTGTGTGAACAGAAATTTCAACTTTTACAGTGGATTGCTTTGGTTTGACTTTCCTTATATACATATATATATATATATATATTCATGAAATGCATGACATCATAGCTTAAGGTGATTGAGAGCTAAAAACATATATAATAAGTATGTAAAATCTCCGATGCAGTTGATCAAGTCTAACTAATTAAGTTCCATTTCGACTGAATCTTAGGATTTAACCACAAAGCTTTTCTAGAAAAGTCAACATCATCCGCCATTTTTCTTTTAAAAATTTAATGCCAAATCTAGTTTAGTTGTAAGATAGGAGTTAAGTGAATTAGTGAAGGGTCAAGTAAAACTCAAATTTCGTATTTCTACTATTATTAAAAGTTAACTCAATTGTATATATATATTTCTGGGTTGTGTGGATAAATAAGTAATATAAGTATCTGATCTTAGTTTCTGTTCATGAGCTGCTCTGCTGAAACGCTGAACACTTGGAAGTTTTCTCAGCAAGCGAAGCTCATCCATAACAATGTAAACTCTTCGAATTATCGAGTAAAGTATGGGGTGCTGATCGGCTGGATGAAGAGCTTGTTACAGAATATCAGTTTGCAGGTGATTGTCACTCCAAGACAAATGAGATATTAAGGGAGGAGGGAAAGGACAATGCAGTAGTGGCAGAGAGTTCTTTACATGAAGAAGTTGGATCAGATGATGGAGCATTTGGATCAAGTTGCAGATCAAGTACAAACTTCCATAAGGTAATAGATTTACAAAATGTGATAACATGAATTTTTGGCCAAACAAGATTTTGAACTTTGTTGTTTGGGAATATCCATACCCATATCCCATTACATCCTTTTATTCATGCTCGTAGTACTTCAAAATATCTTATTCTTTTCACTCGTCATTCTGGAAAACAAAAATTCCAACATTTTGCAGTTTCTTGAAGCCAAACTTGGCCATGCGAAGGCAATTGCCACTCAAGAAGACACAAAAGCATCTTGCACGTTTTCAAAATCAGAAAAGGACCAAGACACAGTGAAAGATGCTGATATAAGGACAAGTGAACTGATGAAAGCCAATGACATCTTGAAACTTGAGGTTGAAGAGCTCAAGAAAAAGGAATTTTTGTTGCTGGCCTCTTTAGCTGCTTTAGCAAATGAATTCCAAGCTGAAAAACGACTCTCTTATAGAAGCTGTTGCAAAAGGCGAAGAACTCAAATCTCAGATGCAGGCCAAGAAAAGCACAATATCTGCTTTGAAGTTGGATGTTGGAAAAATATGTGAGATTGTGAGATTGCTCAAAGAGTGAAAATCTTGAGTTGAGAGCCATCATAGAAGATGGCTCAAAAGCTAGGAAGTCCATGGAATAGGAGTTGATGAAGAGAGTGATAGCCGGGAACCTGCTGTGGAAATTGCTCTTGATAAAATATACAACAAAGTTGAGTCCATAAAAAAACTAATAGAAAGATGTTATCATTGAAAGGGATGACATGCTTACAAAAATGGTTCTTTGTCACGTAGAGCTTGAGATGGCTCGAACAACTATTGAAGGAAACAAGATCTTGTGATTTTGATTTCGGAAAAAAAGAAAATTCAGCAGCAGACAAATGCTCAGACCAAGGCATACAACTATTAGCCACCAAAATCAACAAAAATGGGAAAGGTACTAGAATCAAATCTGAAGCGTGTAACTGACTAATCTGTTTTTAATTATGATTCAAATGATGAAATTATAACAAAAAAGAAGTTAATAGGCAAAGCATATTATGAATAGGTGAGAATTAAAGTCCTTTCAGTTTTATCTTCAAGTATGTTTTTGGTGCAGTAAATTTTACTATCTATGCCATGCTTGAATTTACAAATTTTACTTGATAAAGATTTTTATTTTAAAAGTTTCTTATGTCACAAAATTAACTGAATTGAGTATCAATATAAATTAGTACTCATATAATAAGCCTACATTATTGAACAGAAAGTTAATATGATAATGATGCAAACAGAGTTTCAGAATTTCTTCTGAATCACCTGAACTACGCAATCAAAAATAAACCCTTCCACCATCAGGACTGAACAAAATTTCTATGCCAATATATCAGCAAAGGCTGATATCTTAGTCAAGCTTGTAGTGCTTCTTAACCCCATCCAAACAATCCTTGATCAAATCTAACCTCTCCATGTAAAGATGAGCTGCCTGTATCTCCACTTCCGCCAATTGCTCCACCAGATCTTGCTCCTCCAAAGTTTTCATTGCCTCGGAACCATCATGCCCTCTAGGAATTTCACTAGAAGAGGGACCCTGTGCTTTCTCACTTCTGTGATTATTTCTAGCATGTTTACTGTCAAGTTCTTGAAAGCTCACTCTTTGAGGTGGTCTATTGCCCCCACTAGCTTTTGAAACCACACTTTTTGAAAAACTCGACTTTTTAACTGTCCCCTCTGAAATTCTTAAATCAGTTTGAGTATTTCCACTTTCTGAGGGTTCCTTTCCTTTTGCAAGGATGGAGTTTGCAAGAATTTTCTCTGTCATAGAATCAGCTTCGTAGCATTTCCACTTTCTGAGGGTTCCTTTCCTTTTGCAAGGATGGAGTTTGCAAGAATTTTCTCTGTCATAGAATCAGCTTCGTAGCAACTAGGAGAAACAGAGCCCTTTGCTTTGCTTTGAGCAACTAAGGGTACCTTTCCTTTTGCAATGGACTTCGAAAGACTTTGAATGTTTGCAGAGTCAGCTCCATCATGACAATGAGATACGGAGCCCTTTGCTTTGCTTTGAGCTATGAAAGGTCCCTTTCCTGTTGTAGTGATGAAGTTTGAGCAATTAAAGTTCCCTTTCCCTCTCTTTTTGGCTTGGTCTTCTGCTTCATTTGCTTCTGAATCGAGGTGCTCTTGATCTGGACTGTATTCAGTAGCAGCTTCAGATTCTGACTGCGGATGATTGGCATCTGTGTCTCCTGAGGTTGAGTTTTCTACTTCAAGTCCAAGATACTCATCTTCTTCATCTATATGGGTATCGATCCAAAGGCAGAAACAACTTCTTAGGCAACGGCTTGCTGAAATTTGTACCATCATAAGGTTGTGATTCATGCAATTGGGAATCTTCATTTTCGTCTGCACTTTTTCTTGAGCGTTTAATCCCCATTTATCTGATAAATGTGTAGTACACAAAGCATTCAACTTTTGTATTAACGGTTGAGAGAGGCATACATGTGTAACTCACTAATGGCATAGTTGATGGCTGTTCGTCTTTCTCTCATTATTATTTATGTGTTGGCATTTGAAAGGATGTAGAATATGCTTTCTTGGGGCTTGGCATAGACCATTTTCCAATACAGTTTATAATTGAGAAACTTTTGGTAACTAGTAAAACTTCATGTGCTTTGCATGTGATTTTATCATCCCAAAGTGTAGTAAGTTAAATGCTAGAGTTTTTTTATATAATTTTGATTGTCAACTTCAACCTATAATATTCGTCTATTTTTCATTTTCGTTATCCAATTCTTTGAATTCATTGCATCATGGCATGACATTTTTCTGAATTGGCCTTTATTTTACCCTTCAACTAATTTGTATTTTTAACCTTGACAAACAAATATTGACAATATCATATTTTACCAAAACTATTGTTCAAAAACAAATATCTTGTTTTACCAGTTGTTTATATACAAAATAATGTTGTTCAGCAAGAACAATGAATTTAGATGGCATGAGAACAATAGATGAAATTTAAAAATATTAGTAACTTAAAAAGGTTAAAATGTAATATCAATTTATAGAAGGTCATTATAGTTAATAAGTTAGTTTAATTATATTAAATAAGTTAGTCTCTAGAAGGTTAAGTTAGTTTATATTAGTTTATTTCTGGATGGGTAGGATGGGTTGGATTGTTCAAGGGATGCAAGTGTAAATGAGAAATTTCGAGTTCGAGTCATCCCACTTATATTAAAAAACATTAAATAATTCTAATTCAACTATCCGATCATATATATATATATATATATCAATATTTCAAACAATATTCCAATATCAATACCTTTGCCTACGTGTATTTTATATTTTTTGGGGAAGTTGTTGCAACATTAGTCCAATTAAAAAAAGTAACATTAAAAAACTAATTTAAGAAGAGAGATGAAATTTTGATTCCATAAATACTCTTTATGCATGTATATAAGTTGTATTAGTAAAAAAATAAAAATAATTAAAAATTAGAAATAATTAATAAACACATTTCATCATTCAAAAAGTTTATATTTAATAAATTAGACAATACAGATAAGCAACAAAACTACACTAATAATCACAAAATTCAACAAAACAAACTAGTCATCTCTTTTGGCATGATGTTTGCTATGATTCTTGTGATTTTGAATAGAAAAAATTTTTGAATTTTGCCTTCATTTTCCCGCTATTCTCGATTACTAATATCTAATGATTAAATAATTAGAGCACTAATTAACTATTAATAACTAATTAACGAAAATAACTATTGAAAATTTCTTTAATGATGAACAATGACTTATATATACAAAATAACATCAATTAATATTCTTATGAAAGAAGGAGGAAAAAGAAAAGCAAAATTTGAAAATTTTTCTATTGAAAATCACTAGAATTATGGCAAATATAATATAAAAAGATATGTTTAGTCTATTTTGCTAAGTCTTGTGATCATTAGTGTAATTTTGTTACTTATTTGTGCTGTCTAATTTATAAATGTAAACTTTTAGAATGATGAAATGTGTGTATTAATTGTTTCTAATTTTTAATTTTTTTAACTAATACAACTTATATACATGCATAAGGGATATTTATGGAATCAATATTTTATCTCTCTATTTAAAGTACTTTTTTAAGGTTGATTGGACTAATTTTGTTATCAAAATTTTAATCTCGTGGGAGGTTTTTATAATTTTGCAAACTTCAAGGGAGGCTAGTGATATTGTAAGAAACCTCAAGGGAGGTGTCTAAAATAATCCTTTATTTCATTGTTGCTGCAAGAGTTGATCTTTAAGCTTTATTCTTTTATTGGATAAATTACCTTTTACCCCCTATAGTTTAAAAACCTATATAGAGCCTCCTCATGATTTGAATTAAAGCATTATCATTTGTTTTTCCATTAAAACTAATGGTCAAAAGTACAAAATCAAAGTCAAAGTATTAATTTGACAAATTTTCCCTTTCATTGCTTCTTTTTTCCATCCAAACATAAAAAAGAAGAAATTGAAATAAAAAATAGATAAATAAGAAATAGAAATATCATTAAAGATTTGGTTAAAAAACCTAAAATGATATTTGTAATGAAAAAAAGTAGGCATTTTAGTTTCTTATTCATTTGTTTTATATTTCCCTTTCATCTTTTTGGTTTCTTAATTCTTTATTTTTATTTCCCTTCCATCTCTTTTGTATTTAGAGAAAATTAGGATTTTGTAAACCAAAATATAGATTTTCAAAATCATCTTTTCTCATCCCAAAAAAAAGAAAGGAAAGAAAAAGAAAAAAATAGTAGCAAAAGGGTGAATTTGTCAATTTATTAGTTTGATTTTGACTTTTACTATTGATCGTTAATTCTAACGGAAAAAGCAATGGTGACATTGATAAGTGCCTAATTTATGGTTTATTTTGTGGCTATTTTAAGAATTTTTATACTCTTTTTACTTGAAATCAAGAATTGAAGTTGATATTATGTTAAAACTTGATGTTTGAGTATTGTTGATTAATGATAGAATTTTTATCCCTTTTTCCTGTTTAGTTTGGTTGTTTTTATAGGGAAAAGGGCAAAAAGATTCGAAAAAATTTAGTCGCCAAGTCAAGTGAAGATGTTGGAAATTGTTGCGAAATAGGGGAGTAGGAACCGGCCATGGTTGCTCAAGCAGTTCCTAAGCCGATTACCAAATAGAACATTTCAAATGCTATTGCGAAATTTTTTCAACTTCATAACTAGCCTTGTAACTGTTCGAGCTTCCTCTAAGGATTTGCTAGCCAAAATGTTTGACCAGAAAAACTACAACTTGCTCAACTTGTTTCTTAAAGAGTTCGCCTTTCATGTACTTCAAGGATTGATAAGATATTATTATGGTTTGAAGGAGAGTATGATTATTATCAAGATACACCTTTTGTCAGCTCAACTTTTCTTGGTTTTCTTGAAGCCACAAATGTTGACTTATGAAAGCTATGTTCACATTGAAAGATAAAAGTTAAAGGGTTGAAGATTTCTCTATAAAAAGAGCTTGTATCTTTCATTTTAGATGGCGGAAAGCTAGAGAAGGAGAGAAAAACACCACCAAAATATAGATCCAAAGCTGAAAACTCCTAGATCTTAGTTCTTAGGTTAGATTAGGATACTATAGAATTTGATTAATCATTCCATCTTGTATTTAGCCAGCTTGGATGAGGATTGAAATTGAAGATGGAGAAGTTGAGCTCTTGTAACAATGGTTTGATCTCTACTAACACTTTAACTTTTGTATTTGATTTCTTTGTTAGTTATGATACAAGATTGGATTGTATTTTCATCTGCTTTATGTTTAGCTAAAGTTTCATGCCTTGGGTTGGATGAAATTGTTATGATTTGTTTGTGAGATTTGCTTGGGAGGTTGATCCTATTGCTTTGAGTTCGTTATTTAACACTTTAGTTCTTACAATCATAATTAACTGGCCACTAGTTGTAATTATTTGAAGATATTGGATTATCAATGAAAGTTGTAATTTAATGTTAGTTCAAAAAAGTGCTAAACTTAGAGAGTACACTTACGAGAGTGATGTACACTTTTGTGGCTTGTTTTACAGTAATTTCATTAAACTTCATAAACTTGTAGCTAATTTCATAACCACGAGAGTAAGTATGAATTAGTTATAGATATAGTTGATTCACTATGAGAGTCGGTTTCACATGCATAAGAAAATTACGCCATAGCTAACCGAGGTAGTAGTATTCAATTGCCAAGGTAATACAGATAGCAAAGAATGGTTAGGAATTTCATTCTATAGGAGCTTTCTATTGCAGTTTTCATTTCATTTTCTTATATGTTTGTAATTTAGATTTACTTTATTTGCATTTGTGAGTGTCTAGATAATTAATACCCTATACTCAAACAAGACCTAGATACTTGCAGTAAAGTGTGGGATATTTAGGAATTTATAAATTTAAAACTTGAGTCATAACAAAAAAATTGTGCTTATCAGACACTTTAACCCAAAACAATGAAGAAGTCATATAGATTTTTAAATCATAGGGAGGTTATGGATAAAGCACTAAACCATAGGGAGACAAAAGGTAATTTACCCTTGTTGATTTTGTTTTAGTTATTCTTATCCTTTGTACTGATAGTTCTCTTTCACTAATGAAGTTAACCCTTGCTAGTATAAGTTTTGTTTTGGTTGTGTATGCAAGGCTAGTTTTGAACTTCATCACACATCCACTACGCTTCACTCATTTCACTAAGGAAGTATCTATTTTCTTTCTTTTTACCACCGTTGATGACAATGTGCTATAAGCCTGAGGGGGTGAATGGTTGGAATTGCATTAACTTCTTGGTTGATATGTGGCATGTGAGCATTTTTGTAACGATGAATCCAACCCTATTAAAAATAGGTGGATCGGCCGCTTGCCTAGTTCTCACCAAAATTCAAAAAACTAAAACCCTAAAGTTTACACATTTTATGGTGAAATTATATACACTGTTAGTGTATCGAAAATTAATCTTTAAAATCCTCATTGAAATCAAATTTTTAATAATCAAATAAAATTTATAGAAAATCACTAAAGAATATATCCTAAACTTAACCATAATATACAATTAAATCGCCAATCATCAAATCCTAAAATTTTGATGCCGATCATTGCCACTTCCTTTTTTGCTACCGTGGCATCACCGCTTCCCCCTCTTTCTCTCTCTTTCTTCTCCTCTTCCCTCTTTCTCTTTTTTCCACCACTTCATCCGTTTTCTCCTTCCCTTCCTTACCTTGCAAGCATCCTCCTCTCCCCTCTCCCCTCTGCGACCAATAGAGAGAGGGAGGGAGGGAAGGATGGTTGTGAGAGAAGAGAGCCAGAGGGAAAGGAAAGGGATGAAAAAAGAAGGAAAGGAAGGGAAGGAAAAGATGAGAGAGGAGAGAAGAGGGGAAGGGGAAAGGGGTACTGGCCTACTAGAGTAGAAGGAAAGGGAAGGGAATGTGGTTGTGAGATAAAGGAGGAGAAGAGAGAAGAGGAAGAGAAAGAAGAAAGAAAATGAGGGAGGAAGGAAGGGGAGGGAGAGCGAGAAGAGAGGAAGAGGGAGGCAGACAAGGATGGCTACGAAGAAAAGAGAGAAGGACAGGAGGGTGGAAGGAAGGGAGGGAAGAGAGGAGAGAAAAGGAGGAAAGAGAAGGAGAGGTTGACAGTAGTCCCGTCAATGGGTAGTATGTAGAAAAAGAAAGAGGTGGTAAATTCATTTTATTTTTTATTTTTTTAGGTGTATTTGAGAACATGTCTACTTGGAGTAATTTTAGGGGTATTTTTGGAGTGCATTATTATAAATTCCAAAAGCAAAATCTTGTTTGAAGAAAAATAGGAGATCCAAGCAAAGCTAAAATGTTAGAAAATTAAAAGACATATTTTTTAAAAAAAATTTCCTTCTTCACACTTTTTATTTGATGTTTGATTTTCTTTTAAAAGCTAGATGATGACATTTAGTTATTAAGAGCAAACAAGTTTGTACCCAAAAAAAGGCTAATGGAGGTTAATTTCTTATTTTATTTGTTATATAAGGAATTAATTACTTAAATCTCTCCTCATTAATTGTGTGTCAATTAATTTTCATTTTATTAGTGTTATATAAGGAATTGGTCACTTAGATCTCTTTTCATGAATTGTAGGTGAGTAGGTTTACATGTTTGTCCTTCATTCTTTTAGTTTCGAGGGGTGTAACTATTATAAGTTATTACAAATCTTCACACCTACAAGGCTAATTTTGAGAAGTTGAGGAGGGCTACCCTCAACTGAATTTGTAATGCTATCGAAGTTGAAGCACTAATAAGTTTTTTTTAATGTCAATAAATATTATTAAGGAAAGGGAAAATGACCAATTTGGTCCCTCATATCCACACATTCTAAAAAGAAACAAGTTAGTCTCAAAATAATTACTTGGTATAAATTTTTAGGATAAAATTAGAACGTTACTTTAGTTTGTTTCAAATCTGGTTACATTTTACATTGATATCACATTATAAATAAAAAGGAAAAAAATTACAAAATAAAAAACGAACCATTCTCTCTAAACAAATTAAGAAGTTTCAAGAAAATGATATTAAGTCAACATAATAAAAAAACTAAAAAATAACATAAAAAATGATCTTAGGAATTTTTGTAACTTAGGGGTTTTTTCAAAGTAATAATTTTTAATTTTTTCTTTTCTTTTCAGAGAAAATGATTTGTTTTTTATGTTTTAATTGTTAATTTTTTCCTTTTTATATTGACTCAATGTTATTTTATCAAAAGTTCTTAATTTTTTAGAGAGAAAGGTTTTTTTTTACATAGTAAATTTTAACCTTTTTCCTTTTTGTGTCAACTTGATGTCATATGCATGTTAGGTGTAGCTAGATTTAGAAGAACTTAAAGTGATGTTATCATTTTACCTCTAAAACCTATAGTCTTTTTTTGGTCAAAAGTAGTTTATATTTCGTTGCTAACTTGATATTACAAGATCAGCTACAAAAGGGTTACTACCCAATAGATCATTGTCTGTGCTCTCTTTAAGTCTCATGGGAAAATTTCCTTCCCAATCTACATCTATAACAAGTTTAACGGCGAACTTTGCTAGATTGTGTGCACAACTATTTCCTAGTCTATTAATAAAAGAAAAGGCATATTGATCAAACAAGCATTTCATTTTTTGGATGTCCTCTAGTAAGACTGCAACTTTGGATTTCTAGACGTTCTCTTCTCTGATCATGTCTACTATGGTTTTGCAATCTGATTGGAATTCCGTTGCTTTCCACTGAGCTTCCCAAGTCATTATCATTCCCATTTTGATAGCTGCAGCTTCTTCCACCAATGGTTCACTGGATTTTTTTGCAAATTTTGCCCATGCCTTTTTATATCCTTCCCTTCCAGTTCCTCGTTATCCCTCCCAGTCCACACTTCTTCATTCCTTTAGAGAACGCAACATCTGTGTTGATCAGAACCACTCCTTTGCTTGGTGGTTTCCAGTTTACTGAATAATTTGAGTGATTTGTTTGTTCAATGTACTCCCCTCCTCTACTACGTTGGGCATCCATGAATTTTGCCTACTCCATCTATGCTTTTTGTACAGTATGACCGACATCTACTTCATCATCAGAGAATACCTTTCTATTTCTAGTTTTACAAGTCTGCCACATAATATATACAATCAAAGCAATGTGTTCTTGTCCCCTATCTCTCTTGTTTGCTTCTAATATTCCTTCCCACCACCTTACGAAATTGCTGCTCATGTCGTTCAACCCATCCCACTGTATTCGAGTAACCCTCCAAATGAGTTTAGCATTTTTACAAAAGAATAGCATATGTTCCGCTGTTTCTACCTCCTCCCACAACAGTTACAGATTCAATTCCTTTTTCCAGATCTTTTGTGCATCTATTCATTAACTGGTAAACTATTTAACAGGCATCTCCGTACAAAATGTTTAAGTTTGTGCTTCATTTGTAGTGACCATAGGCTTTTCCACATTTTGGACTCCTGTTGGGGATAGCTAGTACCCTCATTTCTTTCTAGTGTTCCATACTTTCCAATTTCTTCCTTTTCTGCTGCATAAGTAGATTTGATAATGAATTGTCCAAATTTTGTATACTTCCAATACATTTTATCCTTTCCCCCTATCAGGCTTAGTGGAATGGCTAGAATTTGCCTGACATCTTCCTACTCAAACCATTCATTTAGCTACCTTAGGTTTCACTCTTCTGTGATTAGTTCCTCTACCCTTTCTATGCTGCATCCTTCCTTTCCTGCTGATTTGACCTTTCCCTCCTCATAACTTGGGATCCACTTATCTTTCCACACCTATATAGTTTTGTCATCCTCCACTCTATATCTCAATCCTTTGTCTATCAGTTTCTTCCTCCCTCCCGCCCATAACTTTTCCACATCTAAGAAGTAGTCTTTGGAGGCTCTCTGTTCCTCCCCCCCCTCTTATATACCTGGATTTTAAAACATTATTGACCAGCAGATTTGGATGAATTATGATTCTCTAAAAATGCTTTGCCAGTAGAGTTTAAAGCATTCTAGGTCCCTAAAACCCAATCCTCCACTTCCTTTTACTTGGGTCATTTTAGTCCCGCTGACCTAGTGCATTTTCCTAGTGTTTTCCTCATTCCCCCACTAGAAGTTGCCACGATCTTGCATGTCTTATCTTTGGAAGTTTAAAGCCTGACATTGTGTATGTTGGGAGTGCCATGACCACTGATTTATTCATCACCATTTTTCCTACATGATTGAGTAGGTTCCTCTTCCAGTTCCGCATCTTATTTTGCAAGCTTTTCTTTCTGTATCCAAACACTTGTTGTTTTGATCTTGCAATCACCGTAGGCAGGCCTAGGTACTATCCACTTAGAGCTTCTGTCATGTTCTCCAGTGTTGAGCAGATTTCCTTTCTTAGGCTCCTACAAGTGTTAGCACTAAAAAATATAATAGATTTTTAATAGTTTTATGAACTATCATGAAGCCTTTTCATAAGAAGCCAACATGTACTTCATTTGCATTGCCTCTCTGATACTAGCTTTACAACAAAAAAGAGTCATAAGCAAAGAGTAGATGGGACACCATAGGACATGCTTTTCCAACTTTCACACCTGTGATTAATCTACTATTCATTTTCTATTTCATCAGGTTTGATATCCCTTCAGCACAAATAAGGAAAAGGTAAGGAGATAGAGGATCTCCCTACCTTAGACCTCTAGATAGTTTAACAAAACTAGTTTGGTTCCATTTATATTAAAGGAACAAGAGGCAGTAGATGTACAATTCATGATCCATCTAATCCATATAGGACAAAAATCCATCTTCATCATCATTCTTCCTAGGAACTGCCATTCTACAATATCATAAACTTTTGACATATCAAGATTGAGGGTCATAAAACTATTCTTGCCTTTTCTCTTATTTTTCAAAAAATGGATGATTTCCTAGGCTAAAATGACATTATCAAGAATTTGTCTACTTGGAACAAAAGCAAACTGGTATAGCTAATACACTTCGGTATGAATCTCTTCAATCTATTAGGCAAACTTTTACAATTATTCTATGGATGACATTACAAAGAGAGATAGGCTTGTAATGGGACGTGTTAACAGGAGCTTCTACTTTTGGAATTAGGGTCACTATAGTTGCATTTATAGATTTAAGCAAGTGATCATTGTGTAAGAAGCTTCTGATCACATTCACAGTATCATTCTTAATGACATGCCAGAATTTTTGAAAGAAATAAGGAGTCAAATCATTTGGTCTGGGAGCTTTATCAGGATGCACTGAAAAAAAATTAGTTTTTACCCCCAGCTTTTCAACTAGTTTAATCAGCACTGCATTCATCTCATTTGTGATTGTGCAAGGAACACCTTCAGTAACAGCTTCAAAATCACAGATTTCATCTTCTATTTCCTGCTTAGTTTCACACCATTCCTCTCTTATTCTACAAGGCTGTTATCCTATTTTTCTCCTTCGTGTTGTCACCCCTGCATGGAAGAGGCCCGTGTTTTTGTCACCTTCTTGATGCCATTTACATCTTGCCTTTTATGTGAGAACCCTCACTTGAAACCCTAATTTTCCTTAAATACATGCCTTATTCTAAGATCTAGATTACTTATTATATGCCCTTGCATGACTTTCCTTATGTGTTATAACATTCTACATGCAATACATTTCACCCCTTTTGACTTGAAGTAAAACAAATTTCTTGAGTTGATTTCAAAGAAATTCACCCCTCGCATGTTTCCAAGTAACTTGTATTTGTAGTGGGGACTTTATATGAGATATTAGAGGTCTAAAATAGGTATTAGTACTTTTAGAAGGGGTGAATAATCATTAGTCAAAAAATTGAGAGAAGTAGTGGTCATAAAGTGAGCAATGTGGCCAAACCCTAATCAAGCATTTGTTTGACCAAAGGTTAGCTAATATTTTAAAACACCTTGACCTTGTTTTTCTTCCACCTTGGCCAACCTTCTTGAGCATCAAAAAAGAAGAGAGAAAACTTCATAGCCTTGCTTTTAAACCCTAGTAATCAAGAGCCAAGCAAATCAAAGAGAAAGATTGTGAGTTTGTGAGAGTTTTCCTTCCAATCTTGGTGTTAGATTCAAACTTGAAGTCTTCATTTGGTGGATTGATTTGGTGATCCAAGCTTCTTATAAGAAAGGTAAACAATCCTTAAATCTTGGTTTTATAGTGTCTTAGCATGTACTTGAGGTTTTCATGGCAAACTACATATTGTTTGGACAAGATTTTGGATTAAACTTTTGAATTAAGCAAGAGGAAATTGAGATAGTAAGTATGCATACCAAGTGTTTGATGAAATGTTTGCATCTTGTTCATGATTTTTAATGAAGCAATTATATGTTTTAAACCTTTTTTAGGTTATATCTAAGATTGCTATGTGGTTTGGGTGCAAATCATTAGAAGAAGAAGATTGGATGACTAAAGACAAAATTGGGACTGATTTCTTTTCTCATGGCTGACCGGATGGTTAAGGGAGGGTTCCTCCTTGGTTTTGTGATTTATTTATACCTTAATCATGTCTAAACAACTTGGCTAGAGATTGGTTAAATTCATGTGTGAATTGAAGTGAAATTGGAACAAGTAAGGTGATAAAATTGGTCACTAGTGGACTGGTTTAAGATTTCATGGTGATTAGCTTATTTTGGTAACCTTTGATCATGTTTATGTATTATATTTTGAACTCAAATGATACCAAATGACTTAAGTCCCTGTATATGATCATTAGAGGATTGATTTGGGTGAATTTGAACCAAAACAAGTGAAGATAGCATGAAGAACTAGTGTGCATTTGTTAGGGTTTGAGACTGATCCAGAGTTGGAAAATCAGTCAAATTGTCCGAGCTACTGTTATGGCTAGGAGATGAATTAGAAGGTTTATTTGGTATCGTTGGAAAGCCCTTCAAGTCTAATTTCCAAAGCCACTGACAGCACCTAATTCCGACCTTCCTACAATGAGATACAGCCATTTTACCCAGACTGCGTGGGCGCGACTGTTTCACCCGCGAAGAACCTTTCAAATTTGAATGAAACTTTTCTTTTGGCCAACTTTCTTGCACTTGTAAAACTTATTTTCTTGCAAACTTTTACTGCATTTTAGGTCTAAGTTTCATGGTGAATTGAGTAGATTTCACCACTCACTTAGTCACCTAATAAGCTTACCTTTAGCTTGGAATTTCACTTAATTTATTAACGATTTCATTCGTTTACCCTAGGAGTGGGAAATAGCGGTGACCGTAACTGCGCAACTTGACGCTTGACCACTACACTACTTGACAGGTGAGTGTTCCACTACCTACTACCTGCTTATGTGAACTAACTGAATGCTTGAATTACCACTATTGGAGCCAAAACATGTTTTGCTAAAAATAGAGATGAGCGTGTACTTTATCGCACTTGGCCTTTCTCTTTACCACTGAGACTCTGTATACTGTGATTATGAGACGTGATTTCTCAATATGTGACTGTATGAGATGTGATTTCTCAATGTGTGACTGTACTTGAATTGACGGGTGACACACTCTCAACTATTTCAACTGTTTGGGTACCCTATCTCAAAGGAAATCAGTTCTATCGGGCCAGCATGGGTTTGGTCGACAAGACCGATGAACTTGGGAACTGTTTATTAAACACTGAAAATCGGTATATTCGAACACTACCTAATCACTGATATGGAGTATGAGACCGATAGGGGGTTGACTGGTGGACGGAAATTGGAGAAAGTGATGTTCTACGGACTGTATATTTCTTAAATGCAAACGTTGACGGAGGGTCAACGGGTCCCGGTGTGATCAAGTTCAAGGGGATTTGACTTTTGAAAATCACTCGTATCCTTGAATTAAATTATGATTTAATTATTATTGTATTGCACTGTATTTACTTTGATGTTTTATGCTCTTATCGGTTTCGTACTTACTTGCTTTATTTGGAACCTCACTGGATTTTATCTCACCCCACTCCTTTTGTTTTCCTTAACAGATCGAGGACGGACTTTTGACCAAGAGCGTCCTTAGTTTTATTTTATATGAACTTATAACCTTTTGTTTAAAAGATTTCAACTTGTAACTCTTGTAAGTTTGATTTCATAAGTTCAACTTATGTTATGTAATTGTAGTATGGAGTGGTAAGTGTGATGTTTAGTGGATTTCTAAGTTAGAAGTTGGCTTGTTTTAATGGTTGCTATTAGGGTTTGGTGCTATTCGTTTAAAGTTATTCCACTAGATAAATTGGGTTACTAGTTCACTGATTGACCGAGTCCCGACGAGAGTTGGGCAGACGGTCCGCTGATATCCTAGGGTTCGTCCTAGGGAGAGGTGGGACTGTCACAAATGGTATCAGAATCTAGGTTTGAATTAGTCTGGGCAAGTTAGAAAATTTTGTGCTTAAGGATTATATTTAGTTATTTCTCTTAAGAGTACTTAAGTCTTCTTTGTCTTTGGTATAGGATGGACGGACAAGGTGGCCCTAGTGATAAATCAGTTAGTGAGCAATCTCGTGGAGTACTCCCGATGATTAAATACAAGATTAGACCATAAGGAGCCATTATGCGTTGGAATCCGGTCAATCGTTTTAGGCGTTGCGAGTGCCGCCATACCTATGCCTACCCTAATGCTGTGGTTTTAGCGGTGGTTGAGGAAAGAAAAGAATTAACAAAGGATAATGCTAGACTTGAAACCGAAGTGAAGCAACTCAGGGAAACTAATAAGAGGCTAGTCGAGCGAATTAAGAAACTAGAGTATGACGTGATCGAGGGTCAGGAACGAGTGGATGATCTTTGTGCACAATTTGGAGAAACTCATGAGCGCTTAACTAAGAAGGCCAAGAAAGCAAGAGATAGAGCTGAATTGATCTTGCATATTTGTAATGATCTGATAGGGAAGGCGAGTGATGAGGTTTCTTATGTTGGATCTGGGTCAGAAACTGAGCCTTCCGAGAATTGGGGGTCAGCTAGTCCCGCCGCGGACTAGACCTTCACTGTTAGGTCAGGATAGTGGATGATTTTGACCTTTGAGCATAGACAGGATAGGGGATGTAGACTTGGAGGATTGTATAGCTATCTTTTGACCATTTACACTAGGTTTTCTATGATATTACTGTATTTGTACTTTTAGGGTTCGTACCTGATATTTTTAACCTGGTTATTTTGTAAATGACGGCTATGAGTTTTTGAATATATAATATTTTGACTGTTGACTGTGAATTGTTGACTGTTGACTTTTGACTTTTGACCGTTGACCTTGACTGTTGACCTTTGATTGTGACTTATTTGGCACTAACTTTTAGCTATTTCGTGTTCTATTCATTTATCGTGATTCCGATTCTATTTCTTACTTGGCCTTTAAAATAAATGACGAAATAACTGTTGCACATACATATTTGCTTACACTGCTAGTTATTATACGTAGACCTTAGACCAATGAATAATAATGGAGACCAGACGTCGTGGTCGGGACCGTGGCCGTGAATCTAGACAGGTTCGGGACCGAGAAGAGGAGCAAGGGTCGGTAGCCAATCAAAACCAAGGACCCAGAGTGGAAGGAGGAGACCAAGTGGTTACGGCGATTAATCGTATGACTGACCTACTGGCTCGTTTGGTTGACCAACAAGGTCAAGCACCTGGTAACCAACAAAGGGACCTTGAGATAGGTGAGAACAGGGCCCTGGAAGGTTTTCAAAAGTTCTCGCCTCTAAAATTTCTTGGAGGACCCGATCCAGAAGTTGCCGAGTACTGGATTGAGCGAATGAAGGATATATTCGCTGCATTGCATTACACTGAGAAAAGGTAAGTGACCTTTGCCGTTTTCCAATTAGAAGGTGCGGCCCGTTCCTGGTGGAACGTGGTAAGGGCCAAGTGGAAAAGAGAGCAAACCCCACGCACTTGGTTTAACTTCACTAGAGAGTTCAATGAAAAGTTCCTTCCGTCCTTGATTCTGGAGAAAAGGGATGATGAGTTTATTAATTACGCCAAGGCACCTCAAGCGTGGCGAAATATGAGACTCAGTTCACTCGATTTTTCAAGTTTGTTCCAAAGATAGTAGTCAATGAGTAAAGGCGTATAAGGCGATTTATACAGGGTTTGAATGTGAAAATTCAAAAGGACTTAGCTGCCGCTCAAATTGATACATTTAAAGATGCTTTGGACAAGACGCAACGAGTGGAGCAAGCCCGACTTCAAGTATGAACTTTTCAAGCTAAGAAACGCGACACATTCGGTAGTGTCCCTGGACGAGTTGAGTAGAACGTACCACCTCCTAAATTTGGTAAAGATTCGGAGGGAGTTCGGATTGGTGGGACACCAAAAGGAGGAACTCAATTTCGAGGGGTTCAAGGTGGAAAAGAACAAGGTCAACAGAAAACTGCATCACAAGGGGTTCCTACACCCACTCCTCGATCGAGTTGTGGATACTGTGGTAAGTCAAACAACACCGAAGATGCGTGTTGGCGAAAGTTGAAGACATATCTTCGCTGTGGAAGCTCCGACCATCAACTTGCAACTTGTCCAGTGAAGAATTGTGACGGAAATGAGGGCACCCAATTTGAGAAGTCGAGCGCTAAGCAGCCAGCTGCTAGCGGGAGTAGACCAAAATCTTCCGCTAGGGTTTTCGCCTTGGACAAGATTTTGGATTAAACTTTTGAATTAAGCAAGAGGAAATTGAGGTAGTAAGTATGCATACCAAGTGTTTGATGAAATGTTTGCACCTTGTTCATGATTGTTAATGAAACAATTATATGTTTTAAACCTCTTTTAGGTTATATCTAAGCTTGCTATGTGGTTTGGGTGCAAATCATTAGAAGAAGAAGATTTGATGACTAAAGACAAAATTAGGACTGATTTCTTTTCTCATGACTGACCGGATGATTAAGGGAGGGTTCCTCCTTGGTTTTGTGATTTATTTACACCTTAATCATGTCTAAACAACTTGACTAGAGATTGGTTAAATTCATGTGTGAATTGAAGTGAGATTGGAACAAGTAAGGTGATAAAATTGGTCACTAGTGGACTGGTTTAGGGTTTCATGGAGATTAGCTTATTTTGGTAACCTTTGATCATGTTTATGTGTTATATTTTGAGATTAAATGATACCAAATGACTTAAGTCCCTGTATATAATTATTAGAGGACTGATTTGGGTGAATTTGAATCAAAACAAGTGAAGATAGTACGAGGAACTAATGTACATTTATTAGGGTTTGAGACTGATCTAGAGTTGGAAAATCAGTCAAATTGTCCGAGCTACTGTTATGGCTAGGAGATGAATTAGAAGGTTTATTTGGTACCGTTGGAAAGCCCTTCAAGTCTAATTTCCAAAGCCACTGACGGCACCTAATTCCGACCTTTCTACAATGAGATACAGCCATTTTACCGAGACTGCGCGGGCGCGACTGTTTCACCCGCAAAGAACCTTTCAAATTTGAATGAAACTTTTCTTTTGGCCAACTTTCTTGCACTTGTAAAACTTATTTTCTTGCAAACTTTTACTGCATTTTAGGCCTAAATTTCATGGTGAATTAAGTAGATTTCACCACTCACTTAGTCATCTAATGAGCTCATCTTTAGTTTGGAATTTCACTTAGTTTATTAACGATTTCACTCGTTTACCCTAGGAATGAGAAACGGTGGTGAACGCAACTGCGCGACTTGATGCTTGACCATTACACTACTTGACAGGTGAGTGTTCCACTACCTGCTACCTGCTTATGTGAACTAATTGAATGCTTGAATTACCACTATTTGAACCAAAACATGTTTTGCTAAAAATAGAGGCGAACGTGTAATTTATCGCAGTCGGCCTTTCTCTTTACCACTGAGACTCTGTATACTGTGATTATGAGACGTAATTTCTCAATATGTAACTGTATGAGATGTGATTTCTCAATGTGTGATTGTACTTGAATTGACGGGTGGCACACTCTCAACTATTTCAACTGTTTGGGTACCCTACCTCAAAGGGAATTGGTTCTATCGGGTCAGCATGGGTTTGATCGAGAAGACCGATGAACTTGGGGACTGTTTATTGAACATTGGAAATCGGTATACTCGAGTACTACCTAATCATTGATATGGAGTGCAGGCCCGATAGGGGGTTGACTGGTGGACAGAGATTGGAGAAAGTAGTGTTCTACGGATTGTATATTTCTTAAATGCAAACGTTGACGAAGGGTCAACGGGTTCCAGTGTGATCAAACTCAATGGGATTTGACTTTTGAAAACCACTCGTATCCTTGAATTAAACTGTGATTTAATTATTATTGTATTGCACTGTATTTATTTGGATGTTTTATGCTCTTATAGGTTTCGTGCTTACTTACTTTACTTGAAACCTCACTGGGGTTTAGGTCACCCCACTCCCTTTGTTTTCCTTAACAGATCGGGGACAGACTTTTGGTCAAAAGCGTCCTTAGTTTTATTTTGTATGAACTGTAACCTTTTGTTTAAGAGATTTCAACTTGTAACTCTTGTAAGTTTGACTTCATAAGTTCAACTTATGTTATGTAATTGTAGTATGGAGTAGTAAGTGTGATGTTTAGTGGATTTCTAATTTAGAAATTGGCTTGTTTTAATGGTTGCTATTAGGGTTTGGTGCTATTCGTTTAAAGTTATTCCACTGGACAAATTGGGTTACTAGTTCACTGATTGACCGAATTCAGACGAGAGTTGGACAGGCGGTCCGCTAATACTCTAAGGTTCGCCCTAGAGAGAGGTGAGATTGTCACCTTTTGTGCCCAAAAGGTCTGTTCTTCTTTATATGTCAATCCCAATTTCAGTTTCAGTTCAGTAATTCTTACTTTGTTTTGGGTACAGTCTCCTTCCCATGCGTCAAAAGCTTGATCTCTCTACCTGAGTTTCTGTTGTTCTTTCTCCTCTATTTCATTAGTCTCCATTTGCATTCCTTTATTTGCCTGATTATTCTAAAGATTAAAGACCCTTTCTGTTATATTCTCTAGTCCTTTGTTATCAGGTCTTGCATTTCTAAATTTTGGCCCCGTTTTTAATCAAAATAGAGTCTTCCTCTAGTTTTCCTTTGATCAGGAGTTATATGTATCAAGAGTACGGAGTGATTAGAGTATGACGACCCTAACTCCCCCTAACGCGAACCAAAGGATTCGACGGATCGCCTGCCCAACTTTCGTCGGGACTCACTACAATCCTCCAATAAAAAAAAAGACCAATTCCAATGATTATATCTAAAATGCCAAAATAATAATACAACTATGGGTCTGTTTGGAACCCCAAGTTTTTACCAAAATTTTTAGCTACTAGTTTTTTAACAACTTTAGTTATAGAAATCTAAAAAAACTTATTAACAAATTTTGCTATAGGGACTCCAAAAAACTTCTCAAAATTTTTTCCCTATATACTTCAAAATACACAAAACACACAAAAAAAAATTTTCTTCTCTTTTTTTTTTCTTCTTCCTCCCCCATCCCAACCCAGCATCACCTCCGTCGCCGGCCAGCATCTCCGGCTCCGACCACCATCTCCGGTGCCGTTTCCTTTTTTTTTTTGCCCTTCTCCCTCTCCCCGCCATCTTCCCTGCCATTCTCTCCCTTTACCCAGTTTGTATGACACCTTGTTTTTAAAAAAAATTCCCTTCCCTACTCCTCCCCTATCACCCTTCCCCTTTCCCTTTGGCCAATCTGATAGCGAGGTTAGATCGCACCGGGGAGAGGAATTTTTTCATGCATCAGATTGCGGGAAGGGGAGGTGAGGGGAAGGTTGAAAATTGCAAAAAAAAAAAAATTGACTGACAGGTGGAGGAGGCGCGCGTTGACTGCCGGGCGAGGGAAGAGGGAAGGGGAAGGGCAAAGGGGAAGAGAAGATGAGAAGAGGGGTAGCGGGAGGTGGCATTGGAGGAGATACTGGTGGAGGAGCCGATGGTGGTGCTAGAGTTGGAGGAAGTGCAGGTAATGGTTGTGGTATTGGTGCTGGCGATGGAGGAGGTGCTGATAGAGGATAGGTGGAGGTGCTGCTAAAGGAGTAGGTGGTGGTGCAGGAGGTGGGGCTAGTGGTGGAGTTGGGGGTGAAGCAGGCGGAAGAGTAGGAGGAGGGGCTGGTGGAGGCATTGGTGGTGGTACCGGAGGTGGAGCGGATGGAGGTGTGGGAGGAGGGGCTGAAGGAGGCCTTGGCGAAGGTGGGGCCGGTGGCAGAGGTGGGGGTGGAGCAAGCTGCGTTGCTGCTGGGAGGCAGAGTTAACGGGGAAGGGGGAGAGGAAAGGAAGAAGAAGAAGAAGAAAGAAAAGAAAAAGGAAAGAAAGAAAAAGAGAAAGAAAAGAAAAAGGAAAGAAAGAAAAAGAAAGAGAAAGAGAAAGAGAAAAAGAAAAAAAGAAAAGAAACAAAAGTTTTTCACCTTACAAAAATTCTACAAAAAAGTTTTTCATCCTACAAAAACTTCTACAAAATTTTTTCAAAAACTTCTACAGTGCACTACAATAAAGTTTTAGACAAACTCCCGAAAAACTCAGGTTCCAAACAGGCTCTATAATATTTCATTACACAAGTACACCCAAGGGTATAATTTTCACGTCAACTACATCGAGTTTTAAATATCACAATTCCCAAAAGTCAGTTATAAAATACCAAACTATACAAAAGATTAGTCTTCACTAGTATCTTCCAATCGCTTCTTTCACGTCACTCTCCTGTTAAGGAATAACAAATGGAATGGGATGAACTAATACTCAGTGAGACCAAGAAAAATATGCAAACACATAGCCAAGTAGCAATAGCACTTATGCAAGAAATAAAACTATAACATTCAAACAATTCACAATTTAAAATAGATACACTCAATAAGGATACGGGAGTTCTCGTCAGCTCGAGTTACGCGGTTGGCCAATGGATTGTGGTGCCCCCTAGAAGTATAACTGCTCGATAAGACATTATTCCAATCGATTTAGAATTGTTTATAGTTTTGAGTCGACATGAGAGGTACCTCCCACCCGAATTAATGTGGTACATGCTATCGTTTAGAGAACTGGGTTGATGAGATATCGCTCCAATCGACTTAAAATTGTTTATAGTTTTGAATCAACATGAGAGGTACCTCACATCCGAATTGATGTAGTATATGCCATCGTTCCGAGAACCAATTATAGTACTGAAACGGTATGAGAGATACCTTCCATCCGAATTGGTGTGATACATATATCCGTTCAGAATTGTTTATGGTTCTAGGTCGACATGAGAGGTACCTCCCACTCGAATTGGTATGGTACATGCTTTTGTTTAGAAAACTGCTTATAGCGCTGAGATGGTATGAGAGATACTTCCCACCCGAACAGGGTGTGATATATGCATCCACTCAGAACTCACAAATTAAACATATTCATGTACAATTTTCAAACATATGTATTCATGTAACAAGTATCACGTAAGTAAAAGAGAGAGAGGACGAGAGCGATAAAGTACATCTCGCCTTGGCAAATTTACGTATCATATATAACACTTGTATAATTAACATTGCAATCACATAAGCATTTAATATGCACTTGACAGTCACCACAAATTAAGGGTAAGTTAAGAGTGAAGTGAGTTGTCAGATGAGCTCTTCGACATCTTCGTGACCACCTCTTGAACCCTACAAGAAATTAGAAATTTTCACCGCAAAACCTCCAAGAAATTCCACTAGATGTTGTCTTTCTTCAAGTTAAGATGGATCTCCAAGAGTGAATTGGGTGAAGATTTGGAGCAAGATTGAAACAAGAAAAGATGAACCTTTCTTCCTCCTTTCTTCTTGAGAGAGTCGACTATGGAGAGAGAGAGAGAGAGAGAGAGAGAGAGAGAGAGAAGGGTTTGAGTGATGAAACTTGTGAGAGAAGATTGATGGAAAGTTACTTTAAGTCGGGTATAAAAAGTCAATTTTGAATAGCTATCGCGCGAGAATTTCGTACCACCGTTTTCTCTCGGGTTTGTTACACTTATGCACTAATCCTCTAAGGTACTTCCTTTATTACTGTAATTACTCATTCTTAGTAGTCTAATATTAATTCTCAAATCTCCAATTAGTCGAGCGGTATGACTTTCGAGAAATTTGCGACGCGCACATGATAAAGCGAAAATTTGAACTCATTCACCTCTAATCTCTCAATTAACTTTTCTTAGTTTACTATTGATCATTCTTAATTCTCTAAGATTATTACACTCCCGGATCCAATATTGTCTCGAAAAACATGTACTCGTTATTTCTCGCTAAACGAGCCTCCGAAAATTTAAATTTGCTACCAGGACTTTTTAAAACTATAAGTGAGATTTTACTCCATATAAATGAATTTAAAATGGTTGAAATAAATTATTCGGACAAAACGGGTGAATAAATATTTAAATAAACCAGTAAAATAAGATAAAAATAAGAAAATTTATGGGTGCTCACATAGAGGCGTCTTTCTCAATATGCATACAGTTTGCTCTTTTAAAAGTTTGGTGCCAGTTTATACTTACTACAACTCGATCCAACCTTTGTGTTATTTCTTTTCCTTCCCAATGAGCCATCCAAGTCCAAGACTTTCCTTCATTGCCTATATCAATTGTATTAATATTGTTTAGTATATTTTTAAAATCCTGAAAGTTTTCCTCTGGTCTCAATCTTCCTCCCTATTTCCTCTCATTTGAAGCAATGTCGTTAAAATCTCTTGCTATCATCCATTTTCCCCCTCATCCACTTATTTTCCTTTCCAGCTCTTTCTATTGCATTTTCCTAGTTCCATCCTCTGGACTTGCATTTATTCCAATAAAACACCACCTACATCTAGCTTCTATATCCATTATGCGTGCAGCAATGTAGAAATTGTCTACCTCTATATCTATTATCCTAATATAGTTCTTCCAAAATAATGCTAAACCCCCATATTTGGGACCAGGTTTACTATAAAGCGATCATCAAATAGTAGTTTAGTTTTGATAGATTCCATAAACTTTTTTTGATTTTTTTGTTTCACTTAGAAAAATTGTGAGAACCCAAAAAATTTCATATTTTCTAGGCATTATTTTATTTTCTTGTCTACATTTTTATACTTTCCTTTAATATATTAATATTCTATACATTTTTCTAAGTAAGTATAGTTTTTAAATCATTTTTCTAAAATAAGTTAGTTCATGTAGCGTTAGTAGTGTATATTGGACATGGGACCCGCTAGTGCGTTAAGTGTGATAAATTTTTGATGCCTAGGTGAAGTTTTATATAAAGGGATATTATTTTCCAAGGTGTTAGGAGATAATTAGAGGGTAACTAGATAGATTAACCATTGGAAGACAAGAGGATTAGACCAAACCCTTAAGGCGCCATTTGTCGCGACACTAGTGGAAGTTGGATTTTGACCCAATGTTTCTTACCTTTCCTAAAACTCCAATTTTGATCAAAATTTCCTTATTTCTTTCCCTTGCTTGGCCGAACTCCTTGAGGGAGAAAAGAGAGAAAGGACTTCATCTTGTATTCCAATTTTTTGCTCCAATCTTGAGTTTCAACCAACCAATTTGCAAACTACTCCATAAAACTTGCTTACTAAGGAGGTTTAAAAGATTTGGTGGAGTGATTTTGGAGGAAGAAATCCTAAATTTCCACCTTTCTTGAGGTTACAAGGTGACTTTATTAAGAAACTTTCTTTTCCATCATGTATGTGTAAATTAGTGGTTTAGAGATAAGAAATATGTAGTTTTAAGAGGAATATTGTGGTTTGAAGTAGTAATTGAGAAATTTTCAGTTTTTATAATGAATTTTCTACCCCAATGTGATAATTGAGGCTTGTCCACGTTGTGATGGGTTGATATGTGAAATATTGAGGTTTTATATGCTAGTTTCACTTGTCTAATGGAATTTCCAGCTTATGTGCTTAAATTTCAGCTTTAGGGTTTCTAATTTCAACATGATTAGGGTTAGTTTTGGAGCTACCAATTGGTTGTATTTGAAGGGTGTTATGACCCTAATTAATTGTGTTTAATACCTTATGATTTGTATGTGTAATTGTGGCTGAATTCATATGAGTTTGGGTATGGATGTTAGGATGGAAAAGTAAAGAAAACAAGGGAAGGTGTTGCTGAAAATTTTCCACTGGAACCTTTGAGTAGCTTTAGGAAATCTATTATATCTTGATGTAGAAAAGTCAGAATCGAGTTTTGTTTGTTGCGTTTGAAACTAAATTCAGAGTACTTTCTACCATAAAAAATTTCATGATTTTTCTTAATTCCTATGAATATTTGTGATTTTTCAAAATTGACTGAAATTGCATACTTGTTCTGTCTTTTGTTGGATGAAGTAGCAATTTGAAGCTCGAATTTGACTGACATGTGGTCTGAATCTTACAAGGCTGTCTTCTAGAAAATTGTAACTCTTTGAATCTATTTTTCGATGGTATAAATTTTATCAATTTTGGACTTAAGAAAATTGAGATATGATTTTTCAAATTGTGTTACGCAAAACTGGAAATTTATACTCTCTTAGAACCGTTCTTATTTTCATTTCTCACTTTAAGTTTGGAGTTGGTCAATCATTTTAGGTATGGTTTATCAGTGGAAATGAGGTTTAATTGAGAGGACATGAAGTCCTAGAAACCTTAATTTTTTCATGCATTTTGGTTTTGTATTGCTAGCCTTGTAATATAATTTGTGACCACAGGACTCGAGAGAGTTCAAGAGGATGAACCAGGGTTAAAGTTAAGTGTTGCTATTAATTAGTGAGTGTACTATTTGCATGATTTTTTGCTTGTCTGATTTACTTGTACCTGCAATTTGTGACATGAATAACTGTGACCTATGTTTATTTTGAATGAGATGAGGATGTACTTTATCACACTCGCTTTCTCGTCTGTTTGGCTGGTTCCTGTATACACCTGAATTTGTTACTTATGTATGATCTGATGTAGCTTGGAGATGTATCCAACGACCTTCCTGTTAAACCTGAGTTTAATCTCATAGGGAGTCAATTGAGTTGATCTAATAAGAGGCTTGGTCGAGGAAAATTGACAAGCCATGGGGGCCTGTTTCTTTGAGATCTTTGAGTATTAGAAACTCTGGATTCCTGGTATACTCGAGTATTACCATCTCTGTTCCTGTTAAGACGTTCGAGTCCAGTAAGGAGTATGTATGGTGGACGAAATTTGGTGTCAAGTGATGCTCTTCTAGACTGGTTATTTTACCTGAAAGTTGACGGAGTGTCAACTACTACTTGATCAAGCTTTGGTGAAGGAACGAAAATTCGGTTCTTGAGAGCCACCTGTATCCTTTCTAGTTGAACTACTATGTTTAATTGATGTGTTTGTTCATTTTTATACCTAGTGTTTCTATATGATTGACTTAAGCGAAATTCTATGATTCTTGACTGCTTGTACTTATGGTACCTCATTGAGCGTAAGCTAGCCCCTGTTACTTTTGTTTTCTTTGCAGGGAACCATATTTTAGAACATTGATTTTGGAAGAAAGAGTCGAGTTAAAATATATATATATATATATATGTTTTGTTTAAGCTCTTTTGAAATAGAAATCCTAATTGTATTTTGATCTAGTATAACCTTTTAGCTTGTAAAGACTTCAATGTATATATTGCAAGCATGTGATTATGTATATTAGTTAAGAATGCATGTTTCTATGGTTATGTGAACTTTTCTCGCGTTTGTTGAAAAATCGGGCGAGTGCGGAACTTGAGCAAGGAAGAAAAGAATTTTGGCGGGAATCCACTGCATGGAATTTGACCGGATACATGACTGAATTAATAGGGGAGATTGAAAAAAATTGGAGGTGCTCACTGCCTTGAATCCAGCCAGGAATTCGGCCGACAATCCGGCCAAGTTTTTGCCGGTTTCTGACGTGATGGTTGTTCTTTTGGTTTTCATTGGAGCGTTTAAGCAAGATTCTATGGCATCATTTAGGCTTTTGCAAGTCTTTTAGGGTTTACGTATGTTTTATTTTAGTAGTTCTGACAAGAGTTGCGCATACAGTTTGCTAAACCTTAGGGTACGTCCTAGGAGAAGGTGAGACTATCACAAAAATAATGCTAAGGGAGAAAAGGTTTGATACCTCCTTTAGCTGGGGAACTATCAAGGGGTTCCTTGTTCCTCAATAGTTCCACACCGCAACCTTCATTAACACTGTGAAGGCCTTTCAGGAATTACCTCCATCACCCTTTCCTACAGTTCCATTTGCTGTTCTACTGTAGGCATTTTATTTCCTTTTTGCTCCATAGATTCTGTGTCCACTAGCATGTCATCAAGTTCATCTCTTAGTTTGAACTTCCTTTTTTCTCTTAGTTTCTCTTCCTCAATTGGTGAATTGATTTTTTCTAGGGGATTTCTCATACTGCTTGGGATTATTCTGAGCCCTTTGTTCCTTTTACTAGCCCCTACATTCTCTTTTTGTTGAATATCTTTTCCTTTCCTTTAGGTTTTGTTTGCATTTTGCTCCTCCTGTGCTTATTTGATACTCCTAATTGTCCTTTTCTTTGTCGCCCCTTTTTACTATCCACCAATATTACTTCTACAGTCTCCTTCTCTTGCTCATTTCTCTTACCATTCTCCAACATGTTCAGGTCTTGTTGCATCATCTTTTCATTTTCTCCCCCATTTTCACTTCCCTTTTTCTGCTCTCCCCCTTTCTTTACTCCTCTTTTCTCACTTGCTGCCACCAGTTTTTCCTTTTTATTTTCCATTTGCTTGTCTCTACTCTTCTCTCTGCTTGGGCTTTTGTAGTTTGCCTGTTGTTCTAGTCCCCTTTCTCCCAAATTGTTTGTTTGAGCATACCCTTTAAGTGTAAGGGCTATCTGCTAGTTTTGCCCCAACCTTGACTTCTCGATTGTTGCATTCCCTTCCTTTTGTGACTTCAGAGGTGAAGCCATGATGTTCCCTACTTTGAGTCATGCTCCATACTAGCCTTCTCTAATTGTTGTTTCTATTTTTTTCTTCAAAATTGCAAGTCTTGTCCCCATGCCCTATCACTCCACATCTGTAGCAAAAATTCGGGCATTTTTCATGCTTGAATTCTACCCAAATTTGAACTTCATTATGTTTTACAGTTATTTCTCTGATGAGCAGCTGCGATATATCCACTTCCGTTAATATTTTCATGTGTTTTCCTTCCTTTCTACCCCCTGGTGGTATAATGACCTCTTTAACTGAGTGAAAGACTTTTCCAATTTTGAAACCTACTGCACGACACAGCCAGTGGATTGGAAGATGCCACACTTGTGACAGCCCCACCTCTCCCTAGGGCGAACCCTAGGGTATCAGCGGACTGCCTGCCCAACTCTCGCCAGGACTGCGAATCACTCACACATACTAAATTAAGTGCAAAAGACCCTTAGATAAGGCCAAGCGTGCATTTCCGAAGTGTAACCTCAAATACACGTGAGTAACCATTTACACATACACTTCATCAAAATATACAATCTCAAAAGAACATTCAAGTGCAGTACAATCCAGTGTTTCAGTGTTTAAGGCGAATAAAGCACAAAATTATGTCACTAGCTCGAATTATTTCCCAAGGCCATAACTTTCCAAAAACATTCCTGTAAGGAAAACAAAGGAAATAGGGGTGAGCTATAGCCCAGTGAGGTACTTAACAGTCATGCAACCCCAAATTCACAAGTAGTCAAGTTCAGTAGTATACAACCATCCAATATAAAACAAAAGGTCACACACGTTCAAATAAAAGGATACGGGTGGCTCTCAGGAGCCAATTTCCCCATTACAGTTCTTGATCGCATCTCGTTGACCCTCCGTCAACGTTTAAGAAAGAAACATGACCGTGGACCCCACTTCACTTCCAACCTTCCACCATACATTCCCCGACCGGGCCCGAACTCCACAACAGTAGCAGTGATTGGTAATACTCGAGTATACCGATAGGTCGAGGAGTTTCACTCCACTCGACAAAATAGTGACCCTATGGTCGTTACCTAGTCGACCGGCCCTTGCTGGCTCGACTTGAGCAACTTCCACTAGGGTTTTGAGCTCAGTGATTTCAGTGCAGTGGTAGGGCTCATGCCCATGTTCAAGTCAAGTATAATGCAGTTTCACAGTTTCAATTCAAACACAGTGCAGTACAGTGGTAAACAGTTATACAGTAAGAGGACGAGAGCGGTAAAGTACACTCTCGCCTCGTTCACACGGTTCACAGTTTCACACTTCATAGTTGCAAAACAAGTAAGCACTTAGGCACTTAAATCATGCAATAGTACACTCACCACTTTAGTTAAACTGATTTCCACCCAATGGATGTTTTGGATCACCCAAGCGTCCTATAACAAGCAAGAAAGTGCAATTGAACTTCAATTACGGTTCGAGTACCTCTTAAACAGATTATTAAAGCAAAATTCAAATATAGCCTCAATTATGGCTCAAAATCATCCACGTACAACACAAGTATAATAATCCAATCGGAACTCTAGTTTTGAAGGCAAAAGACTAAATAACAGATAAAATAAGTAAAATGACTAAACGACTCATGCAAAGGCGCGAGACGGCACGAAAGGACTCGAAGCGAAAACGGAAACGGAAAACACCTAGTGTGAGGTGCAGTATGTGCACGATCAGATTTGACACTTCCTATGATTTTAATCATAACTCAATGTATGATTATCGGATTGGAGTGTACGAGATGGCGTTTCGAAGCTAAGACAACGAGCTACAACTTCCAAGAAGATATCAAAGGCTAAATCCAATGTTTTCAGGGTCAAATTCGACTGAGACAGTGGCTGAAGTGAACTGCCTCAAGGAATTAACAGTTATGCTGGACAGTTTTGCCGGTTAAGAACGTTTTAACCGTTTCATGTGCAAATCTTGGTCAAACGACCTAAGAATTTACAAGTAGATAGAAAAGACTCTGCTTGACAACTTTCATGAAGACACTTTTAGCTAACTCAACTCGAAAATGCCCCAGATTTAGCAAGAACAATCCAGCCAATGATCTATCGCAGGCTGAAGAACAGAACATACTTAATCAGGCATAACTCAACATCCAGAAATCCAATTCAAGTGATTCCAAAGGCATTGGAAAGCTAAGAGATAGGAATACAATTTTTGTGAAGACCATTTCTGCCCAGATTTACTTCTTCCAGGTCAAAAATACGAAACAATGTCCCAGAAGTTTCAATCTCAGGTTCAACCTCAGATTTATAGACAGACCAGATTTAGACAGTCATATCTCAGCACACATAACTCCAATTCAGGTGATTCCAAAGCCATTTGAAAGCTAGAATACAAGGCTACAATTCTTAAGAAGGCACCTACAACTAATTCATTCATCTTCCCAGCCAAATGAGCCATTTACAGAGACAAATTTCCAGTTTCGGCAGAAACAGGGGACCAGGGGCAAACTAGTCATTTCACACTCTACGTTGCTCCAATTGAGTTGAAAATTTACAGGCATAATCTACACTCAATTCTCTACAACTTTTATGTTTTGAGCAAAGGCTAATTCAGCACCCAACATGTTCGAATTTTCAGATCAATTTCGGGCAGAAACTTGGACAGAAATAAACTTCACTTTAATTCATAAAATCATCCATAAACTAAACTCCTTAACCATTATAAGCTACTAATTTACAATTATTATGGACAAAATTGAAGTTCCAAACAATATACCTCAATCACCAAGAAAGGTAGCCTCTTAGAGCAAAATCACTCCACAAACACCTTTGTTCTTCCTTAGTTTGCAATTTCTACGGAGAAATTCGAATTTCTATCGGTTGATTTGTGAAATTTAGGCAAGAAATTGAAGAAAATGCTGAAGCTTTCTTTCTTGTTCTTTTCTCTCTTGAGTGCCGGCAAAGAAGCAAGGAAAATGGGATGAATTTTAGTCAAAATTGCTATTAGTAAAGGTAAGAAAAACTTGGCCCAATAGGATCGCGACACGTGGCTTTTTTTTTTGATTTTTTTTTCTTATCCTTTAACTTCCAAATGATTAAATATCTAACCAACCTCCAGTTATCTCTTAGTACTCAGTAATTTAATGCCTAACTGTACAACTTGACCGAATTGGCCGAATTTCTCTCACTTAACGCGCTAGCGGGTCCCACATCCGCTATTCGCTCCAATTTTTCCGTGAACTCACTTATGCTAGAAAAATACCTTAAATAATATATTTACCTATAAAATATGTGTAAAACAATTATAATGAAGAAAATATAGTAAACGTAAGCACGCAAATCGATAAAATTCTGAAACCCTAAAATCGGATTTTTTTTTTTTTTTGAGTTCTCACAACACTTGTATCCATAGCAATGCGAAGTTGAACATCTCTAAGTCTTTTTTAATTCCTTCACCCCATGGCTTTAGTACTAGTAGATGGTTGTCCAGAACCCATGGTCTACCTCTCAGTGCTTTATCCCTATCTTGTTCTTCCTCAAATTTGAAATGGAAAATATTCGGTCCTAACTCAATTACCTTCATGTTTCTAGGGTATCCCTATACATTGTTGCTAAAATTCTTCACCCCTGTATAGTTTGCTACTTTTTCTCCAATGATCATTCCAACTAAACCGAGTCTACATTCCTCTATGCTAGCTGCCACATCTCCCCAATTTAGATCAACCCATTTTGTCTCTTTTGCCCATAAGTCAAACTTTTGGAAAGCTCTTGGCAGGGATTTTGCAATGAAGGTTTACTAATGTGTTCCCTGCACTATCAATCAAATTCAGATGAATGCATATCTATGTTTAGCCTGCGGAAGAGTCAAAGAAAAAGCTCCAAGTTCAAGCGTCTCAACAAGACTTGAATAGATGAACAGAAATAATATCTACAGTGTTAAAAAGTAAGGCACTGATTTTGACAGAAAAATAGAGGAAAGACATTGAAATATGCTATGACAGAGTTAAGAAGACTACTAAAAATCATGAAATTTAAGAAAGAAAGAGATATCAGAGTAATATATGAGAGATAACGCAAGAAAAATCTTATGTCTTGGTAGTACACTTGCATGCTCTCCTTTCTCCTCCCCTCTATGTCTGCATTAAAGATGAGAGACAAAAGTTCTTTGAGACAAATTAACTCCAGCAATAAAGTTGCTAGGGTGCTAAGTCGAAAATACGGGTATAGGGCTTTTGTCAATTGAACTGAACACTCGCTCTTTAGGAGTATGGCTTCACACTAGAGAGAGGAAGGATTTCAATACTGCTAGCATGTTTAGCTCCAGGCATTTTATGGCTCTCAATCCATGCCTTTAGCATACCTCTGAAACTAGTTGATGATAACCCAGTCATTACAACAAGAGATCTTTATATTGAATAGCGATCTATCTATGTAAGTTCATTAAAAAGAAAGGAGGAGGAATGGATTAGCTCGTCACTCATACAACCAAGTGTGATGAACTTGAGAGGATTCGAAATTCGAGATTATGAACGAGACCTAGACTAACTTTTAGACTTATTATCTGGTGAATACTAGCTAATGAAAACGGGAATACTTTTCTAAAGGAACCTCTCCTTTGATTGCTATGATTTTGAGAAGGAGCCAAATTTGGATCCTAAATCTGGAATTTTGAAAATTTTTTGAGAGGTTTTTGAAAAGTTTTGGATCCTACACTAAGGAGCAAAGAACTCTCATGTAGAGAGAGAAAAAACTCCTACTATTGTTTCTAAAATCTATAGTCCGTTAATCTATTTTATCTTAAAAGTGCTGGACCAAAAAAAAATTCGTCAAAATATGAGGGACTAAACATGTAATTTTCGTTAGGGTTACAGCCTGTACAATTTCCCGGCTGCTTGGGGTCATAAAGCGGTAAAATACCAACACCTTCTAGTGACCCGCCACAAAGAAGTCGCTTTTTATTTTGTTGTTTGTTTGTTTTCCTCTGAAACCCTTTTGGAACCAAGAAGAGTCCTGCTGAAAGTGAAAAAAAGATGAAACTAAAAGCCAATCTCTCCTTTGATGGTAATGATAAAGATCATAATGATGAAAATAAGGAGAACAAGAGGAAGAAAAGTAGGAAGAAGAGTTCTTTTGATGGAGGGTTTGGGGTTAATTTAAAGGAAAATCTGCGTAGTGGATGTTTAGGTGTTAATTTTGGGGAAAAGAAGAAAAAGGGTAGCAAAAAATGTGGGGATGATGATGTGGAAAAGAGGGTGGAAGGTGAGAATCATTTAGGTGTGGAAGTGGGTAATATTATTGGTAGTAATTTGGAGGAAAATAGATGGATATCATCGGTTGATGATGGGGTTGGAGATGGAGAGGGAAAGGAAGAGAAACAGGAGGATTCGAGAAGTTTTTCGAAGTCTATTGGGCTTTTCTGTGATGAGAAGAGAGTGGAAGAAAAGAGGAACTGAAGCAGTGTTGGTGAGAAAATGGAGTCCGGTATCAGAAGTCGGGATAATGTTCCGGGTGATTCGGTGGTTTCGATGAACACTGCACTAGATAAGTTTGTTTTTAGGGATAATTGCAGAAACCTCTCCTGACTTTTATAGTAATAGCATTGACCTCCCCTATCAATTTTGAAATAGCATTGACCTCCCCTAAAAAAAGTTGGAGGCAATTTAATAGACAAAAATGGGTCAATTTACTAAAGTACCTCCAACATGATTTAATTTTACCAGATGAATGTGATGAGTACTTTCATCAAACCCAACAAAATGTTTGTTAATAAAAATTACACTAAATTAGTTTAACTAATTAACTAATTAACTAAATAACTAATAATCTAATTAATTACTTAATTAGATAAACTAATAAACTAATAAACTGCTTAACTAATTAACTAACTAATTATCTAATTAACTAATTGACTAATTTCTATATATGTAATTATCTAATTAACTAATCAAACTATATCTACATAGTTAAACTAATTAACTAATTAACTAATTATCTAATTAATTAATTAACTATTTAACTAATTTCTATTTATCTAATTAACTAATTAACTAAAACTGTTGTCTGTCCGAAACTAACAAACTATTTGCATGTTAAACTAATTAACTAATTAACTGCTTAACTAATTAACTAACTAATTATCTAATTAATTAATTAACTAATTAACTAATTTCTGTTTATCTAATTAACTAATTAACTAATTAGTTAATGCGCTAATTGGTTAATTAGCTCCACAAGCTAACGAAATTGGTTAAATAGCGCATTAAATATAAAATAATTTCTGCACAATTAAATTAATTAACTAATTAACTAATTTCTATTTATCTAATTAACTAATCAAACTATTTCTGCATAGTTAAACTAATTAACTAATTAACTATTAACTAATTATCTAATTAACTATTAACTAATTAACTAATTAACTAATTTCTGTTTATCTAATTAATTAATTAACTAAAACTGTTGTCTGTCCGAAACTACCAAACTATTTGCATGTTAAACTAATAAACTGCTTAACTAATTATGGGCAATTTTTTTTAACTTTCACATATTTAATTTATGTTAAATACAAAATATACTAGTTTTCCTTTGGGCTCTATTTAACCAATTTTTCCCATAAAGAGTTGGTATATTTTTCATAAAGAGCTGGTATAAAACATACTACAAAACCTGCCAGTTTCCCATAAAGTGCTGGTATGTTATGCGTTATTTAACAAATTTTTCATATTTAAACAAATTTATGAAAATTAAAATAATGTATTTGAAAGTTTCATTTTTATTTGGAAGAACGCATTCCTTCGATGCGTTTTTCACCTTTGGAAAGAGACTCAAAAATCGCCACCTTTTAGAAAGTTAGTTTACAAACTCTCTTTTTTTGAAAATTTACTCCTTATTAATACAGCCACTATATTTATTTTTTTGTATTAATTTTTGTTGTGGTTTATGATTTTCTTATATTTTATCAAAAAAGTTAATAACTATTGTAGTTACAAATATGGAGATGTTAATTTGTCGTATGTGTAATTCTTTTGTTTTATAAGAATTGTTATATCAGGGATAAATTTGAAATTTAATTGCATTTAATTTCGAAACACTCATTAAATCAAACTAGATATTGGAATGAAAAATATGTTGCATATATACCTCCCGAACTTGCTTGATCCTTAATGCCTATACCCCTCCCTTGTTAATACTAATTGTCAAGTAAGATGAGGGCAAAATTGAAAGAAATTTCTTATCTCACTTCTATAAATAATTTTTTAATGGGACATCAAGGCTCACGGGAGGTTTCTGCAACAAATTATTCCTATTCAGGGGTGGTGAATGCAATTTTTAAATCTAGAGTGGAGGTCAGTGCAAGTGTCAGAAACCTTAGGGGAGGTTTCTGCAATTATCCCTTGTTTTTGAGGGCAGAAAGTTGAAAGCACTGCTTCCTGTTGGCAAATTCGTCGGCCTTGTGCTGAAAAAATCATGAAACGGAGGGATGAGAGATTGGAGAGGGAACAGGGTCATTTGAAGAATGGGACAGAAATGGTTGGGATTGCATCAGGGAAGAGAAAAAGCGGTGAAAAAGTTGGTCGAAAGAAAGCGAACAAAGAAATTCTCCTTACTTTGTCAAGTCTGTGGATAAGGAAGTAGTGTTGGAAAATGGATCTGGAAATAACGGTGGGATTGCATCAAGGAAAAGAAAAAGTTGCGAAGAGGGTGGTCGGAAGAAAGCAAAAAAGGAAGTTCGAGTTGTTTCTCCTTACTTTCTCAGGTCTGCAGATAGGGAAGTAGTGGCACAGGGGGAGGAGAAGAATTTGGTGAATGGAAATGGTGAGATTTTAGGTGTTAATTTTGGGGAAAAGAAAAAAGAGAGGAGACAAAAATGCAGGGCTAATGCTGTGGAAAAGAGGGTGGAAGGTGAGCATAATTTAGGTGTGAAAGTAGGTAATATTATTGTTAGTACTTTGGAGAAAATGGTTGGGATTCATTGTTTGATGGTGGGGTTGGAGATGGAGAGGGGAAGGAGAAGAAACAGCAGTATTTGAGTAGTTGTTTGAGGCCAACTGGGTTTTTCTGTGATGAGAAGAGACTGGAATCAAAGAGGAATTGCAGCAGTATTGGCGAGACAATGGAGTCTGGTATCAGAAGTGAGGTTACTGTTGTTCCAGGTAAGTCGATGAACAAAGCACTAGATAATTTATTTTCGCAGTTTGCTTATGAGGGCAGTAAAGTTGAAAGAAATGCTTCACGTGGGCAAATTCGCCAGCCTTGTTTTGAGAAGATCATGAAACAAGGGGATGAGAGTTTGAAGAATGAGAAAGAAATTGTTGGGATTGCATCACAGAAGAGAAAAAGTAATGAAAAGTGTGGCCAAAAGGAAGGGAGCAAAGAAATTCGAGTTGTTTCTCCTTACTTTGTCAAGTCTGTGGATAAGTCTATGGGTGAGGAAGCAGTGGCACAGGGGGAGGAGAAGAATTTGGAAAATGGATCGGGAAATAATGGTCGGATTGGACCAAAGAAAAGAAAAAGTTGCCGAGAGGTTGGTCGGAAGAAAGCAGAAAAAGTAGTAGTGGCACGGCTGGGGGAGAAGAAATTGGTAAATGGAAATGGTGAGATTGCATCTGGGGTGGGAAAACGTGGTGTAAAGGGTCAAAAGAAAGCAAGGAAAGAAATTCGAGTTGTTTCTCCTTACTTTTTTAAGTCTACGGATAATGGAGAGGTGGCAAAGGGGGAAGATGCAGTGGAGGTCATAATTCTGCCAAAACGAAGTAAACGTGATAAAAAGCGTGCTTTTTCTCGTGCCCAGAAACGAGATGAGGCTTACCAACGAAAGACTTTGGAAAACTCACGGAAGCCACCACGATCCCCTTTCAATCTACTCCAGGAAAATCATGCTCATGATCCTTGGAGGGTATTGGTTATTTGTATACTTCTCAATTGCACAACAGGTTTACAGGTTATTAACTGACTCCTGTTTCGTTCTTCGACTTGAGTCCAGACATGTCTGTTAGAATTGAATCTTTTCTAATTGGTTTACCCACTTCATTAAGCAGAATTGTTTAGTTTCGTCTTGTGGTCGTTTGACACTTCCTCTGCATAAGGAGAAATATGCATATTCTGGAACATGCTTTTTCTTAATTCTGGTGAACTTTAGTAATCTGTATCGTTTCTTTGACCAGGTCTGTGTGGACAATGAATAAAACTATCCACATACTTCTCGTTGCTCCAGGGAAACTATACATTCTGCATAATAGTTAGATTTTCCTGACAATTGTCACCAAACTAGTCAACAAATTTCTTTTGCTTAACAGAATTTCATGCCTGCTGCCATGCGTATCTCTACTCTTCCCTGATTTGGCTGATTCCAACAATTCAGATCAATGCTGTTCATATCATTGAAATTGAGGGAATCATCAAGACATATTAGAATTTAATTAAGACCATTTAGGGGTTGCAGATCGCCGTGCATCCTTTATGTTTCTAAAACACAATAGCTAATAGGGACTGTCCCAGAAAAGTTTTTTTTCCTTTCCCTTTGGACAAAATACAAAGAGATTGAAACTTGCAGGGAGAATCCACTGTACATTTTGCAATTTATGAGCTTTTATTGAGTTGGGAGGATGGGTAACTTAATGCGATTAATGGAACAAAGTTTCTGAAGTTACAACTATTCCTCAAGGACAGAAGCAGATGCCACTAAGGAAAGGTATTTGAGTTGTATCTGGCTCTTGAGCAGCAATACATCATTGGGAAACTAAAACCTATTTGTTTAATTGGAGAGAAGCTCCTTAAAGTACCCTTTCTACTGAAGGAAGCATGCTAATGCCAAGATGAGATGATACTCATGTCATATCTGCTTCTTTCCTGTTCTAACTTTTTTGAGGTAGGGAATAGGCCTTCATTTGGTTTATATTTTTAGCAATTGAATTTCCAGTTCCTTAAAATGGGCTGAAGAAGGGAGGATCATTCTCTGACAGAACCCACCGAAATTCATTTTCCACTTTCCAAACTGTTAAATGATAAACCATCATTTTTCTTTGTGTCCCCTAAAATTCTATTGGAGGAATGTAGTTTAAATTTTTGCCAAGATTTCAGAAGGAAAAGGGAGTGGGATTTTTTTCCTGATAACATATTCTGTTTCGCAATAGTCGATGTGTTTTATTCCTAGTCTATAATTTATGTTTAATACACTGTTGTTTCAGAATTAAGAGCTAGTATTCCAAGTACTAGTGCACTTTGTATCAATGATGTCGAGAGAATTTGTTGTTGAAAAGGTCGTATGCCACATGTGTCTAATATTTGGTAAAATTCCATGCAGGTTAGAAGAGTCATAGATGAGCTTTTCACCCTGTGTCCAACTGCTCAAAGTACAAGCCATATTTCTGTGGAGGACATAGAAAAGATTATACAACCTTTAGGCTTGCATAGGAAGAGGGCAGTGATGATTAAGCGTTTCTCTGCGGAATATCTTGGAGAAAGTTGGACTCATGTGACACAACTGCATGGTATAGGAAAGTAAGTTTGCAAACCCTCTTACATTGGTAATGTAAATTTGCCTTTTGAATCCAATTGGAAGCAATTCAACTGCTCATGAAGATGTATTGGAGCCTTTCTCCATGTATCTGAGTTTGATATTTAGTGCAAGCATAAAGCTCGGCATATAATTTCTGATTTTGTAATTGACATCCTAGAAGGTGAAAGGGAAAATTTGGCCTGTTATTGTAGAGTTTTCTAAGCCCTTTCAATGCCTTTTTTCTCATGGAGTGTGTTAGAGCATGCTGTAACAATTATAATCTAGATATTCAAGGCTTCAAAGTAATTTCCTCAAACCTTTTATTTCTGTAAGTTTATTGTTTGCTTTTCAACTTTTCAAACAAATTTGAAATCTCAATTACGAACTTGTTTCTTTCATGGCCTTCTCTGTCTCTCTCTCTCTAATAACAGAGGAAAATAGCTTTATTTATGTTAGCATGTTCTCTTCTTATTTTTGTGATAGTTCACCACAGTTAATGGCACATTGCTTTTGGAGCAATCCAGAGCCAAATTTTGGCAAGTGGGTAATTCAACTGTGGCATTACCTTACATTGATGCTGGTAAATGTATATCCAAAGGGGGTCAATTGTGACAAGATATAATGGTGACGGGTATGGATAGATACTGGAAGTTTTTGCAAATAGTGTACTACCTGAATACCTTCAGGAAGCAAACGATTGTAATTTGGAACGCTAACAAGTAGACATGAATGCTAATGTTTAGATCCTTTAGTCCTTTATTTTTTCTTGTAAAAAATTAACTTAAATGTTTAATAGCTGGAGCTCTATAACTTTTTAGCAGCTCATACTCTCCCAACTAAAAATGGAGATGCAAAAGTTTATTTTTATTTTTTCAAAATGGAGATTCAAAGGATAAAGAAATGGACATTATGTGTTCCTACTTCTGCTTCTCTCTATCTTCTTGTCTGCTGTGTCCTCTTTCAATTTGCTCTTGTACAACTTCTTCTGCTGCCTCCTCCTTCTTCTGGGGTCAATGCTTTCTTCATTTGCTACAGCTAAAAAAGAGGGTGTTATCCTTGAATCTGATTGATGTCTCTGACGTGACCGGCCTTTCTCATTATTATAATGGATCTTCCAGAAAAGGAACCTCTATAGGTATAAGCACAATCAAGCATAACTTTTCCTTATTGTTGAAAGGGAGGATGGTAATCATGCATGTGGAGAACGGTAGTGTGAGGAAAAACATGAACCGGGGATTTGACATTCTTTTATGAGGCTGATTTTACTAAATAGTAAATATGCTTCTAGGTTTTTGCCTTTTTACTTGTTTTCATTGTAACATGTCGGATTACTCATCCAAAAATATTTGCACCTGCCTTCCCGTGTCTGAATATATTTGAATATTTGATTTTTTTTTTTGTTGCTCAATCTCCCAGCTCCCTGCATTCCCACATTTTGACTCCCTATGATTCGTCTTCATATCCCAGTTGTCAATTCCCATTCCTGTCACTCCACTCTACTAAGCTACATTTTCCACCAAGTCAAACCCTGATCACCACTCTACTACCCTCTTGCACCTGCCTCCACCCTTTTATTACAAGTTGCTGCATCTCACTAGCAAATCTAATGCCTCCTTTTTAGAATGCCCACATGCATAGAGGAGAGAAAAAAATCCAACTCCTCCCTGGCCAGAAATTATTGCCCACTGTCATGTCAACCTTACCTGTTTTCCATAGTCCTTGATTGGCATATTCTTTGTGCTATGCTGCAGTATAATGTAGAATAGGTGTTATTGTCTGATTGGGAATCATGGAATCGTGATGCTTCTTACTGATACTAGTGATTAATTTCAAAATTTGAATTTTACAATCTTCAGAGATGATATTGTATAAATGGATTAGAATACTATGAAATCTAGAAAGGAATTAAAAAAGCAAGAAAAATTGAGACGAATATTATATTTTAAGGAGCTTCTAAATCATTGGTTTTAAGGAGCTTCTAGAATGTTTGGCTCATTTTTGTACAGATTAGAAGCTGTTGATATATTCTTGAATAACCAGATCTTTTGAAGTTTCTTGTCTTTTTCATGGTGGTCGTGGTGGTGCTTCATTCCACCTTGTATACTCTGTAAATTTAGGCTTTCTTTTTGTTTGGGCTGCTATCTGGTTCTATTTATTCTACTACCTAATTTATCAGGTAAATAGTTTACAGAAAAGGGATAATTTCACAAACCTTCTCTAAGGTTTATGACAATTTCACACAGCTCTCCTCTGGTTTGACAAATTACACTGACCTCTCTTGTCACAATAAAAGGACAATAATGACGTTCACTTAATAGATAATTCATAATACCATGAAATGAGATTAAGAAAAGGAAAAAGAAAAAGAAACTCTACCTCTTCGGCTATCTTGTTTACAAGTTACAGCCGATGATGATTTTCTCTCTTACTATCACTACGTTCGCATCCATCAACCCCTTCCTTCTATAACTCGCTCTCAAATTCCCACCAACCATTGCCAATCAGATCACAAATGATCCCTCCAAGCTCTACCATATATTCTTATCTCTCATGTCTTCCCTTTGGAATTGCCAAATCACAAGTTTAGTTGAGCTATCAGATTGGTGATTAAAGTAAAACCCCATTCATGGTCAAACTAAAAGGAGATGAAGAGGCTCAAGAGGGACAGAATTTGGTAAATTTGCTAATTTGTCTATCATACATACAGAAAACTTTTTTAAGATGTTAATAACTGCATTTGGATTTCTTTTTATGCATGGCAATTTTTTGGTTGTGGCTTCACTTTGGAAGTAGAGCTTCTTCTCCATATTTAAGATGTTAACATGTTTGAATATTTGGTGGTATTCTAGATTATTTTGTTTTGAGATGGTGTGGCCATTGGGTTTCAAATTTGGGGTGTGATTAGTCGTGAATAGAATTTTGGTTTTCGACAAAATGAATTTTTTTAATATCTCTATAGTCGTAATGATGCCTTTCCTTCTCTTAAACTTGATTAATCCCATGAATGCCTAAATCTCCCTTGAGGATTTTCTTCAAGGCCATAATGTGGCTCATGTAGTAGGAGTAAAGCCACTTGTATGGAATCAAAACATGGCATCCTATGTTGAAGATTATGCAAACATAAGAGCAGTTGACTGTAAGCTTGGCCGTTCCATGGAACCATTATGGTGAGAATATATCTGAAGGATGGAACAAACCTTCAAGGTTGGACGCATGCTCCGGGAGGAGCAATTTTATGACTATGATGATGAAGGTTTAGAATTTGGCATTAGAGTGTTTGCTAGGCTGGTTTGTTAGTATAGTGGCTTTGGTGGAAATGTGGAAGAAGGCAATTGTCAAAATATTTTTTGTTTTTGTACAGTAAGGGTAGTTTTGGATTTTTAGAAAATATATAGCCTTTTGGGTTTATATTATTATATGAACAGTAAAAGTAAGGAGGCAGGTGTTAATTTAATAAACTTGAGGGGAGATCTTTGCAATTGTCAAAAACCTCGGGGAGGTTTCTAAAATTATCCCTAAAAGAAAAACTGTATACCCCAGAAAAGAACTTGAAAATCTAACTAATTGATTATATCAACTTGCAAATTTGCGCTGCACTGTTTTTAGTTGTTAAATTAATATTGATGATGAAACGCACAAACTCCTCGAAAATTAACATGGCAGAATTCTTGACAAGCAATAGAAGCTAGTACTTGAAACAAAATTTGCGCTGTATCTTTTTTAGTCATTAAATTAATATTGATGATAAAACACGGAAAACTCCTCCTCAAAAATTAAATTAGCAGAATTCCTGGCAAGCAATGGAAGCTATTACTTGAAACACGTAAAAAGAACCTATTGGGAAAGATGAAAACAACTTAATCCTTGCATCTAGAAATTTTGTGTTGGCATTCTCAAAGTATGTCATAGTAAACTCCTTTGATGGTGTTTCTTGTTTCCTTCTAGAGTGGCACGACATTTGAACAGCACTACTATGAAACATCTAGTGGCTTAACAAATTTGATTTCTGGAATTATTAAGGGTTTAATTGATTCTAAAGAGTGTAGCCAAATTCAATTACAAGGAACCAGACTCAGCAAGCTGTGCTAGAAATCTCCAGACTTAGACTATAACTAATTTTTGATATTTATAGGCAATATGTGACTGAACCATTGTTGACCCATTTCTTCACCAGCATGTACTGCAAATGCAGATGTGAACTTTGACCAATTCCCCTTTCTTGACACCTCTATTGGAAGATTTTGCAATACTTCTATTTCAAAAGCTTTCCTGGAAGTGCTGCTGGAGTCTGATTCATTCTGTATTTTTTTATTAGTCTACGAGTTGAATTTTTTCCTTCTTGTAGTCTCGTCTTTCCTTTGAAGTTGTTTTTGAAATCTAGCAAATTTTTGTACCACTGGCTGGTGATCATGATTGTTACTCCCAAGTCTTGTGCATTTAATAGTTGGAAATTTACTTTTAAGGACCATTTATAAGTCATCCTACTTGGTCAGAGGAGAACCAATTTTATTCTGGTCTTTCTGCAAATACTTGTGGTACTGTGTCCCCTTAAAAAACCACTGTATCCCCTTAAAACATGGACCAGTTGTAAAAGCTTTTCTATCTTACTCTATTAATATACAATATCTACCCTGTACGTGGATTAGTCCATGGGTTCAGATCCATTTTGTCATGGGTGGTGTTGTGGCTCTTTCTTGCACGACCTTCCCTACCCCTGTCAAAATAGAAAATGTTTTAGCAATTACAGAATATTTGAAACAGTAACATTTTTGGTCCTGATAATTTCTCTGCATAATCCTTTGTGTCTAACTAGATTATATACCTAAGAAGGCTCCCTGTGCAGTTTTTGGATTACCCCGAACCAGAATTGAAACCATGTCTCACAAGTTTTTGCTTTCTGATTGTAGGGAATATATCATCTAAACAAAGTTGATTTCCTGCAAAACAACTTTTCTGCATTTTAGGCAATGTGGTACATACTGTTGCTTAATGAGGTCAGGCCTTTAAAATGAAGAGTTGTCATGCTCAATGCCTCTCTTCCCTCTTCTTGTCCTTTCATTATGCTTCGTCTGCCTGCTGCTTCTTGCTTCTTTAAGTATGCAAATAATGTGTTTTTATGAGACTGATTTTACTAAATAGTAAATAATTTTCAAATCTTATACCTTTTTCCCTGTTTGCACTTTAAGATGTAACATTACTCCTCCAAACATATTTGAACCCTGTACTCCTCCACCTATATCTGAAGATGTCTGAACATTTGATCTTTCTGTTCTCCCACCTTCCAACTTCCTGCATTCACCCTTTTAGACTCATGTGCCTCCATTGCATTGTTGTTGACCTCCATAATTGCTACTACATCCTACTACAACCAAGCTTTATCCATTACACAAAACCACATCAGAACCATTCAACCTAGATGTTGCTTGCTAAAATGGTTTTATCCTATGCTTGAATTGTACTTTTTTGAATTGCAATTGGTCGGCAGTTAATCGAATGCTGACTCAGCAAGACTAAGTTACATAGCTGTCAATTAGATACAGTTAGTGACTGAGTCAATTATTTGCGGTTAGGTACAGTTGTCGTTTACCATTGGTTAGAAATGGGAGTTGGATGAGTGAATGATGAGGGAGGAAGTCAGTCTGAATTGCTGCCAAATTTTCTCAAGTTCTTCCATTGCAATTTTCTCAGTTCACTATCATTCTTTAATAAGTTATTTTTCTCTAGTTTTTAAATTGTATTTCTCCATTTCAACTTACAATTCCTGAGCTAAAAGAGTTTGAGACTTCCACTGCCTTCTGCATGACTTCTACCCTGTCACTACAAGCTCGCCTACAAATCCAACCGTCATTTTCTAGCAACCAAAAAGAGGGGAAAATTCAACTTTTCCTTAGGAACCATTGTTCAGTACCATCTCAGGCTCTTCCCCTTTCTTCGTCCCTTGATTGGCACAATCTTCTGTGTTTAAGATGCAGTTTAACGTAGAATAGGTGATAGTGTCTGATTTGAAAGGATGGAGCTATGATGTTCTAGTCGCTGAATTGAGAATGTGAATGGATTAGCTTAGGGATACTACTGCAGAAATGTATTAGATTAATAGGAAATATAGAAGGAAGAAGAAAAATTGGAAAACTGTATGTTGACAATTTAATTAGATGATAGAGGACATAAAGCATTTTTAAAATGTCTAAATCATTTGCACCTAAGAGTTTCTAGTCTATTTGGCTCATTTAGCACAGAGTACAGATTTAAGGGTAGAATCTTGGAGTCAATAGTATTGGGAACTTACACCTAGTTTGAATTGGTATCCTGTATTTTTGCTCGAATAAAATGGAAACACTCACCAGAACAACTTTCTGATATACTCTGTGTGAGTGCAGAGGGAAGCATGGTAGAAGTATCCACATTAAGTTTCAAATTGCATTATTTTGGTGGAAACTATTTTCATTTTTGTGAACAGTCATAAGAGCCAATACTTAATTTTCCTTAGTCATTTGACATCTTCTTGGCGAAGTTAGAAGGAAAGAGAGAGAAAGAGCCGGGGGGGGGGGGGGAGGAGGGAGGCTGATGCAGGAAGTGTATGAAGACACAAATCTACAGTCATCTCACTTTGTTCTTGATCTTTTGGTGTCTGTCCGTTAGAAATTGCTTGAAGCTGTTGATAACTTTTTGAATAACCTGATTCACTGAAGGTTCTTGCCTTTTTGGTGAACGTGCTTCATTCCACTTATCTTGCTCCATAGATTTTATGGTTTCTCAATAGATTTTTTTACGGTTTCTCATTTTTTAGATTGATATGTGGTTCTATCAATTTGCATAATTGGTTGCCAATTATGTACTTACGTTAAAGTAAATTTTTTATGGAGGTGTTATATGCTAGAATAGAAATTGAAAGATGTTTTAGACTATTGAATCATGTTAGTGGAACAAAATGCTGTTACCAAGGGTATGTGGATGTGTAGTGATTGTAGATTTTGATTGTTCTGAAATAATGAAATGCGTAAACATGATTATTCGCCTTAAATTATTTTTATCAGAACAGCATAATTTGCATTTGAAAGCATCTTGCTCACATTTGATTGTCCTGTTTCGCTCCCTCTCTAATCTTTTTCTTTGTGCTTTCTATGATGTTAATATTGTTAAACAAGCAAAAGTACCTTTTGTCTCCTGAAATTAATCTTCCTTACTGACAAGCACCATGTTGTTACCAATTACTTTTTTTTTTTTTTTTGTCTTGGAATAGTAGGTAATTTACAAAAGAGGGCATTTTTACCAAGTTTGACATTGACACCCATTTTTGTCAAACCTTTCAGCTGATATTTTACTTTTCTTAAAAAGAAAAAATTAAGGAAAAAGGGGTAGCCCAGTTTTGGTGTCAACAGAGTTGGTAGTTCCCCACTCCCAAAATCCTGCACGAAATACAAACAGAGATAGAGTTGCAAACCTTATATGATGACTCTCTTTTATCCAGGCTTCAGACAATTTGTTTGGATCAAAATTACAGGTATGATATTTCTGGACGGTAGACCACATAAAAGATAGTGAAACAAGCAGTGTTTTTCTGATGCAGGCAAATTAATGTGTTGCAGTCAATTAACTATGACAGTTGTAACCCCTTTTGATTTCTTATGTAGTTTTCCCTTCGAAGTTCGACTAGACAATAAAGCTAAGGGACTTCTATTTGTGGTAACTGCTGACTTCAATCAATTCATGAATAACTATGAATGAATTGAAAGGCTTGAAATTTTTTGTCTTGATTCATGAAACCTTGATAAAATGAATAGTCAATCGTATAAGAGAAGGATATGCAATTGAATTCAGAGGTGCTTTCTTGTTATTGGTGTTTTTGTATCTGAGAATTGCGAGTCAATGGTTAGACAGCAAGAAGTTGCGAGCAGAGACCCAAGATAAGGGGTCCTGGTGTTTGATTTATATTCCCAGTTGGTGGAAATAGTTTTCATATCCTAGCCTCGTTTTGGTGGTGAAGAGAATTGCGAGTGCCTATGGTAACATGTTCTTGTTTTTGCTGGTAGAGTTGCTTAATGAGGGTATGGTAAATGTTTGTATTTTAGTAATTCTTGTCTTGATAACCTTTCCATCAAAAGTCAAATTGGCTGGCTGATTTTTAATTATATGACGTGGTCAAAATTGAAACATATTCCACTACATTTTGCCAGTGTCACATGTGCAGACATACCTTATGGTACAAGTTAATTTTCTCACTTTCAGGATTTTGGCTGTACCATAGCTGTAGAAAACCCAAAATGTATACAAACCCTGTAGATCATTGACTTGTGTAAAAGAGTTTCTCAAAATCGGCGTCAATTAAACTGATATTCTTTTTTTAGGCCAGGTATGCAGCTGATGCATATGCCATATTCTGCACAGGAAAGTGGGATCGCGTCACACCATCAGACCACAAGCTAAATGAGTACTGGGATTTCCTTCGGGCAGGTTTTGCGACATAAAACTTAAGCAAAAAGATGTCGCATTTTTGTGCATTCTAACTTAAAAAGATAGGAATCTCACCGTATCGTTTTGGTTTCCTCATTTCTCTCTCTGCCAGGTTGATCTTGATAGTGAAGCATAGCAGTTTAGGCTTCCATAGTATGGTCTCATTCCATCTTGTATATGAAAACGTTGGTTTTGGTTTTGGATAATCCAGTTTCTAAGTAATGATGTGTTCCCCGTTCTGCAGATTAGCTAGACTTGTATACACATGGTATGGATGTCTGGCCGTGGGGCACCTGAGTATTCCTAATGGTTAGGGTCAGTGGTGGACCATATGATGATTTGCTGGAAAATTCTTGCGTAGACCTGGTCTATGTTACTCGAAGGTCTAAGTGGTAGCACGTTAAGCTTCCGAATAGGAGTTTTAGAAAAGGTGAACGCAAGCGTGATCTATAAAAGTAGATACAGGTCTATGCCAGAAATGCTGCTTCTAGTATTATCATTGACCCCTGATGATTTTTGCGGCCTGATTGATCAGTATCAAGACTTTTGCTTACATTATGGTCTCTTTATTTGTTTTGATTCCTAAGTTTGCTTTATTGAACCATGCAGCCATGAGTGTTATGTCTTCTCAAAAAGCACGCTTGCATACTGTCTTAGTATTCAGCATCTGAAACCTTGTGGTGTAAGGAATAGCTTCATGACGAAAATCCCAGCAACTAGCATGACTGATATCTGGAAGTCACAAATGAACACTAGGTGCAAATCCCTAACAGTAAAGGGATGGAGATAAAATTGCTGATGCTTGTAGCATCTCTGTGCTAAACGGGGAGTAATGCTGCAATTTTGCTTTTTCCTCTGTTTTACCAATAGGTCTCCCTGGAAATTCTGCTTCAAGCAATATTTTTTCCTTTGCTTGTTTCATGTCAATTCCGGGTAAGAGTTTCAGTGCACAGACTATTTCATACATTTATGGACAAGCAACAAAACCCTATCTAACATGGCCAAAAAAAAAAGTGAATGTGAAATCGGTTAAAAAAAAATAAAGCTAGAATAGAAAGAGTTTATAATTATCCACAGTAAAAAAACGTGGTCCAAGGCACATACAGCTAAAATGATGCATCTGAATAGCAATTTCGTATATTAAAGCAACTCATAGCATCAACTCATAAACAAAAACAATATCGACTAGAACTTGCATAGAAATACTAGTGGCATGCCCTCAAACCAAAAATTACAATCAAAGCACAAAAGAAGAGAAGACAGCCACTGAACCACAAAAGAAGATAGGTTAGAGACAACATACCAATGCAGAAGGCCATTCTCGTTCCTTCCTCCTATGTTAAATATTTTATCTGTTACATGACACGATTGTGCTCCTTGCAAAAAAGTTAGTCAAGGGGATCCAAGGCAAATACGTTCAAGTGACATACACAGAACTCCTCTGACCAGTTAGAAATATAGTGGGAAGACCTTGATATTCAAAATCTGGTGTTATAACCAGTCTTGATGGATGTAAAGATCTAAGAAATCTATTTAACCAACATCTAGTTTCTTCTGATCCACCTAACCAGAAAACATTCGACCAGTCAACCATTTTGCTGTTCCTTCTTGTTATTGTTCTCCTCCTCCTTGTTCATAGTCTCAGAGGTAACTTACCCACTCAAACCATGCAACTCGACTATCTTTCCTTCACCACAAAAATGCTAGGTGGATTGAAACTCATCTGGAGAATCGGGTAACATTCCATCCAGTCTTGTCCTAACAAGAAGTCACAAGCTCTTAACTCCACGATCCTCGCATCAACTACAAATTCATGACCTTGCATCATCCACTTAAACCTAGGACATCTGAGCCTGCTCCACTTCCTTATAGCTACCTAACACAAATTTCACTAGTAATGGCTCGGTCTACTCTATCTCATACCCTGCTGCTACAGCATAATTAATGAAGCTATAGATATTGCCAGTAGAGAATCTATGACATAAAGGACCTTCTCTCCGACTAGGCCTTGGAACTCCTTGGGGTGATCATTATTGACTAGCACTTCAATAGATGTGCAAGTCTTGCCAGTGAATGCGGGAGAGATTTGTTAGAATTATTTTCTAATTTCGGGTTCTATTGATTATATATATATATATATTTTCATCAAACATATTTCTTTTTTATTAAATATGTAAAAACATTATGGTAGTAACAAAGAGGGGGAACGTGCCTTACCTCGCGAGACCGTGACTGAGATAAACCCTAAACCTATTATTTTGGCATTCTACGTAAACTAGGGAGTCCAAAACTGTCCAAATTAACATCTCCTCTCACCAGGTTTGGAAGAGACACAAAGGAGTCATACGTTACATCCTCCCCTGAGTTAGCACCAATATTTGCTTGACAATCCGAAAGCTTATTTGCTTCTCTAAAATAGTGTGACACAACCGTAAAAGCATCCTGATAGGACATAAGTTCTTGTAAATCTCTCTGCAACTTCCATGGACATTTAGTCCGCCCATTAATCATTTGGACGAGCAATAATGAGTCTGATTCTAAATGTAATCTGGAAAATCCACGTGCAATCCCTAGGCGCACTCCATACAGCATCGCTTTTAACTCTGCTTGCAAGCTGGTCAGCTCTCAAAAATGACATGAAAACCCTAGCAGAACTCTACCCTCCAAGTTCTTGAAAACACCACCCCCACCGCTTCTTCCCAAACCCGCTTTTGACCTACCATCTGATATGAAGAACAACCATAACTGCCAGCTCGGATGCCAGCGTGGAATTCTATGTCAGAGACGTCTTCAGGAAAAGCATGCGCGCGTGCATAGTTAGTTAGTCTGTTAGATTTCAATTAGAATAAACGGCGACGATGCCTAGTTAGTTACGGAAAACCAACTGTATAAAGCATGAGAATGCAGAGGCGGGAAAGGGCAGTCTGATGTATTATTCTTGCTTCTTCTCCCAATTATTTCTTGTTCTCCAAGTCGCACCGCTCACCTAAGATGACCACTGATCTCGGATCAGTCTCATCCTTATTGTAATCAATTCCAGAATTGTTCCTTCAATCAATTCTCTAATTGATTCATCCATTTCGTTCGAATCGTCGTAATCCGTCAATTTCCTTGTTCTGATTTCACTAGTTATCAGTGGTATCAGAGCTGTCGATTCCTCGGCAGCAATGGCGGAAGGGACGAGGTCTCAGGATATCCGCAAATTTGATGAGAGTTTCAGGAGTATGATGAAAGAACACCAAGAACAAGTGAACCAAGAGTTGGAGTCCTTGCGAAATATGGTGATGGAGCTAGGGCACCAACTGGTGCAGAGGAAGCCCCAGGAACACCGACCGTCTTCCGCCGCAAGTGACGGAGCTCCGGAATCGAGTCGCCATTCTCAGAACTATTTTGCACCGTCTAGATTTACGAAGGTAGAGTTTCCCCGATTCAATGGCGAAAACTTCAGGAGTTGGTTAGTCAAATGCGAGCAGTTCTTCGATGTAGATGAGACACCATCTCATGTAAAGGTCAAGTTGACGATAATTCACTTGGAAGGGAAGGCCCTCCAATGGCACCAAGTGTACATGAAGGGAAGACTGACGAGAGACTTACCGGGGTGGGAAGAATATATCAGGGCATTGGGGGATCGATTTGGCAGTAACCTATATGATGACCCCATGTCTGATCTTATGGGGTTGAGACAAAAGGGGAGTGTCCAGAATTATATTGATTTGTTTGAAGAGGTGATCAATAGATTGGAGCTCCCAGAGGATTATATCATTAGCTGTTTTCTCAGTGGTCTTAAGCCTGAGATCCAAACCCGCGTTCGAATGTTCTTTCCTAAGAAACTAATTCAGGCCATGACTCTTGCAAGATTGCAAGAGAATTGTGGCCTACTGCCTACGCCCGTCTCAAAGAGGAACCTGTGGCCAGAATCAAGTCCGTCTCAGGCGATGATACCTCACACTGGCTTTAGTTCCCCTGCTGCTCGTTATCATGCTCAAGGATCGGGGCAAGGTACTAGTGCTAGGCGGATACCAAGCGAAAAAATGGACATGAAGCGGGCCAAGGGATTGTGCTTTTGGTGTGATGAGAAATACACTCCAAGTCATCAATGCAAGAAAAGACAGTTGTATGCCATCGAAATGTTGGAGGAGGTCAGTAAGGAAGAAGAGGAGAAGGATGTGGGAATAGGGGAGGAAGAGATTTCTGAGGAGTTAGAGGGATCACCAACCATATTGTTACATGCCTTGGTTGGCATCCCACATTTCCATACTATGAAGGTGACGGGGCATGTGGGGAGGCAATCAGTTCATATTTTAATCGATGGAGGAAGCACTCACAATTTCTTACATCCGGATGCAGCGAAATGACTGGGATGCAAGATCGAACCAGCCCCAAGGATGACGATTTCAGTGGCTGATGGGAGGGAACTCTCCAGTGAATGGGAGTGCAAGAATTTTATGTGGAAAATAAAAGGAGTAGAATTCTGTACCGACGTTAGAATATTTCCAGTAGGTAGGTGTGAAATGGTGTTGGGATGCCAGTGGTTAGCAACACTTGGGGATATTAACTGGAATTATGCCAAGCTAAGAATGGAATTTAGCCATCACAAACAAAAAGTCATCTTGAGAGGATCCACTCAGCCCTTTGTTAAGCTCACGACTGCTAAAAGGATTGGTAGAATCCTCAAGAAGCCCGCACAGGTGAATCAGGTGCAAATTTGCAGAATGGAAGTGGATGCGCAAGGGGAATGCCACTTGAGCCCGTGGGTAGAAATGCAAGAGGGCGGCGGCCCAAGTTCCAGTATTCCTACTTCAGAGGTTAGTGCTATGCTTCACCCAGAGCTTGAATTGGCAATTTCTGAATTTTCGGATCTATTTCAAGAACCGAGTTCTTTACCTCCCATGAGAGAACATGATCATGGGATTACCTTGAAGGCTGGCACCGAACCCATTAGTGTAAGGCCATATAGATACCCCTGTTTGCAGAAGGATGAAATTGAAAGACAGATTAAGCAGATGTTGGCCTCCGGCATAATACAACCAAGTGTGAGCCCTTTTTCATCACCAGTAGTTCTAGTGAAGAAAAAGGATGGTAATTGGAGAATGTGCATTGACTACCGAGAATTAAATAAGGCAACTGTAAAAGATAAATTTCCAATTCCAGTGATCGAGGAGCTTTTGGATGAACTATTTGGAGCTCGATTCTTTACTAAACTAGACCTGAGGTCCGGATACCACCAGATCTGTATGAAGTTGGAAGACATCAGTAAAACAGCATTTCGTACCCATGAAGGCCATTACGAGTTTTTGGTCATGCCATTTGGGCTCACCAATGCTCCTTCGACATTTCAGAGCCTCATGAATGCTATCTTCAGACCGTACCTCAGGAAATTCATTCTGGTCTTCTTCGATGACATTCTCATATACAGCAGTTCGTGGGAAAGCCATTTGGAGCACATAAGGGCAACTTTTTCAGTTCTGAGGGACAACCAACTTTTTGTCAAAAGGAGCAAATGTTCCTTTGGGGTGTAGCAGATCGAGTATCTCGGCCATGTGATCTCAGCGGAAGGGGTTTCGGCTGACCCAAGCAAAATTCACGCCATGATCAGCTGGCCGAGACCTTCCAATCACAAAGAACTTCGGAGTTTTTTGGGCTTAACTGGTTATTATAGAAGGTTTATCCAGCACTATGGTAACATTTGTAGACCCCTACATGACATATTGAAGGACGAGAAGTTTAGTTGGAATACCGACGCTGAAGGAGCTTTTACTGATCTCAAATCAGCTTTAACCTCTGCCCCTGTACTGGCACTTCCCAATTTTGCAGAGGAATTCGTCATCGAGACAGACGCTAGTGGCAGTGGAGTAGGCGCTGTATTGATGCAGAAAGGGAGACCTTTAACATGTATGAGTAGGTCTTTATCTTCAAAAAATTTGGCGCTGTCGACTTACGAGAAAGAAATGCTGGCTATGGTAATGGCTGTACAAAAATGGAGACCGTATTTGATTGGAGTGCACTTCAAGATCAAAACTGATCACCAAAGCTTAAAATACTTGGTTGATCAGAGGATCTCTACTCCATATCAGCAGAAGTGGTTGGCCAAATTAATGGGATATGACTATGAGGTCATCTATAAAAGGGGACGTGAAAATTTAGCAGCTGATGCCTTATCCAGAGTGTCCCTTACGGGACAATTGCAGGCAATTACTGCCGTTACCTCTACTATGGTGAACCAGATCAAGCAGAGTTGGGAGCGGGATCCTAAACTCCAACTAATCATCTCCGCCAAACAGCAAAATGCAGCCTTACATCCTAGTTATACATGGGAGCATAATTTGCTTAGAAGGAAGTGGAAACTGGTTGTAGGCGACGACGCTACCTTGAAGACTTTTCTTATACAGTTATATCATTCCACGGCAATCGGGGGTCACTCGGGTGTATATGCTACTTATCATAGAATGACCTCTGTTCTCTATTGGAAGGGGATGCACGCAGATGTCAAAGGTTTTGTTTTGGCTTGTGAAATTTGCCAGCCAAATAAAGACGACACGGCTGCGTACCCGGGATTACTCCAACCGCTTCCTATTCCAGAGAAGTTTTGGCAAGACATATCCATGGACTTCATTGACGGACTTCCAAAATCCCAAGGTAGGACAGTCATTATGGTGGTGGTTGATCGCTTGAGTAAATATGCTCAAGCAGTGGAAGTGGCCCAAACATTTATGGATAACGTCTTCAAATTACACGGCATCCCCAATAGCATAGTCAGTGATCGTGACCCGGTGTTCCTCAGCCACTTTTGGCAGGCGTTGTTTGCTCAATTAAACACTCAACTTCACCTTTCCTCTTCATACCATCCGCAAACCGACGGCCAAACTGAAGTTCTTAACAGATGCGTGGAGACATACCTTCAATGCATGACCGGCGACCAACCCAAAAAATGGTCTTCTTGGTTACCTCTAGCTGAATGGTGGTATAACACCACCTTTCAATCCGCAGCAGGATTCACACCAAACCAGATTCTATATGGGCAACCACCCTCTCATCACATTCCTTACCTTCCAGGAACTATTCCCAATGATGCAGTTGATCGGAGTCTCAGCTCACGGGAGTTTGTCATCCGGTTACTCAAATATCACCTTGACAGAGCTCAGAATAGAATGAGGCAGCAGGCTAACAAACATCGATCTGATAGAAGCTTCGAAGTTGGAGACTGGGTTTTTGTTAAATTGCAGCCCTACCGCCAACAATCAGTCGCACACAGGAGCTCTCACAAATTAGCACCCCGCTACTTTGGCCCTTTTCAGATTTGCAAGAAGGTGGGTGCTGTGGCTTATCAATTGAATTTACCCGCTACAGCAAGGGTCCACCCCACATTTCACGTATCACAGCTCAAAAGGAAACATGGCAACCAGACACTCCAGGCAACGCTTCCCCCTACTCCTTTACCAGTTGATTTGAAGTACCCCACAGCTCTCTTGGCTCGCAGGATGGTTAAGAAGGGATACATACCTGAGATTCAGGTTTTGATTCAGTGGTCGAATTCATTCCCTGAGGATGCGACCTGGGAGTCCTACTCCAACATCAAGCTACACTACCCTGAGTTCTGTTCTACCCTTGAGGACAAGGGTCATTCTGCTGGGGGGCATTGATATGAAGAACAACCATAACTGCCAGCTCGGATGCCAGCGTGGAATTCTATGTCAGAGACGTCTTCAGGAAAAGCATGCGCGCGTGCAGAGTTAGTTGGTCTGTTAGATTTCAGTTAGAATAAACGGCGACGATGCCTAGTTAGTTACGGAAAACCAACTGTATAAAGCATGAGAATGCAGAGACGGGAAAGGGTAGTTTGATGTATTATTCTTGCTTCTTCTCCCAATTATTTCTTGTTCTCCAAGTCGCACCGCTCACCTAAGATGACCACTGATCTCGGATCAGTCTCATCCTTATTGTAATCAATTCTAGAATTGTTCCTTGAATCAATTCTCTAATTGATTCATCCATTTCGTTCAAATCGTCGTAATCCGTCAATTTCCTTGTTCTGATTTCACTAGTTATCACCATCTGTGTTCAACTTCACCACATCCTTTGACGGTCGGCTCCATGTAGCAACCTGAACATCTAGCCCTGTCTTCACACCAGCCACAATGTCAACAAATGTATGCCACGCCAATCCATGAGTATCCATATCCTGAAACTTAAGCGAAAAGACCTCTCTTATCTCCCCAAAGATCCTTGCACAGACTATATTCAATGACTCCCATTGCCCTTGAAAAATAGCCTTATTCCTTTCCACAGACTCCAACAAATCAAAGAAGGCACGAGCTTGAGTAAATACTTAAGTTGAGGACTCCTAGCCGGTTTCAACCACCAACTACGACCTTATGTCTAATCTTCGAGTTGGTCCCAAACCATCCAATCACCCCCTTGAAAAAACTCCAAACTTGTTTAGCAAATTCCCCCACACAAAAAATATGATCAATGGATTCTTGACTAGGGTGTGCACAACAAAAGCAACGGGAGGGACCCGAGATGCCAAATCTATGTAAACTAACTATTATTGGCAATCTATCCTCCAACATTCTTAGCATGAAAAATGAAACTTTAGACGGCATACTCGGTAGCCATAACAAAGCAAAGAGTCTGGACCTATTTCCACCTTGGTGTATAACCTGATAGGATGAGGAAAACGAGAATGTCCCCGACTGAGTAGGAAACCACACCATTATATCCATCCCATCTGAACACGGTGGTGCAATCTGCATCACTTGGCGTACCCACTCGGCCCTGAGCACATATTCTAACCTCTGCAAACAACATATTCTTTATCAAAGTCAATTTACCCCCATATGTTAGGAATCATCCTTTCCAACATAACACCCTACTCGCCACCCCATCACACATTTCCAAAAAGTATCCCTTCCATCTCTTCCCAGAATACAAGTGGCATCCCAAATACTTTACCGGGAACTCCTTAGACTTAAATCCCGTGATTTGTGTAACCACACCTTTCCTGCTAGTAGGGAATCTTGAGTGAGATAGAAAGCAGCACTTCTGGAGATTCAACTTCTACCTAGAAACCTGAGCATAATCTGATAATTTCTGGATTAAAGGCTGAATGCCTGCCTTTTTGTACATCTTTTTCATTAAATAGAAACTCTGGACATTCTATTCTATGTAAGAATATATCTATCTATCTAATATATTAATTCCAGATATGCTAATATACAACTAATATACATGGTAGAGCAAATCCCATAATTTTAGCCATAATCTTTGCAATTATGATAGAACAGATCCCATAATCAGCTGCCCTTGATTATTACCATTAGTAAACCATAACCTCTTGATTTCAGCCATAATCTTTGCAATTATGATAGAACAAATCCCATAATCAGCTGCCCTTGATTATTGCCATTAGTAATCCATAATCTCTACCCTTGATATCCCCTCTTAAATTGATACTGGTCAATCAAAAAGCATCAATTTTTCAACCAGAAAATTGTGCTTCACGGATAGAATGACAATCAACTTCAATATGTTTGGTACGCTCATGAAATATAGGATTAGCAGCAATGTGAATAGCACTAGTATTATCGGCATGAAGAGGAGTAGGCTCAAGTTGGGGAAACCCAAGCTCACCTAAGAGGCCTCGAAGCCAAATGATCTCAGAACATGCAGAGGACATAGCACGATACTCTGACTCAGTAGAGGACTTAGACATCCTATCTTGCTTTTTGCTTTTCCAAAAAATAAGAGAATTTTCGAGAAACATACACCAACCAATAACTTAACGTCTAGTATCTAAACAACCCGCCCAGTCAACATTGCTATAGGCTACCAAATGAATAGGAGAATTTCTAGAAAAGAAAAGACCTTGAGAGGAAGTGCCTTGTAAATAATGAATAATGCAATGAATAGCAGCTAGATGGAGGTGCCTAGGCGCCTGCATAAATTGGCTGACTTATTGGACAACAAATGAAATATCAAGCCGAGTAATAGTTAAATAGTTGAGACTTCCTACCAATTGCCGATAGAGAGAGGGATCTGAGAGAAAATCACTCTCATCACGGCGATATTTAACATTTACTTCCAAGGGGGTATCAACAAACGGACAATCTTGGAGACCTGCCAAAGCAATTAATTCCTTGATGTATTTATGCTGATGTAAGAAAATACCAGGTGAGGTAGATTGCACTTCTAGACCCAAAAAATACTGCAGAGGACCTAAGTCCTTCATATGAAAGGAACATTGAAAATGCTCCTGAAGTTGAGCTATTAATTCAGAGTCATTTCCTGTGATAACAATATCATTAACATATACCAGAAGTAAAACAAGTCCCTTATTAGTCTGGCGAAGAAACAAAGAGGAGTCATACTAACTCTGAACAAATGAGAAGCTAACAAGTTTAGAACAGAACTTATCAAACCAAGCACGTGGAGTTTGTTTTAAACCATAGAGTGAGCGTTTTAACTTACAAACATCAGAAGAAGGTGTAGAAAATAACCCTAATAGTGGAGTCATATAAATCTCTTCTTGAAGATCGCCATGTAAAAAGACATTCTTAACATCCATCCGTCGCAATGACTGGCCCCCAGAAGCAGCAATATCTAGAACAAGTCGAACTATTGTCATTTTTGCCACAGGAGCAAAGGTCTCCTCATAATCTACTTCATACTCTTGTCGATTACCAAGAGCTACTAATCATGCTTTATATCTTTCAAGTGAGCCATCAGATCTCAATTTATGAGAAAACACCCATTTACATCCAATGGGCTTAACACTATCGGGATAAGGAATAATATCCCAAATATGATTCTCCTGAAGAGTTTGAAGTTTCTCGTTCATAACTTACACCCAACATGCTTTTTTAGCTGCCTGTGAATAGGATGTAGGAATTATAGTGTCAGTTAAAGTGGCAGAGAAATCATACCGATCAGGTGAACGACTAAGACGTAGAGACCTTCTAAGAGAGGTTGGAACAAGGACTGGACCAGAGTCAAGAAGAGGTTGTGATGAAGAAGCCTGTTGTCTCTGACAAACAATCCCAGGTTTAAATCATTCAATTGGCGCAGTAATATCATCAAAGCTAGGAAGAACAACACCTTTAGACAAGGAAACATGATATGGAAAGTAGTGCTCATGCTAAAAAAAGTCACATTAACATGGTATGGAAAGTAGTGCTCACGTTAAAAAAATCACATTTCTAGAAATGTGTAGATGATTAGCAATAGCATCATAACAGAAAAATCCTTTATGATTTGTACTATAACCCATAAAGACATATTTTACAGATTGAGCTGTAAGTTTGTGATGCTCATAAGGAGGTAAGTGAACCAAGTTAACACATTCGAATGTGTGTAGGTTGCCATAATTAGGATGTACACCAAAAAGACGATAATAAGAAGAATCAAGATTCAGTTGTTGAGAAGGTAGACGATTAATTAAATAAACTGCAGCGGACAAAGCTTCTACCCAAAATTTAGATGGAACCAAAGACTGCAAGAGTAAGGTTCGTACCATATCCAACAAATGACGATGTTTACGTTTAGCCACCCCATTCTGTTGAGCGGCATAAGGACATGATTGTTGAGATAGAATACCTCTCTGTTGCCAAAATGCTTGAAAGAAATGTGACATATATTCCCTGCCATTGTCTGAGCATAAAACCTTAATGCAAGTAGAAAATTGTGTCTCTATATAAGTCACAAATTTTTGAAAAATAGCAAATACCTCAGCTTTAGCGCACAAAAAATATATCCATGTGAAATGACTATAGTCATCAATGAATGTCACAAAATATTTATATTGCGCATGTGAAATAACAGGAGTAATGCCCCAAACATCACTATGAATGATCTCAAAACTTGTATTATCATGACCACTATGACTAGGAAAAGGTAACATTTTACCTTTTCCTAGTCTACAAGTAGAACAATCAAAAGACAATTTATGATTAGAACATTGATCTTTACTCCCAAGAAAATCGCACTTCATTAAATGAGGTAAAATGACATTATTTGGATGACCCAATCGTTGATGCCATATTTCAACTTTATTGTCAATAACCATAGAAGCCAAAGACAAAGTGCTAGAAACTAAAAATTGCAAAGGAAATAATCAGCCCACTTTAGACCCCTTCGCGATCACCTTTCCCGACGCCTAATCCTACACAAGACAACAATCATGAGAGAAACGTACATCACAATTATTATTCACCATCTGACCAACAGAAATCGAACTAGTAGACAACTCTGGAGAGACAAATACATGAAGAAAAGAAGATCCAATATCACCAATGGCTATACTTGGAAGATTACTATTGTTAGCAATCTGAATATTTTGTGCACCAGTATACTGTCGTAGATTATGTAATGATGCAGGGGAACTAGTCATATGAATTGATCCTCCAGAATCAACTAACCAAGGAGCAGAAACAATTTTACCTTGACCTTGATGTCTAACAGTAGAAAATGCTGAAAAAAATCATTTGTTGAACCATTTATGGGGTAAGTGTTGTGGTTGTAGATGTAGAACGAATAGTATTAGAGTCTTGAATAGAAGCTTGAAAGGCTTGGGCTCTCCGATTCTCAGGACATGTAGGATAGTCCTTGATGATGTGTCTATTTTGCTTACAATAATTGCAAAATTTCTTTCCACAATTGCGTGCAATATGTCCAAGTTCCTTGCAGCTATAGCACTGTACTTGTCCCTTTCCGCGATTCCTCCCTTGAGCAGCATAGGCAATATTGACAACTTCAGATATCTCCTTCGATGCACCTATGATAGTTTGTGTAGCCATTCTCTATTCTTCACGAAACAAGTCACCAAGACATACATCTAAAGAAGGAATTGGATTTCTATTTAACAATCTAGCTCTGACTGCTTCAAATTCGAGCCTCAATTTCATTAGAAACTAGTCACGCTTACTATCTTCATGAACCGCTTGAATACTGGCTAAGGCTTCGCTTGGTACTTTAGAATAGATTATACCAGAGTATTCGCTCCATAAGTTAAGAAATCTAGACTAATACTACTCAATAGAGAGGTTGCCTTGGGCGTAGTTACCAATTTCCAATTCAAGCTGAAATCATCTTACTGTATTATCTTGATGATATACACACTTCAGATGATCTCACATCTCCTTTGCTGTATTAAAGGAGCATAAATTGTTCACCATATGAGCTTCAATGGATGCTAGAATCCAAGAAATAATTTTAGCATCCTTTGCCTCCCATTGACTAAGTTCTTTTCCATCTCTAGGTACTGTAGAAGACCTTTCAATGTGACTCCAAAGCTCTTTGCCTTTTAGAAACATCCTAAATTGAAATTCCCATACTGCATAATTTTTCCCAGTGAACTTGATGGCCAAAGATTCCATATGTGTTTTCCCCAAAGAGTTTTCCATAGACATTCTTTCAAAAAATTCACAAAAAAAACAAAGATCTAAATTACAAGAAAGACTGCCAACCACAATATGATTGACCCCAAAAAGATATCTTGAAACCAAATGATTGATCAAAATAATGAACCCAAGAAGAATGGCAAATCAGAAAACTTTGAAAGGTAGAGAAATTCAAATAACCAGCTCTGATACCATGACAATTTCTGGATCAAAGGCTGAATGCCTGCCTTTTTGTGTATCTTTTTCTATTAAATAGAAACTCTGTACATTCTATTCTAGGTAAGAATATATCTATCTATCTAATATATTAATTACAGATATGCTAATATACAGCTAATATACATGGTAGAGCAAATCCCATAATTTCAGCCATAATCTTTGCAATTATGATAGAACAGATCCCATAATCAGGTGCCCCTGATTATTGCCATTAGTAGACCATAACCTCTTGATTTTAGTCATAATCTTTGCAATTATGATAGAATAGATCCCATAATCAGCTGCCCTTGATTATTGCCATTAGTAGGCCATAACCTCTGCCCTTGATATAATCCTCTAAGGCATTGATGATCAACTGTAGGGATCTCCTCATCCCACTCGTAAAAATTATTACATCACATGCATATGCCAGACAAGTGGCACAAGGACACCCCCTTGGGACACGAAAAGGTGTGAAGTCCCTTCTAGAGGCCAATGAGTTGAGAAGGCGAGAAAGAACCTCAGCCCCAATGACGAAGAGTGCTTGTGAAAGCAAATCAGCTTGACGAAGTCCCTGCGCAGACTTAAAGAAGCCTTGGGGTGTCCCATTGACAATAACTGAGAACCAAAAATTGGAAATAAGCCTCCAGACCATATCAATCCAAACCTTATGAAAACCAAAACACCTCAGCACTTGCATCAGAAAAGGCCAAGAGACCTGATCATATGCCCTGGCCATGTCCATTTTCAACACCATATTCGCCCCTCTATTGGGATTACGAATCCCTGCAACCAACTCTTGAACTAATAAAAAGTTATCCGACATCTGCCGTCCCTCTATGAAACCATTCTATTGAGGCGAGATGATATCAGGCAGAATCTTGGAAAGCCTAACCACCAAAATCATGGAAATAACTTTATTAACGAAATTGCATAACCTTATCAAACGAAATTGACTAAAATTTTGAGGACAACCCATCTTTGGAATTAGCACAATAAAAGTCGAGGTTATACTCTTTGGTAACTCATGACCACAGAAGAAACTAACCACTGCCTCATGCAATTCCTCCGCCACCACTTCCCAAGCGAAAATGAAGAAAGCCCCTATGAAACCATCCGGGCCCACATCATATCTCCATCTATCCCAAAGATAGCTCCTCTTAAGTTGGCTATGGTCCACCATGTGATGAACCTTGCTTTGATCTCTATGGTCCAACTTTCTCAAGTGCAAAGAAGGAGTATTAGACATAACATATATATGCTCATCTTCACTTATTGATGAGAAATGCTTGTCTTTCTCAAGTCAACTCAAACTTTTCACCTATTTCCTCATGAACGATGAACTAATTAAACCAACTTCCTTCTTTGTCCTTGCCTCCCTTGTTCCTACACGATAAAAATTAGTACCAAGAAAACTTAAAGATTTGATTTCTTCATGCAATTCTTGATTTACCTTTTCATCACATGGCTATTTAGAAACAGGGTCAATTGATTCTTTATCCCTATCTTTGTTAGTAAACTTGAATTCCAATTCCTCTTCATTAACCCGAAATATAAGCTTAGCATTTTCTACATCAATTAAAGTATGTGCCATGGCTAAAAAAGGTCTTCCTAGGATAATAGGCATTTTTATATCTTTCTCAATATCTAGAACAACAAAATCCATAGGTATAATAGATTGTCTTACCTTTATGAGCACATTTCCAAAATACCTATTGGATGTGTAATTAACTTATCCATCAATTGCAAATTAATGTTGGTAGCTTTAAACTCTTGAAGTCCTAATTTTCGGACAACTGATATGGGAATAAGTGACATACTTGCCTCTAGATCACATAAAGCATTAGAGAAATGTAAACGACCAATAGTGCAAGGAATATAAAAACTACATGGATCTTTCAATTTAGAAGGGAGTTTGCTCTTAATCAATGCACTACACTCCTCCGTTAATTCTATCATCTCGTTATCCACAATCTTTCTAATTTTTGACATGATATCCTTCAAGAAACGCGCATAAGAGGGAACCTACGTAATAGCATCAATAAAGGGAATGTTAATATGCAATTGTTTGAAAATTTTGATAAATTTCTTAAACTCCTTATCCTTGTTATCATTCTTCAATCTATTAGGAAAAAGAAAAACATTAATAATCACATTGAAAGAAGGTAAATCAACATCAATAACAACATGATCTTTTTGGTTCTCTTTTACTCCCTCATTTGCTACATCCTTATCTTTTTCACCACTAGACTTGTGACAGCTCCACTTTCTCCAAAGGCAAACCAAAGGGGTCAGCGGACTGCCTGCCCAACTCTCACCAGAACTCACTATAATCCATTGCAAGAATTACTTGAAATTTATAAACTAACCAAAATAATATTCATTACACCCCAAAATAATATTTACATACATCCAAAAGCTATTAAATAGGTTTGCGAACAAAAGATTCATCATTCGACGCCTATCTTAATTACAAATCCAAAAATATGTACACTATAGTCATTTCTACTGAAATAAAACTTTAAGTCTGTCAAACATTTCAACAATATTCTTGAGCACTCTCAGATCCGAATCTTGTTAAGGAAAACAAAACATGGGATAAGCTTACATCCAGTGAGCATTCCAGGTAAACAGGCAATAAGAGAATAACACAATTTAACATGTAAGCACGTTTTTTCAAGTAACATGGGTTCAAGTAAATCGATACTCAACTTTAGAAACTGGTAGTGGAACAATTTATTGTAATAGAAATCTTTCAATATAAAATACTTGATAAACAACAACGTTCAAGTGTGCATTCAATCATTCCTTCAAATAAATACAAGGATGAACAATATTTAAACATTAAAAGGATACAGGGCTCACAGGGAGCAGCATTCACCTTATAACTATCAATAAACAATTCCCTATATTTTACCACCTTATAACCTCCGAATTCTCACCTTATATCCTCCAAAAAATTAACAATCCCCTCATTTAATATTCATTTTATTCCCTCCGAAAATAAACAATCCTCTCATTTAACATTAAGCATTTAACATTGTACTCAAGACTTTTCGGCAAAGAGTTTTGAACTATGTACTTAACATTGGTAAGTTATAAACCCAAAGCTGCCTAGTTGATCCGACCTCGCAAATGGCAAGTTTCGGATAGGGTGCTGGTATGAGGTTAAACTTAGTTCAGCCGATGTGATAAGGTACACATCGGCTTACATTCTTGCACATTTATCACGCATTCATGCAATGTGAACATGCGTTCATAACAAATTAACAAAACAAGAAAGTCACAACAGTCATTTACTTATTAGCATGTCATTCAAAGAAGAGCACTTAAGCAAGTAATAGCATTTTCTCAAGTCATACATAATCAAATAACTTGCATTGGAACACTCATCAATCAATTGTAACCCTTCACTTTAACCCCGATTTGTCCTCTTGAGGTCTCTCGAGTCCTGTGGTCATATGCTATATTAAAAGTCTAGTAATACAAAGCCAAAATACATGAAGAAATTGAGGTTTCAAAACTTCATGTGCTTGCTAAATCAACATTGCAAAAGTCATTTGGAGCACAAGAGAATCGATTATAGTCAAACGTTTGAAGAAATTAGAACAAGACTTTCAAAATTCAAAGTTGGAAATTGTCTGATGTAAAATGATTTGAAAAAATTCATTTCTTTTCAATTAAACCTCAATTCCACTCATAAAATCAAGTTCAAAATGTTTTAACAATTCCAACTTAAAGTTAGAAATGGAAGTAAGAACAAGTTTAGAATATAGAATTTGGTCCAGTTTTACGCTACACTGTTTGGAAAATCCAATCACAAGCTTCTTAAGTCCAAAATTTATAAAATTTATACCATTGAAAAATAGATTCAAAGGACTACAATTTTCTAGAATAATATTTGTAAGATTCTGTCCATAAATCAGTCAAATTCCAGTCTCAAGTTGCTGCTTCATCAAGTAGAAAAACAGAGCAAGTCTGAAAATTCAGTTAATTTTGAAAAATCATAGATATTCATAGGAATTGACAAAAATTTTGAAATTTTAATAGTAGAATGCACTCTGAATCTAGTTTCAAACGCAACAATCAGAACTCAATTTGGATTTTTGTACACTAAAATACAATAGATTTTCCAAGAATGTTCAGAGTCTCCTACGAAACAAAATTTTCAACAACTATTGATTCAACCTTTCCACTTAAACTCATGATTATGATTCAAATCCAACTCACAATCAAAATTTAATGTCCAACATAGTTTATGGAGCAAGATTTCTCCCAAAATTTCTTGAAAATAAGGGCGAATAGCACTGAAAAGTTTCGGCCATCAAGAAGCTTTCAAAACAGAATTTTTCCACCAAAATTTGCAATAAAATCCAACCAAGATTCAAGCTTTCCAAGAAATATACACACAAGCCATAATATCAAGATTTAAAACACCAAAATCTATCATAAATATTCATCATAAAAAGCATAAGAATGAACCTCAAGTCCTCTACCTAACTTGTCATGAAAATATAAGAAATTTTCTCAAGTCATCTACCTAGATCAAGGTTTCAAGGAAACCCATCAATAACCCATCAAAGATTCAATTTTTCTAACTACAATTCTACTAGAAACTTGAAGGAAAAAGAGGGTTTCAAACCAGTACCTCTCCTAGCAATTTCAATCAAGCAACAAGTCCAAATTTCCTCCAAGAGTTGCCCCCAAGCACGACTTTCTTCCAAACTCAAGCAAGATTCCAAGAATCATCCAAGACTGGGGAAGATTTGAAGCAAAAACGGAGGAAAAAAACGTTGAGCTTTTCTTCTCTTTTTTTTTTCCGAGCTCTCAACCCTCTCTCTTTCCTTTCCTCTTAATTTTGGTTATTTTATTTATTTATTTTTTAAAACAAGAAAGGAAAGATTAAATGATAAGAAAACTTGGTCAAAGGTCTGTCTTGGTTCCTATGGTGACACTTATCACCTTCTAGAGTTATCTAGGTCCAAGTGTCCCAATTCTCTCTCTTATTGCACTAAAGTCCTCCTTTTTTTCAAAATTTCCTTTTTACACCCCACTACAAAGGAAATTTTCATTTTGCCCCACACATTAACTTTCACATGTAAAATTCAATAAAAGAATTAAGGCAAAATCATCATCAAATCAATAAATAAACAAATAGATTACTTAACAAATAAAGTTTCATGTATTTTGACTAAGCAAATTGACAAAAAAAATTTTCTAGATCCCCATATCCTCTCCTCCTTAAAAGAATTTCATCTTCGAAATTCTCACCCTTGGCTCAAAAAATAAACTCGAGTTCTCTCTTGTATAGGATTTTCTCTGACTTATCCAGACTAAACACGTATCATCCTTTCTCTTCAAAATTCCTCCCTTACTAATCACAAATGAAGAATCCTCACTTAAATCTGAGACTTAGTTGTAGCAATGGACTCATGGATAGGAGTTTAACACCAACCAAACATAGATATTTCATTTACTAATGCAAACATTGGACTTCAAGTTCAAAGTTTATAATTGGAATCCAACTTACTACGTAAAACTTTCACTACATACAGTCCAACAAATATAACTCTTCCAGATAAAACATCATGAAGAGCTAACTTTTCAATTGAAATAGCAGATTTTTTAAAGTTTAAGTCATTTATTTTGGGCAGTCTCTCACTTGATGTCCAAAGTTGCTGCATCTACAAGGTACCAATTTTCAACTCACATCTTCTAGTAGTTACAAATCTCTTCTTAATATATCTCTTCTTTCTTTGTATCGTGGGAATTTCCTTCACCACTTTTAATTTGATTGCTAGGAATATCTGAGAGAGACAACTTGAGTAGGTGAATGCACCAATAATTTTATTTCGTACCTTATTTCACAATTCCTCTTGTTTCCTCTCGTATTTTCCTCACCTTTTCACGTTCTTGTTTTATAACTCACTTTTGTTTCCATCGTACTTCCCAGTGGTCAATTAGTTTCTTGTAGAGACAAACCTCTCTTTTCTCATGCATATTTTTCAAATTCTTCATATCACCACTTCACTTTAACTCAAATGAACACTTGCTGGATAGACCAAAAGATCGATAGGAATGGCTAATCACAAGTTAAAACTCTAACCATATATCTCTTAAAGTCTTTTACTTCTAAACTAGCCATTAACTAGTGTCAACTAAGATAAATGAAAAGCGAAATAGAAGAAGGAAAATACCTCAAGATACTATGCCACTTACTCCTATTCTAGGGTCTTATACATATAATGAAACCCTGAATCATACTCCTTAGATCACAAATTCCACACCTTAACTCACTCTCATTTATACACTCACTTATAAACTTGTTCAAGAAAAAATCATGACCTCTTGCCCCCACTAGTACCTTTTACCATCATTCTTCAAGGCAGTCATTCTAATTCTGTCAAAAGTTGCATACAAGCATAGAACCCGCATCCTTGTCCCTAAAATCTTCATACATAATTCATAACTTACAGAGAAATAGGAATCAAAACCAAGTTCCTATATGGCACTGCTAAAAGGTAGAAAATAGACAAGGGTAGTCAAACAAGAGTTAAAATGAATTCATAAGAAATACAAATGTAACTATAATCAGATCACAATAGAATTAAGGAAACACGAGACAAGGGTACGCATGTATAGGACAAATGAAACAGGCCTACAATACTAATACTGATAGGGTGTTAATTGTTAGTAATTTTACTATTAATTTCCCTCTTTGCCCTTGCCAAATATTGTCTAATGGTTAATATATACTTATATTTGGTAGTTGGACCTATCTACAGGAAGTGGAACCGAAAAGTACTAAAAAGGGGGTCCTGTTGGAGAAAATTGCTCCATAAGTGAGAGACTCCAAAAAACTTCACAAACCTGGCCCACAGGATGCTACAGATGGATTGCATTTCCTTTTGCTGATGAGAAGAGTTGCAGACTAGGAGTTCTAGGAACAAAAGGACACAAAGGTGGAATTCAGCAGGCCACCTTTTTGTACTCCTTTTGGTCAATTTCGAGGGGACCACGTAGAGAGCTAGTGATTGTTTTTAGAGACAGCTTTTAGTTTTCTTTCCATGGCCTTTTGATGCGCACAAACTGTTCGATATATTTTCCCTTTGAAAAGACGACTTGATGGCTTGCTTTTTAGGGAATTACATGATGCCTCGTGAATCAATAGATTTGCATGGAAATTGATTTATGCGGCGTGGCTAAACTTTTCACCTAGTCAAGCATCAACTCGATGACGCAGTCTCGAATTTCTGTGAGATCTAATTAGTATTCATGTGTTCCTTGATTTGTTAATATTTGCACGTTGTCTACTTGAATTTCCATGGGATTGTTTTGTTAATTGGATGTCAAGGGTCCTATATACAATGTGACTTATTAATCTCCTGTCAAATTAGTCAATTAAATCTGTAATTGTTCAATCGATTAATATCAGTGGCAACTAGTGTTTTTACACACTAGGAGAACGTGCAATCTGATTTAAATAACCCTCGTAGCGTGTTATTGATCAGGGTTAGGCTTTTCTAGTTTTAATACAATTAGGAAATTAAGTCTTACGATCATACCTGAGAGTGTTTCTTAATTGGGGGTAATCAACGGTCATACCTTGGTTATCAATAAATTAAGGAAAGGTTGGTCATCAGAGCGTGTTGGCGACTATAACTAACCTGTTGATAAAATTGAGTGAATCTTCTTTGCATCAATGATCGGATGAATGGACTGTGTTTGAGTAGTTGTATCCTTGATTAGAATTTACCTATTCTTGATTTAATTCCTATCAACATTCGTGCTAGTTAATTATTTATTTTTAGTTGAATTGTTTAAATATTTTTAGCTTTATTCTGATAAACCCCCCTTTTACCAATTGGAATCTCAAAGAAACAAATATTCTCAGTCTCTGAGGAAACGACCCTACTTGCCACTGTCTATTAGTTAGTAAATTTTGTCAGCTAATTAATTCTGATATATTGGATTAAGCAAATTTTTTGGGAACAGAGTGAATTAAGCAATCCATTGCATACCTAGAGTCCCTGCTCTAGTACCTAGAATTGATTTTTGACTGCGTTAGTGGTAGTTAGGTTTATTTATTATTATTGCACAGGTTCGGTACCTATCAATTTTTGGCGTCGTTGCTGGGAACTGGCGTTAATTATTTGTTCCTTTTTAGATTAATTTTTGTTCTAATTTTCTAGTGCTTTTCGAGTGTATGTCTCGTTCTTCTCGTACAGGTGAATTAATTTTCGACCCTAAGGTAGAGAAGACTACCCGCAAAACAACGAAAGAGACCAGAAAACTCAGAAAAGAACACTCAAGTGCTGCATCTTAGAGACCTGAACCAGAAGTTGAACCAAAAGATTCGTTCGGTGACACTTCAAGCGATTCGGATCAGGAAGAAGCCACCATGGCGAATGCACAAACACTGAGGGAGTTGGCTACTCCTAATTTAAATCAACAGTTTTTATGCATTACTTTCTCGAATTTGAGTAATAACATTCCATTTGAATTAAAATCTGGTCTAATTCATCTTTTTTCATCGTTCCATGGTGTACTAGGTGAGGAACCCTACAAGCACTTGCAAGAGTTCGACATCATATGCAATAGTATGAAACCCCCGAGAATCACAAGAGAGCAGATAAAAATGAGGGCCTTCCTCTTCTCTTTGAAGGACTCTTCTAAACACTGATTGTACTATCTACCACCAGGTAGTATCACCACGTGGGACCAGCTAAAGAAGAAATTTGTAGACAAATATTTTCCTGCATCTCGAGTTGCAAGCCTAAGAAAGGAGATCTGCGGTATCAAACAATACTCAGGCGAGTCTCTCTATGAGTACTGGGAAAGATTCAAAAAACTGTGTATAAAATGCCCCTAACATCAGATAAGTGAGCTAATGCTCATCCAATATTTCTATGAGGGGCTACTCTTTAGGGACAGAAGCATAATCGATACTGCAAGTGGAGGGGCGTTAGTGAACAAGACTCCTTGAGAAGCATGGAAGTTGATTGAGGGGATGGCTGAAAATTCACAACAGTTTGGTTCAAGAGAGGATATCCCTACCCGTAAGGTGAATGAAGTAGAAACATCCTCTATCCAACAACAACTCTCCGAATTGACGTCTTTCGTGCAACAACTAGCTGTGGGAAGTGCTTCACGAGCCAAAGTATGTGGGGTATGCACTGCTGTGGACCATTCTACGGAGATGTGTCCACTGGTTCAGGAAGAATTTGTAGAACAGGTAAATATGGCTGGCCACGTGCCTGCGCCAAGACAGCCATACAACCCATACTCGAATACGTGTAATCCGGGTTGGGAAAATCATCCTAACTTCAGTTATAGAGGAAATAGACAGTCAAATTTTACACCAAATAGACAACAAGGATACCAACAACAGTATCAACCTCGCTCGCCACCACCTTCTTCAAACTCAAGCCCGTTTATGGAAGAGATGATGAAGCAATTAATTGCTAATCAACAAAAGGCGGATTCTGACCTACAAAGTATGAGAAATCCATAGCGGACTGCGTGCCTAATTCTCGTCAAGACTTACTACAATCCATAGCCAGAATTATTTGAAATTTCTAAACTAACCAAAATAATATTCATTACACTCCAAAATAACATTTACATACATCCAAAAGCTATTACATAGATTCGCAAATAAAAGATTCATCATTCGACGCCTATCTTAATTACAACCCCAAAAATATATACATTACAGTCATTTTTACTCACATAAAACTTAAAGTCTCTCAAACATTTCAACAATATTCTTGAGCACTTTAAGATCCGAATCCTGTTAAAAAAAACAAAACGTGGGATGAGTTGACGCCCAGTGAGCAGTCCAGGTAAACAGGCAATAAGAGAAAAACACAATTTAACATGTAAGCATGTTTTTCCAAGTAACATAGGTTCAAGTAAATCGATATTCAACTTTAGAAACTAGTAGTGGAACAATTAATTGTAGTAGGAATCTTTCAATATAAAACTTTTGATAAACAATAACGTTCAAACGTGCATTCAATCATTCATTCAAGGATGAACAATAATTTAAACATTAAAAGGATATAGGGCTTATAGGAAGCAACATTCACTTTATAACTGCCAATAAACAATCCCCTATATTTTACCACCTTATAACATCCAAACTCCCACCTTATGTCCTCCGAAAGATCAACAATCCCTTTATTTAACATTAAATATTTAACATTGTACTCAAGGCTTTTCCACAAAGAGTTTTGAGTTTTGCACTTAAGTTTGGTAAGTTATAAACCTAAAGCTGTCCAGTTGATCCGACTTCGCAAATGGCGGGTCTTGGATAGGGTAGTTCAGCTAATGCGATAAAGAACACATCGACCTACATTCTTACACATTTATCACACATTAATGCAATATGAACATGTGCTCATACCAAATTAACAAGACAAGAAAGTCACAACAGTTATTCACTTATTAGCATGTCATTCAAAGGAGAGCACTTAGGCAAATAATAACATTTTCTCAAGTCATGCATAATCAAATAACATGCATTGAAACACTCACCAATCAATTGGCTGTTTATCACACTCATCAAATAACTCTTCACTTTAACCCCGGTCTATCCTCTTGAACTCTCTCAAGTTTTGTGGTCATATACTATATTAAAAGATTAGCAATATAAAACCAAAATATATGAAAAAATTGAGGTTTCAAAACTTCATGTGCTTGCTAAATCAACGTTGCAAAAGTCATTTGGAGCACAAGAGCATCGATTATAGTTAGACGTTTGGAGAAATTAGAACAAGACTTTCAAAATACAAAGTTAGAAATTATCTGACCTATAATGATTTGAAAAAACTCATTTCCTTCAATTAAAACCTCGATTTCACTCATAAAACCAAACTCAAAATGGTTTAACAACTCCAACTTAAATTTAAAAATGGAAGCAAGAACAAATTTAGAAAACAGAATTTTCTCCAGTTTTTCACGACGCTGTTTGAAAAATCGTATGGCAAGCTTCTTAAGTCCAAAATTTATAAACTTTGTATTGTTGGAAAATAGATTCAAAGGATTAAAATTTTTTAGAATACATATTTGTAAGATTCTGTCTATAAATCAGCCAAATTCCAGTTTCAAGTTGCTGCTTCATCAAGTAGAAAAATAAAGTAGGTTTGAAAATTCAGTCAAATTTGAAAAATCATAGATATTCATAGGAATTGACAACAATTCTGATATTTTCACGTAGAATGCACTCTGAATCTAGTTTCAAACGCAATAAACGGAATTCAATTTGAATTTTTCTACACCAAGATACAATAGATTTTTCAAGGCTACTCAGAGTCTCTTGCGGAACAAAATTTGAGGGCAACCCTTGACTCAATCTTCCCACTTAAACTCATGATTTTGGTTCAAATCCAACTCACAATCAAAGTTTAATGTCCAACATAGTTTATGGAGCAAGATTTCCCCCAAATTTCTTGAAAATTTTAATGTCTAACCTTTCTACTTAAACTCATGATTTTGGTTCAAATCCAATTCAAAATCAAAGTTTAATGTCCAACATAGTTTATGGAGCAAGATTTCCCCCAAAAATTCTTGAAAATAAGGGCTAACAGCACTCAAAATTTTCGGCCATCAAGAAGCTTTCAAAACAGAATTTTTCCACCAAAATTTACAATAAAATCCAACCAAGATTCAAGCTTTCCAAGAAATATACACACAAGCCACAACATCAAGCTGTAAAACACCAAAATCTACCATAAACATTCATCATAAAAGCATAAGAATGAACCTCAAATCCTTTATCTAACTTGCAATTAAAATATAAGGAATTTTCCTCAAGTCATCTACCTAGATCAAGGTTTCAAAGAAATCCATCAACAATCCATCAAAGATTCAATTTTTCTATCTACAAATCTACTAGAAACTTGAAGGAAAAAGAGAGTTTCAAACCAATACCTCTCCTAACAATTTCAATCAAACAACAAGTCCAAGTTTCCTCCAAGAGTTGCACCATGCAAGACTTTCTTCCAAGGTCAAACAAGATTACAAGAATCATCCAAAGTTGGGGAAGATTTGAAGCAAAAATGGAGGAAAAAAAAGTTGAGCTTTTCTTCTCTTTTTTTCACTTGCTCTCAGCCCTCTCTTTCTCCTTTCCTCTTAATTTTGGTTGTTTAATTTATTTTTTTCAAGGCAAGAAAGGAAAGATTAAATGATAAGAAAATTTGGTCAAAGGTCTTTCTTGGTTCCTATGGTGACACTTGTCATCTTCTAGAGTTCTTTAATTTCAAGTGTCCCAACACTTGTCACCTTCTAGAGCTTTCTAGGTCCAAGTGTCCCAATTCTCTCTCTTATTACACTAAAGTCCTCCCTTTTTTTCAAAAGTTCGTTTTTACACCCCATTACAAAGAAAATTTTCATTTTACCCGATATCTTAACTTTCAGATGTAAAATTTAATAAAAACATTAAGGTAAAATCATCGTCAAATCAATAAATAAACAAATAGATGAATTAATAAATAAAGTACCATGTATTTAGACTGAGTCAATTGACAAATTTTTTTTTCTAGATCCTCATAAGACTCACCAAAGTTAGGTCCCTCTTACCACTTCTAAGAATGATGGCATTGACATGCTCCCTAGGTTAACTTCGGTCTTACTAGGTAACTTGCCATAGTTCCTATTGTTAATAGAATCTGCAATTTGATCAATTTGGAACTCTACATTTCTATACATAGTTGGTTCATTCTTCTCTCAATTCTTTCGAATCTTTGGTTAGTAGCACTAGCTAACTTATCAATTTTGTCATTTGATGCATTTGCTAGTCTTTCAGTTGGCATCTTTCAAGCCGATTTGTTCTCCACATTTGATTGCCTTGTTTTGAACCATGGTTGATTATTTGGCCTTTGTTGAGCTCCTTGGTCTTTCCATCCAAAATTTGGATGATTTTTCCACCCTAAATTATATGTGTTGGAGTAGGGGTTGTTTTAAGCCATTTGATTGTAGTTATTGACAAATTGTACTTGCTTACTTTCAACAGAAATATTAGTATCATGATTTCCTCCACATATGTTACAACAAGCAACACTACATTGGTTGTAGAACTAGAACCAATTTCGGCTTATTTACTCAACAATTTAACACTGTGACAGCTCCACCTCCCCCTAAAGCGAACCAAAGGGTTTGGCGGACCGCCTGCCCAACTCTCGCCGGGACTACGGAGTCAAATTACACAAACCCTAGATTTCGCGCAATCGAACCCAAAGAAAACTAATAATCGGAACTTACCAAACCGAGAACACAAGGGCTTACATTCATCAACAAATACACAAAGAAAACATGTATAATTACTTATACACATACGTTGAAACTTTACAAGTCAAAGGAAAATACTTGCTCAAAGCACAATTAGGGTTTTATTATACAGAGGAGCATAATCAAAAGGGTTGTATATTACTAACTCTACTCTTTTCTTCAAAATCATGGTTTCCAACAAGTTGAACCCTGTAAGGAAAACAAAAGTGACGGAACGGGGTGAGCTTACGCTCAATGAGGTACCAAAAGTACAAGTAGTCATGAATCATGGCATTTCACTTTTCAAGCATGCAGTTATACACATCAGATAGGGAAATGAATAAACACTTCAAATGGAAAGGATACAGGTGGCTCTCAGGAGCCAAATTCCCATTGCTTCACTAGAACTTGACCAAATAGTAGTTGACACTCCGTCAACTTTTCAATAAAGTAACCAGTCCAGTAGAGCACCACTTTAACGCCAATTCCGTCCACCAAACATACCCCGTACCGGGGCCGAACACCTCAACAGTAATAGTGGTTGGTAATACTCGAGTATACCATAGGGTCGAGGAGATACACTCCACTCGACAAACAGTGACCCTATGGTCGTCACCTAGTTGACCGGCCCTTGCTGGCTCGACTTGAGTAACGTCCATTAGGGTTTTGAGTTCAGTGATCACAGTACAGTGGTAGGGCTCATGCCCCATGATTCAAGTCAAACACAGTGCAGTTTCACAGTTTCAAGTCAAACACAGTGCAGTACAGATTCACAAGTATATCGGAAACAGTTATACAGTAAGAGAATGAGAGCGATAAAGTACACCCTCATCTCATACACAGTTCACAGTTTCAAGGACAAATAATCACTTAGGCATTTAAATCATGCAATGGTACACTCACCAATTCAAGTAAGGATTCGTCAAAAGTCTTCGCCCAAAGTAGGGCTTTAATCACCGAGAAATCCTAGAATAACCAAGATAAGAGGATTAGAGTTTTCGTATTCACAAACCCAGTAAACGGAGTGCACTAGTGAGGCTCGACTATTAGTCGAATAACTATTCAAATGGACTAAAATCACAAGAAGATAAAATGTAACGTTTGAATAAAAGGTATTAGTTGGTCCCAGGGTAAGAACGACCCCAAAACCCTTTATTTCTACCAATACCATACCTACAATGATTTACTAACTCCAAACTTAAAGTGCAAAATGAACATAAGAATAATTCTAGGAAAACAGGATTTTTCCAGATTTGCACACCCTCATTGGAAAAGTCATATCTCACTATTCTTAAGTCCAAAATTGATAAAATTTATACCCTTGGAAAATAAACTCAAAGGGGTACAATTTTTCAGAAGACACATTTATAAGATTCAGATCACAAGTCAATCAAATTCGAGCCTCAAATTCCTGTTTTATCCAGCGGAAAACAGAACAGGTATGCAATTTCAGTCAACTTTGAAAAATCACCATAAATCGTACAGATAGAATCAGGGTCTGAAATTTTCATGGTTTATAGCCCTATGCATCTAGTTTAAAACGCAACAAACGAAACTTAATTCCGGTATTCCTACATCAAGTTATAACAAATTTCCCGAGACTGCCCAGGAATTCCTGCGAAAATTTTGACAGCACCTCCCTTGTTTTCCTTTACTTTTCCATCCTACAAACTCAATCCAATTCAGCCACAATTTCACATATAAATCACAAGCTATTAAACACACCTAACTAGGGTCTCAATACCCCTCATATATAGCCAATTATAAGCTCAATAACCATCCATAAGAAAGCCCCAATTTGGAAACCCTAAAGCTGAAATTTTCCGTATAAGCTGAAATTTTCCGCAATTAACACATAATTAACCAATTAACACATAATAGCTCCACAATTTTCCGCAATTCACCACAATTAACACATAATAGCTCCAAATTATACCATATTAAGCCATCAATCCAAGCTAACTATGATCATCATATGAAAACAGAAAAATTTCCAAGAAATAAGAAATTCACCTAACTTTACTTTAAACCATAAAATCATCCATAAAATAAGTTCCTTAACTATCACAAAGCACTAATTCACCATTTATTATGAACAAAAGTTAAGTTCCAAGCAAAATACCTTAATCTCCAAGAAAGGTAGCAACTTAGAGTTTTTCTTTGCAAAATAACTCCACAAGCACCTTTAATCTTCCTTAGTAAGCGATTTCTACGGAGCAATTTGGAATTATATCGGTTGGATTTCGAATTCTGGACAAGAAATTGAAAGAAAAGTTGAAGCTTTCTCTCCCTTATTTTCTCTCAAAATTTCGGCCAAGAGCATGAAGAATGAAGATGATTTTTGGTCAAAATTAGCTTTTAGTAAAGTTGGAAGAAAGTTAGGCAAACTTGGCCCAATAAGAACGCGACACGTGTCCCTTTTTGGATTTCTTTCTTATCCTTTAACTCACTAATGACCAAATATCTAACCAACCTCTAATTATCTCCTAGCACTCAGTAATTTAATGCCTTTCTGCAAAACTTAACCTAATTGGCCGAATTTCTCTCACTTAACGCACTAGCGGGTCCTACATCCGCTATTCGCTCCAAATTTCTCGTGAACTCACTTATACTAGAAAAATTATCTAAAAACTATATTTACTTATAAAATATGTGTAAAATGATTATAATAAAGAAAATTTAGAAAACGTGTGCACGAAAATCAATAAAACCCTAAAATTGGATTTTTTTTTCCTCGAGTTCTCACAAACACATTGTTCATTTGGGCACTCAACATGTTAAGAGTGTTCATTTCTATCATATCTATTTGCCTGCTAGAGTTACCTCGTTTATTAGCCCATTGGTAATTGTTTGTCACCATTTTCTCTATTAAATTTTGAGTTTCTTGAGGTGATTTACCCATTAAACCTCCACCTACGATTGCATCAATTGTAATTTTAGTCGAGAAAGTCAAACCATTATAGAATGTTTAGACGATGAGCCAATTGAGAAGTCCATGATGTGGACATTTTCATAACAATTTTCTAAACCTTTCCCATACTTCATACAACAATTCACATTTTTCTTGGCTAAAACTAGTTATGTCCATTCTAAACTTAGTCATTTTACCTGGTGAAAAATATTTTTTTAAAATGGCTCTAAATAAATCATCCCAAGTGGTGAAAATATTTGAAGCATAAGAATGCAACCAAACTTTAGCTTTATCATGCAAGGAAAATGAAAACATCCTTAGCCTTATAGCATCTTCACTCACACCATTCATTTTAATGGTATCATATATTTTCAAAAATGTGGCCAAGTGTGCATTTGGTTCCTCTATGGCATTGTCTCCAAATTGAGATTGTTGAACCATTTGAATGAGTGATGGCTTAATTTCAAAATTTTTAGCATTTATCGTAGGCCTTGCTATGCTTGTTTGCGAACCTTGAGTCCCTGGTAGAGCCAAATCTCTAGGAGCTCACATATTTGCTTCATTATTTGCCATTTCTTTTTCAAAAGGCAATTCTATAGATATTTTCTCTATATGTTGTTGAACCTCTTCCTTCTCTTGTGATGTATGCCTTCTCTATCTTCGTAGTGTCCTTTCAATTTTCGAATCAAAATGTGCAATTACGTATAAAGCCCGATGCATACACCACAAACAAGAAAGAAATAACAAAATTCGTACTTTTACACTAAAAAGCAACCAAAAATTTATACAAATAACACACAAAACTTTTAACTAAAATTTAAAGAAAATGTCTAAATTAATGAAGCTCGTTTGGTCTTAATATTGCCGCTCCCCGACAACGGCACCAAATACTTGACGGATTTTTAATATGTGCAAGTTTAAATCCAAAATACACCAGTTTGATTACAAGTATACAAGTCAAATAGTGTTTAGAACACATATCGGGTCGATCCCATAAGGAACAACTAATGCAAGTATTAGGTCCTCACTTGCTCTATTAGTTAGACTCACTATCAATAAAGCAATAGTAATCGCAATACTTACACACTAATTATCTTAACTGTAAAACTTGCAAGATAACAATGGAGAAATGTCTCTAAATACTTAAGTCTAGGGATGTATGATCCACTTATGACATGATAGATACTAGTGAATAGATTTACCTCTTGTTACTACTCTTGTTTAACTAGAGATTCATTTCCAATATTACCAAACTCACTCTCATGATGTAGTGGTTTAGACTAGATTAGTTTTCTCTATTCTCATGGTGAATAACTAGATCTACTCTTCTTTTGCTTTATGGAATGTAAAGGTAATCCACTTAAGAACGTCTCTATTTTCATGAGTCTACTTCTTAAGCTCCATTTATGTTGTTCAATTATTATTACCAATTTTCATTGAGTAATAACAACAAATAATTTGCTATTAGTGATCAAACAACAACATGTGATAAGCATGCATAAATAGACAAATTAATACAAGAGGAAACAAGTGTAAATCATGTTCAATTCATATTGAGTAGCAATAAAGTTCAGTTATTTCTTAGATTTAGAAATTTAGCTACTCATGTGATATAAAGCAAGAAAGAACATAGTTTCTTTACATAAACACATATTGAATCACAAGTAAAAGATAGACAAAGAAAGCTTAGCCAATGAAGATAAACAAGCTCCCAAGATCTTCTATTTCTTCAACAAAATGAGTTGTACAATGGATTCTCTAAGTGTTTAATACAAATTCCTAGCTAGAGAGAACAAGAAAAGCCTATAACTAATCTCTTTTTCTAGAAAAACTAAGAACATGACTAAAAGACCCTCTCTTTTCCAGTGACTCTTGCATATATAGTATTAAAAGAGTCAAAAAGTGCTTAATGATATGACATAAAGTTTCCTTTGCACTTTTCTAGAGTTTCTTGAGTATGTGACGACCCCACTTCCCCCTAGGGCGTACCGTAAGGTTTAACAGACCGCCTGCCCAACTCTCGTCATGACTTACTCACTCACTTCAAATAAAATAGGTTACAACCTCAAGAGTAAAGCAAATAACAGTTCCCAAGTTTAGAATGTACATGTACATTTATTTATATTCCAAATATTCGTACAATCCCAATTATAAAAAAAGATATGAATCCCAGATACATCCAACCTTAACCGAGCATTAGCGCAAGTACAATCGCAAAAATTCAAAAAACTAGATTATGCTAAAACTAGATTAATGGAATATGGTGAGCTAAAACTCAGTGAGATTTCAAATAGCAAGTTGACCATTATGTAAAAGTGCATGTATCAAAGTGGCAAAGTAGCGAGTATAATAAGTTCATAAAAGTGAGTAATAACACTTCAAGTAGCAAATCTCAAAATGAGCGAGTGTAAAATTCTTTTTTCTAAAGAAATAATAACACTACGAAAAACAATCAAAGTATAAGGCTACAAATGGCTTTCAGGAGCCAATTTCCGTTGCTTCGCTAGAGTTTGATCAAATAGTAGTTGACACTCCATCAACTTTCGAGTGAAATAACCAATCCAGTAGGGCTTTGCTTAATACCAACCCGTCCATCATTCAACCCCTTTACCGGGCCCTAACACCAACTAAACACTAGTGGTGATACTCGAGTATACCGATTAGTCGAGGAGGTATCACTCCACTCGACAAAACAAGAGACCCATGGTTCGTTATCTAATTGACCAAACCCTTGCCGGCTCGACTCGATTAACTAGCCAGTGGGGTTCGAGTTCCCAAGTAGCCAACATAGTCGATAACCAATGGACTTAATCAAGAGAAAAAGTACGGAGACGGGAATAAGAGGTACATCTCACTCGTATCGAGTGTAGTACATACTGCTGCTTAGCGCTTACAAACCAAGCACAAGTACAAATACAAGTACAGATCAATGCAAATCAAGTCACTTGTACAAGCATGAATGAGATATCAAGTGATTAGTTGAGTTAGATCAAGTGCGATAAAGTACACACTTGCTCGATCAAACCAAACAAATCTTATCCAATCACGTTGGTAAAGAATTTAATCAAGTATCAAGTTCAATCATGTATCTGGAAATACTCACCAAAGGTCTAATACTTTTCAAAATCACGTTCAGGTCCAACTCCTTGGTTGGAATCCAAATCTGCGATAAATTATCATTTAAGAATGTAAAACTCTCTAGAGTTCAAAACATAGGAATTTCGCTTCAAGAAAATCAAACAAATAAAACTTGTTTAAGTGGTGGTCATATGGTTTATCAAACTCTAGAAAACACATGCTTGCTCTTTTAGTTTTGATAAAGAAGTGATTTATACTCTTGAAGTCACACTTGGTACAAAAACTCGAGAAAATCATTTTTTTAAGGGTCGCTACTTTTACTTGTTAAAGGGTACAAGTTTCGGCCAAATTTCAGCTTATATACCTCTACAAAAGAAGACTCGAATACCATAAATAATCCAAGTTCAATTTGGTCTCAAATCTTCACTCAAGTCACGAGTACACATGCCTAACCCTCGAATGAAAATTTGGGCGGCATGCCTTTTGTATTTAGCTATTTTTCAGTCATTTATGGCTTTATTATTTTCCTCAACTCAGCCCAAATTCACACATAAGCAATCTGAACACAATAGCCCTTCAACTAGACTCAATGTCATCCAAATACAAGGCAATTCTAGCAATGCAACCATCAAAATCAAAGCTGAAAACTAGTTTTAAAGACGAATGGCTAAGTAGCAGGTTTGATATCTTTTGGTGTTTTGGTCACAACTGAAGTTATGCTTATCGGATTGGGGCAAATTTTATGGCGTTTTGAAACTAAGGCAGAAACATAAATTTTCTACGAAGACATTGACACCCATTTCATGCATTTGCAAGGTCAAAATGTAAAATCTCAGTGAAAACAGAAAGCTACCAGTTAAACAGGCATTTGGGCAGTTAGGAATATTTTTGTCATTTCATAAGATACAGTGCTCCAATTGAGCAAAAATTTTATAGGTAGATATTAACTCCATTCCCTAAAACTTTCATGTTTTGAACAAGAACTAATTCGACCTTTATCATGGATGAATATGTAGGTTAGTTTGGTTCTAAAACAGGGCAGAATTACTACTAAGTGCTGGAAAATCATGTTTCAATGCATAACACTAACATTCATGTCTTGAATCACTACCCTAAATCCCTACCCAAGCTCATCAACATCATATACTAGATAAACAATAATAATCACAACTAAAATTTTCAAACCCTAGCTAAACATTCCACCATATCATTCAAAACTATCTAATTAACCGTAGGAAACCAAGAACATAAGCTTATTTCCCAATTTTAACAAGATTAAGTACAAGAAAAGGAAAGGAAACCATTATACCTTACAAAAGTTGCTTGTAGGCGAAAACCTAACCCCTTTCTTCCAAAATTTTTACCACACAAAGCTTGCCAAACACCACAAGATAAGTTTAATCGGTTTAGATTTTGAGATTTCACTTAAATAAAATGGATTCAAGGTGAAAGTTGAACTTTTCTCTCTTGTGTTTTCTTCTCTCCTCAAGCTCGGCCAACATAAAGAAAATAGAGAAGAAATTAAGCCAAAAGAAAGATAAGAAGATAGGAATTTATTTGGTCAAAGTTGGGTGGATGGTCGCCAAGTGTCGCCGCGAGATCAAAGCTCAAATTTTTCTTATTTTTCTTCTTTTCTTGGTCAACATTTTCAGCCACTTAAAGCTAATGAAGGGCTGATATTTCTGAAATAATAGGAAGGATATTAAGGTAATAAAGTAGTTTTCAAGTGGTGCACTTAATCGGTAGTAAACGGTGCACGTCGGTTGAAGCCATTTTTCCTTAACTCGCGCGTACTTGTGTTTTTACTTATGGTTCACTCACTTATTACTAACACTTCTAATCACATGCTTTTCTTACCTAATACTCATTATTATCCATCAAATTTAGTACACACACCTCACCAAGTGATCACATTACCAAAATGTACCAAAAACACACCAAAAATCCTAGTATGCACAAAAAACCCTAACTCATGCCCTTCCTTTAGAAAAATCATAACTTGAGTTATAAATGTCAAAAATTCATACAATTTGATATGTTAAAAAAATAGACTTCAAATACTAATAATTTTTGAAGAACCTCAAAGAAATTCAACTCATAAGTTGGTCCAAATTGAGTAATAAGCTACTACAACATTCCTATGTTTACTTGTGCATGGCAGAATTTTCTGTCAACTTTGCCAATTTTCTGGAATTTATAGAGATTGAATCAAACTCTAACTTTTTCACAATAGGAAGCCTTATGAGTCTAGTTTCAAACTCAACAAATGGAACTTAATTCCGATTTTCCTATACGAAGTTATAGCCAATTTCCCAAAGCTGTGCAGAGTCTCCTGTGAAAAATTCTAGATTTTCTAACAACTTAAAATTATGAAACTTTTCTTGACAAAATTCACTCCCTTAGCTCAAATTCAACCATTAAAACAACTAAGAATCTAAGACAAGTAAGTTCAAATAAGAGCTATAAAGACAAGTAAAATTTCGGGGTCTCATAGAGTAGGTACAATCGAAATGTTTGCTGAAAATTGAACTGAAAAACTGTGTGAAAACAGGGCAAGTTGCAGAAAACAGGGCAGAATACGTAGGTTTGGAATACGCAACCTTAGCTCGTGTATTCATAGCCTACATTTTTTTTGTAACTTTTTTTGTGTCTTCTCTACTCCAATTCAATTCTAAGATCACAAGCAAGATGTCCAAGTGTTTGTTCATGCAATGCACCAATAATACTTGCATTTGATACTTTTCTGCTTTCTAAATCATCATTGAATCAAACTCTTATGAGTTCAAATGAATCCATCTTGATCAAACATTGATAATTCTCCTCAAATCCTGCAAATATAACCAAATTTGCACATTAAATTGTTCCAACAAAACTCGCAAAATTTAGAAACTGAGAGAGCAAGTTACATCATGAAAACCCTAAATTAAATAAAAAATAAACATAAAATGCTATTTAAAAACACATATAAACTCTTATGATCGAAAAGAATTTCTAATGAAGCTCACATGTTTTGGATCGCGAGACTTGAGTTATTTGGTAAAATGCTGTCACCTTTGTAATAATTTTAGGATCTACTAGAATTTAAATATTGGAAGATAATTGAGCAAAGTTTTAAGTTGTGGTTTTGGTAATAATATGAGCATTTGTCAATATTGACATAGGGACCCTTTTGCTTGATATTTGGTTTGTCTTTTTGAGTGTAATTTCTCCAAAAAATTTTACACACTCTAAGATGAATAGTGTGGTCAAGGGTATTGTGAGTAGTTTTTGTCTAAATCTCTTTAAAGTGAAACATGATATATATATATATATATATAGCCATATCTATCTTCAGTATCGCAACAATTTGTTCCAAAATTTTCCAATGAGATTTAGATTTGAGAAGAACTGGTTTTGAATACATTGTATTTGGAATTATCTAGTTGAAGATATCACATTTTCAAAGAAACTTAGATCTTGTGTCATATATGGTCGGTTTCTGTAATTAAGTTTCTTAAAAGGTGTTTTTGGTATTATATTTTTTTTTCACAATGGCATTTGAGATTATTCTCAAGGCCTATGGGAGTAAATTCAATTTTGCCCATATTTTATGTTTTTAAGTTAGCTAGCTGATATTTAAGTTCTATGCAATTAAGAGATATTATTCCTAGAACTTTGGTGTAAAAGACCGTGGGAGCTAGCATGCTTTTCATACACTAAAAATAAAGAATGGTTGGGACTCATGTTTTATATTTATTATACAATTAAAGTCAAATGTGAAACTACATGTCAATTTATCTGAAATGGCTAAAGATAAAATGGAGTTAAAAGCAATACAATGAAAGTGATCTTTAAAATTTTATGTGGAATTTGATAGAGTTTGTAATGAGTGATCTATATATTAGCTTCTTATATAAGACCTAATATTACCTACATAGTAATTATGTGGGTGGATAAATTTGGCAAATATTGGTCTATGTTTCGTGTATTTGTTAATGAATTAATAAGGTTTTAAGACACTAAAGATCGCTTGTTTTCTTTGAACATTCAGAAATCTCAAATGTAGTTTAGACAAATATTATACATACTAGTCTTATGGACAATTAAGTTAATTAATATTCTCTAGAATAGAGGTTATATCTGTGTTAACTTAACGCTCAAAGGGCTCATGTTGAGCAAGTTTGTTTTAATGGCTTATGTTTTTCTATATTTCATCTCTGGATCAAGTTTGATGTTTTCGCTGCTATGTTCACAACATTAAGCACTAAATTTTGAATTGTTTGATATGAATGTGTGACAGCCCCACCTCCCCCTAAGGCGAACCAAAGGGTTTGGCGGACGGTCTGTCCAGCTCTCGCCGGGACTCGTTTTCCTTCAAATAATATAAGATATAACCTCGAGGAAAGCGAAATACAATTCCCAAACTTGAAACATTTATACATTCATTCCAATCTTAACCAAGTATACAGTCCCAAATAACATAAAACTATACAATCTCAGAACAATCCAACCCTACCAAACACTAGAACGCGATCAAAAGCCAAAACCATACAAAAGAGACTAAGCTATACTATACATGTCTCTCGCACGTGCTCGCAACCCCTGTTAAGGAAAACAACGACGTGGAATGAGCTAAAAGCCCAGCGAGGTTCTATATACATAACCAATCAATTAAACAAGAACATTAGGCACATAATAACAAGTAATCCAGATAACAATTACAATATGGAAGCAATTGCAACACATTCATTAAAAGGATACGTGGAGCCATTCGTTCGACCGTTCGCCGAACACTTTCCTTATTTCTCCAAGCATTAAAATCATGTTTGTAAGTGAAATCTCCTTCATTTTCTTGTCGTTCGTCCATTTATTTTGTTTCCCCCTTCTGGCCAGTTCATTGGCCAATCTCCGCCAATCTCGTGGTCATACTCGAGTATACCAATCGTTCACCCAGGGTCACTAATCGCCCGACCGAGTCCGCTTCTGGCTCGAGTCGACCAGTAACAAAGGGCAAGGGCCCAGTTTAGCCAGAAGGCTTACATTCATGCACAAGTAGCATTTCATCGTTCAATCATTTAAAATTTCACGTTCGTTTAGGTCGAGTGCGATAAAGTACACACTCGCCTAGGAAAAATCATTTTGAGAAACATTGGAAACATAACATACCTCAATCACGTATTAAAGCAACAATCCAAATAGTCACAATAATTCACATAGTCATTAGAAACAAATCGTATATAGAACACTCACCAGTTCACACAAACAACTTCAAATATTTCCTCTCGAAGTACTTGGATCACCGGCACGTCCTAAATCATCAAGGTAAAACAATTGAGACTCGATTACGAGTCATATGCCTAACCAAGTAAATTACCAAAGCATTATAAAAGTGTAGTTTTGAAGTGAAAAGGTAGTAATTAGTTCTAAAGACAGGAACGGTCCAAAAACCCTTCGCATCTACCCAAAATCATACCTACTATGATCTGCTAACTCCAAACTTAAGGTATAAAATGAAAGTAAGGATAATTTTGAGGAAAACAGGATTTTCCAGATTTGCGCACCATCATTGGGAAAATCATATCTCATGCTTCTTAAGTCCAAAATTGATAAAATTTATACCGTCGGAAAATAGACTCAAAGAGGTACAATTCCTTAGAAGACACATTTATGAAATTCAGATCACAAGTCAATCAAATTTGAGGCTCAAATTCCTGTTTTATCCAGCAGAAGACAGAACAGGTTTGCAATTTCAGTCAACTTTGAAAAATCACCATAAATTGTACAAATAGAATCAGGATCTGAAATTTTCACGGTTTATAGCCCTATGAGTCTAGTTTAAAACCAACAAACAGAACTTAATTGCGATATTTCTACATCAAGTTATAGTGAATTTCCCAAGACTGCTCAGAAATTCCTGCGGAAATTTCGACAGCATCTCCCTTGTTTTCCTTTACTTTTCCATCCTACAACTCAATCCAATTCAGCCACAATTTCATATATAACTCACAAACTATTAAACACATCTAATTAGGGTCTCGATACCCCTCATGTATACCTAATTATAAGCTCAATAAGCAACCAAAAGAAAGCCCCAAATCGAAACCCTAATGCTGAAATTTACCGTATAAGTTGAAATTTTCCGCAATTCGCTACAATTAACGCATACTAGCTCCAAATTACACCATATTAAGCCACCAATTCAAGCCAACTCTAATAATCATATGAAATCAGAAAAATTCCCAAGAAAATGATAAATTCACCAAACTTCACTTTCATTCACAAAATCATCCATAAACTAAGTTCCTTAACCGTTATAAGCCACTAATTTGCAATTATTATGGACAAAAGTGAAGTTCCAAACAATATACCTCAATCACCAAGAAAGGTAGCAACTTAGGGCTTTTCCTTCGCAAAATCACTCCACAAACACCTTTGATCTTCCTTAGTAAGCAATTTCTACGAAGCAAATCGGAATTTCATCGGTTGGTTTTCGAATTTTGGACAAGAAATTGGAAGAAAAGTTGAAACTTTCTCTCCCTTATCCTCTCTAAAAATTTCGGCCAAGGCATGAAGAAAATGAAGATGATTTTTGGTCAAAATTAGCTTTTAGTAAAGTTAAGAAAAAGTTAGGCAAAACTTGGCCCAGTGGGATCGTGACACGTGTCCCTTTCTAGATTTTTTTCTTATCCTTTAGCTTGCTAATGACTAAATATCTAACTAACCTCCAGTTATCTCTTAACACACAGTAATTTAATGCCTTACTGCACAACTTAACCGAATTGGCCGAATTTCTCTCACTTAACGCACTAGCGGGTCCCACATCCACTATTCACTCCAAATTTCTCGTGAACTCACTTATACTAGAAAAATGACTTAAAAACTATATTTACTTATAAAATATGTGTAAAAAAATTATAATAAAGAAAATATATAAAATGTGTGCACGAAAATTGGTGAAACCCTAAAACCGGATTTTTTTTTTTGAGTTCTCACAGAATGTTTATAGTGTTTACGACTCTTTTAAGTGTAATATGGTTTATAAACTCATTACAATGATTAAATGTTTAATAATTATTGACAAAGTTGCTTACACCATAAAAGTTTGACAAGTATGTTGAATACATGGTGCATTTTATTTGTTGTACTTGGTCAGTGGGAGTTATAAATAACTCATGACTTGTGTATACAATTTACAGTTATTTAATTTGATAAAGGTTTCATTACCTAATTTATGTAGTTATGAATATGATTTGTTCATATATGTGCATACATGACGTCATATAAGTATTTAGTAAAAGCTATACAGTGATTGATTCATTAATGATGTAAACACCAAATTTTTAATTTAATTTTATTTTATTTTTATTGATAATTATTATCTATTTTTATTTATTAATCTCATGATATTCGTTTTTAGACATTTTTTGTAGCATTTTAGATGCCGAATTTTTAATTTAGCTTTATTTATTATTATTTTATTAATTAAATGATTATTATTTATTATTATTATTATTTATTATTAGTATTTTATTAATTAAATGATTATTATTTATTTTTGCTTATTAGTCTCTTAATTTTTATTTTAAAACATTTTTAGCATTAAAATTTCAGAAAAAGAAAATTTTCACAAAAAGTTGTTTTAATCATTTTGAATTCAATTTGAAAAATATATATATATCATTGATATTTAAAAGTTTTCAATTTGTTTTTAACTTTGTTTGATTTTTGAAGGCAAAAAAAGAAAACAAAACAAAACAAAAAAATGATTATAAAAAATAATACGAAAAATGTGTGAATAGGTGGAAGATTGCATGTAGAACAAGTGTCCCTTTATGTCTTTGACAACACAACACCTAAGGGGTTAGGTGTATGGACACTTGGTTGGCTTAGGAAATTTTGGGGGAATAAAAATCAAAAGAAAAAAAAGGAAGCTACAGAAAAATCAGAAAAAAAGAAGATAGAGGCTACGGGCTGAGGTTGGAAGAAAAAAAAACAGAAAGCCACGAACGAAAGAAAAAAAAGAGGAAAAACAGAGGGCGGCGGACAAGAGGTCTGGGGCTGACGGAAAACAAGAAAGGGAAATCTGAAAAAAACAAGGGAGATAGACCGAGAGTTGGGCAGCTAGAACAAGAAAAAGGAAAAAAAGAAAGCTTGGGAAAAGTGTGAAAAAACGGGGAAAGCTAGAGGAGGGGGAGTGACAGCTGAAAGGAAAAAGGGGACTTTGGCAGGAACAGAAAAAACAGAGAAGAAGGAGGAAGAGGGCCTTCGGCCAACAAAAAAAAAAAAAAGAGAAGAGCAAGAAAAATGGGGAAATTTTGGAAAATTGGGGGGAAAGTTACTGAAAAAATAGAGAGCAGGAGTGAGAGAGGCAGAGAGGACGGAAGAGCTAGGAAAACAAGAAAGGCTAAGAAAAGGGGGCAGATTGAAGAGAGCTTAGGAGCAAGAAAACAAAGCAAGGGAAACGGAAAATCTGGAAAATTGAGGGAGTTTTTCCTTCGGGGATTCAAGCGAGAGATAGAGCAAGGAAAGATTATCTGAAAAAGCTGCCGCTCATCGGATATCTATCACCATCATCTGCAAATCTTCACCGAGAACCAGCTCTGTAAGCTCTTTTGTTTTAATTTTAGTTTTTCTCCAAGCGCAAATGTTGGAAGCTCTCAAAAGCATGTTTTTTCTGATTTGTTCAATTGCAATGTCTGCCGATTATACACGATTGTGAAACATACGTGCTTTTTGTGATTGTTTGGATTGGAATTTCTTGGGTTTTTGACAAAATTTTGGGGCTGAACATAGCTTCAATCGAGTAGAAGATTATGAAATTCCTAATGCACCCAACCTGTTCGACGAAAAGCCTGGTGGAAAATTCTTATTGAAAAAAGATTTGTTTGCATTTTTCTTTTCATGTGAAAGAACCGACCAAGCTAGCAGATTCATTTCCTCGTGCCTGAGAAATTTTGATGTATTGCTGTCTTGCATTTTTCTGTTGCTTTATGTTTCCCATCATATGAATTCAAATTAATGCCATGAGAAGATTTTTTTTTTTTGTGTGGGTTTCATTGTTTGATTGGGAAGGGCTAGAATTGTCCCAAATTTTGGTAATTGCTGATCGAAAGAAGGCTGAAATATTAACTGGTGTTAGCTCGGTGGAGATGATGATTATTTGTCCAAAATTGCAATTTCAGTCCCTCTATTCTAGTTTTGTTTTGTGATTTAGCCCTAGGTTTCCTGAACTTCATAATTTTATCCCAAAATTGTTATAATTCTTTCAATTGAGTCCCTACCACAATTGCAAATTGAGCCTTGAACTTTATCTTTCCTTTAATTTCTGTCCCAAAGTTCTGGAAATCATGATTAGGCCTTAAAGACTTTCTGATATTTGCAATTTGGTCCTTGGCAGCTTTAATTTCGCAACTTCACTGCTTGTTTGCTTCAATTAACAACCATGTTTTGTTTAAATTGTACTTAATTCATAATTTTAAGGGCTTTATGACCAAGTGAGCTTGTGTTTGCATATTTTCTTTAATTTTATCAATTAAATTGGTACTCTGATCATTTTATTGTTTTGGAAGGTAAATGAGTAACTGCATCTCATTAGGGTACCAATTCAAGGGAGGTATATTCTATCTTTCATTTTTTTATTTTATTTGATCTTATGTGTTTTTATGTGCTTTATGTGTGTAATTCCATGATTTTTGAATGTTTTATTTTATTTTCATTTATTTTTTTAGTCAATTCATTTACTTTAATTTTGTGTATTTATTTTAATTTAATTTTTGTTCATTTACATAGCACTTGAATGCCAAGTTGTAATAGTTAAGGGGTTCGAGATCTGTATTTAAATAGTATATGTAATAGTTAGGTATTTATTTTATTTATTTCTTCCCCCCTTAGATTGTAGTTAGGGTCTCAAGTGTAATAGTTAGGGTTTTATTTGCTTTATTTGTTTTGTGTGTTTTGCATGCCTATGTGTTACGTGTTTATCGCTTTCTTAGGACTTTACATCTAGATACCATGCTTATTTGCTACGAGTTTATGTGACTTATGTGTTTATTTGCTTTTTATTAGTTTTATATGATTACTTAGTTATAAATTAATGTATGACGTCACCACACCAGTCCAATGATAGTTGTGGCCCCTTTCTCAACTTGACACTAGTCTGACACTAGTTGTGGCCCTTTGTTCTGACTTTTCTCACTAATCCAATGCTAGTGAGGACTTGTAGACATGGGTTAGTCCAACGCCAGACCCTTAGGGGCCCGTCCACGCGTTAGATCATGATTGTGTGCTAAAATCACTTCATCTCATGCATATTTTTTCACTTTTTAGAGTTTTTACCATTTTGCATGACATTACCCCTTATACGTATATCCCTTACCCTATATTTTCCCTTATATGTATATTCCTCACCCCTTTGTATGAAAACATAACATTAGACTTGCATTTCATTTAAGTATTAGAACTAAATTAGATCATTTGCTTGCTTAGATTAGGAAAATGACTTCCTTGAATATGGGATATGGATGAGTATGGTTCTTTAGCCTTAGCATGCTCATATTCCCTCTATAAAAGGGAAAATTGAGTCATGAGCATTAGTCTCCCCATACCCGATAGGATGCATCCCTTTAGACCATGTATTCGTATATAATTATTTTATTTTTATTTTTATTTGTCTTTTCTTTCCACTTCTCTTTGAATCTCATGTTTTTGCACAATTCGTGACTTTTTCGAAAATTTACTTTTGGGTATCGTAATTAATGCGATTTGCATAAAATAACTTTGAAGAGACATTCTGATCCCGATAATTAGGCCTAGATTTGCATTCATATAGTACATCCAAATGTGATAAATTCTAGGTTAAATTAAGAAAATTTTTTGACTAAATCGTGCAACTAGCCTTAACTAGGTTGAAAGGGTGTTTTGGATTTTTATCCTTACCTTCCCTTTCTTCAAATGTGACTTCCAAATCTTTTTCTCTAATTTCCATAGATTTGGAGTCGTTTGAAAAGGGTTTTTCTACTTTTTCTTTAAAATTCATTTTTTTAGGTGATTCGGTATACCTTAACTCGATACTAAGTGGCGACTCTTGTTTTTATTTAAAACCCTTTTTAAACTTTATTTTGGGTTAAATCGTCACATCTTTAAGTTCCATTTAGACTCATTTTTCTTTTTAAATTAAACATCATTTTCCAAAACAAATTGAATTAAAATTCACTTTTTTAAACCCGTTATTTTTCTTATTCAAAAATTGGGCGTGATAGTTGGCGACTCCAATGGAGACTTAGAGAGTCCGAGCATTTGATTTAATCAACCTTTTTCTTTTTCTAACCTTTTTGTATATCATATTTAGAGGTTTTAGATTACATTCTTCTTTTTCCTTTTTCTTTTTCTCTTTTTCCCTTTTTAGGATTTTTTGCATCTACCACGCTCGTAATCACTCCTCGCACACCGCGTATATGATGAATGGATGGTTTATTTATTTATTTACATTTTACTTGTATCGCGCTTGCGTCTTGTGGGGGGGATGTAGCTACCCTAGAACCGTCGACTGCATTTGATGGTATTATAATCCCTTCCCTCAAAAGGAAGTACTTCATACGTGCATGCATAATTTTTAACCTATTTTTCTTTTTCGTGGGCGCTATCCCACATCTCCCTGTAGGATCAGGATCGATTGTCTTAGGTAGACGGATGGTGTACGCTGCACCCATAGTGATGCCTAAGGGATCACTCGAACCACCGACTGAAGGTCCTGGGATTGATGACCCTTCGCCTTTTGTCTGAAGGTTTGGGAGTCTAAAGCCTGATCGAGTCTAGATGTATTAGTAAACCAAACCTCATGCATCCATGATAGAAATTACCTAGGTTAGAGTCAGCCTTACCTAACTAGGAACATTAGGCACGAGAGGAGGGATTATACCCCTCTTTCCTTATTTTTCTTATTGCTTTTTGTATCATCTAATTGCCACAACATGTTATGTGTTGAACTAAAATTTCCTTACTTTCTTGCCTTTTGCATCCACAAACATTAGAAAATAAGAGTTCTAGTATGATACTCTTTTAGAACCAACCCTCTTAGATAGGTTATTGTACGTTTAAATTTCAATGAACTGCATTTGTAGGTTAATAATTGCACATCATTTTAGGCCTACCCTAGCATACAAAGGATACCTTTAGGTCATGTTTTCATTCAATTGTTTTTTATTGTTTCAATAAATTGGCATCATGCATAAGCCTTAGAGGGAATGCCATTTAAGGGATCCCACGTTAGAAATATGCCATCTTGTGTCTCGGATACGTAATCCAACGAGACTTGCACATTTATATTTCTTGTACCATCCAAATAGGTAGTGCACGAGGTAAGGTAGGATCCGATCTTCCCTATTATAATCGAACAATTTTTGCACGTTAGAATATGAGCATCTAATAATCATCTTTTGGCCATTTTAATATAGTTCGCAAAATTTCCTTGCGTAAAGGATATTAATTTGAAGAAAGTCACAAATAACTCCTCATTGTTGAGACGATAAATGAATTGAGGCCAAATCATGATTTTAGAAGGCTCATAGGCTAATGCATTGCAACAAATTTTTTGAAATTACCAATGAGCAGACAATTCAATTGATTTTTGAATAAACCTTCAATTTCATTCAATTCCTTTACACCAATTATTCATTTTGATCAATTTATTCAATTTCACTTTATCAATTTATTCATTTTTAGGACAATTTAGTCAATTTTTAAAAAATCACCAATTTCATTCAATTCATTTGACGAGTTTACCCTTTTTTTAGGATGATCCAGTCAATTTTGAATAAATTAGCAAATTTCATTCAATTCATTTAACTAGTTTACTATTTTTAGGGTGATCTAGTCATTTTTGAATAAATTCTCAAACTCATTCAATCTATTCGACCAAGTGTATCCATTTTTAGGGCGATCCAGCAGAGTTCATCAATTTTATCCGATCCATTTAACAACTTAGGGTTTCGATGTCAAATTTAGAACTAGAATAGCTAGTTGTTTTGAGAAAATCATCCATGGTGTTCATTCCATTTGGATAGATTAGGGTTTCGATCCATGTCAAGAAATTGCGATCTCTCCAATAGCAAGTTCGTCAAAGTTAAATCGCTTTGTACAAATCCCTGTGCCAATCAAAACCATTTGTTCATTCAGATTTGTCCTCATTTTGTTAGAGGTCTCTCGCTATTCAATTGGCTAAAATTTTCAAATTATTCTACCCAATAAGTTGATTGGACTGTTCAGGTATTGTATAGTGCCTACTCTGAAGGATTACATTTTCATGTTAGACCTACCCTTGGCACAAAAAAGACCCCCAATAGGACATGCATCCGAATGACTTTAATTTTTACTAATTCAAGTCTTTTTCTTTTTCTTTCTTTTTGATAGTAGTTAATCAAGAAGGGCGTCTAAATAGTTTTTTTTCTCAATTTTAGGTAACTACAAACATAGTTACACGAAAAAGCCCCATTATTATCCGATCGTATAGCCGAACTTCAAGAACTAGTGCAAAAATGAGTACGCATTCGGAGTCATCCGATAAGCCTGCGACAACGCCATCAACTGACCTGGCAAACTTGGGAGCTCAACTGAGCGAAGTTTTGAACAAGATTAATGAGCTGAGTATGGAAATGACGGCCCAACGGCGCGTAGTCAATCAGTTAGTTGTTGTAAGTGGCAGCGGTACTCAACATGAGCCTTTACCCGCTAGTCAACTGAACCACAACCGCTATCTATATCTCATACTCAAACCTTTTTTCCTCCACATCCACCTGAAGAAGTTTTCACCTATACCATCCATGGCCCACTACCTACCTACGCACCTAACATTCAAACCAACCCTTTATATATCCAAATTCCTCGAAATTATCCACATATTAGTCTGAACATGCCACCTGAACCTCAAGGGCCATATTACTATTCCACCGCTAAACCATTCACGCTAGACACCGCTGCTCAAGGAAAAGTTAAAATAGAGGAATGTTCCGCACCAATTGATAAGAACTTGTTAAAGAGGTTGGATCAATTTGAAGAATTTATAAGAAAGAGCCAAGATTTGAATAAGTTAGGAGGATTGGATTACAACGAATTATACTTGTTTCCCGATATGCAATTGCCGATAGGTTTCAAGGCACCTAAATTTAGCAAGTATGATGGAATGAGCAATCCTAAAACACACCTTTTAATGTTTGCAAACAAATTAGGCAGGCCAATAGATGATGAAAATCTTCCAGTTCGATTTTTCCCTGAGAGTTTAGAAGGCGACGCACTGGATTGGTACTCTAATTTGAAGCCTGATGAGATGAGGACCTGGATGGACCTGTCAACTACGTTTGTGAGACAGTACGAGTACAATTGTGAGCTTGCTCCGACGAGAACCACACTGGAAGGGACTAAAAGGGAACTATCTGAGGATCACAAGACATATGCAAAGAGATGGAGGAAATTGGCTGCCAAGGTGGAACATTCTATGACTGAATAAGAAATTATCCATACTTTCATTAAAACTCATGACCCACTATATTTTGAGGAGATTTTTCGCATGACCAGGTGTTCATTTGCAAAAATTGTCAACAAATTGGAGGAATATGATGAGTTTATGAAAGCAGGAAAGATTATTAATGTGTCAGCACTAAAATTGCAATTAGAAGCCTTGCAAAATCCAAATAATAGTAGTAAGACGCCTCAGTTTAAAAAGAAAGATGGGGAGGCCGCGTTAGCCTGGGACCAAGGCCCGTCTTCTATACCTAGATTTCAGCCATACCCCATATATTCATTACCCTACCCATATTATCCAAACTCGTGCCCGATTTACCATACTACTATCAATCACCCTCAAGCTCGGCCAAACTATGCAAACCCACCTATATTATCTGTCCCAATTTTTCAACCCAGTTTTCAAACCCGACTTCGCACTCTTTATAATCCGAGACCTATTCAATCAAACAACCAAACTTATCCTTTTAACAGTGAAACTCAAAACCTAATCTCACATCGAATCTTCACCAATTTGGATCGACCCGTTGATCAATCGTATGAACAACTCAAGGCTGCCAGAAAAATTGGTGTTATGCCCCCCCAAGATCTACCCTAGAGGTGCTCCCCCCAACTATGACCTTCAAGCCATCTACACTTATCATTCAAGAGCTCCAGAGCATTTCACCAATAATTGTTGGGTATTAAAACATAAAATCCAGGATATGATTGAAGCAGGGGATATAGTGCTAAAGAAAAAGGATGAACAAGGACCGAGCATAAGTACGAATCCTTTTCCCAACACAAGGACACATTTGAGACATTCACCCCTAATGAGGAAACTTGAAAGTTCTAAACTACTTCTTGAAGGAAATTTCGATAGTTTTGGAGAGTTGTCTTTAGTTAAAATCCATGAAAATCATTTATGCACTGTCCTTTTTTTTAAATTATGTTTTTTATAAATAGTTTTGAATCAAGTGGCTTTTTTAAGACACATATTGTTTAACAAGTAACAAAATGTATAGTTTGATCTTTATCTTGAAATTCAATAAAATGTACAGTTTTCTATATACAGTATTACTTACACATTCTTTTTAAATGGCCGAGAATAAAATTCCTTTGGATATCACTGTTTCAAAATTCGATGGCGACAACCTCAATATCTCACGAGTGTGAATTTGAATTTCAAAATGAAAAGAGTATCGAAGAGACATCCAAAAATGTTTCAAAGAGGCTCGAATGGTATAAAAAGAAACTCAAACTGAATTGGGATCAAGATTAAGGAAATAAAGTAGAGGTCACTTGATAGGAAGTAACCAAATGCAGTTTGTCATGTCAATATTATCAAAAGAAAGGGACTGGCTCATGCTTACAACAAGAAGGGTAAGTCATAACTATTCATAGAAAGAGATAAAGTGTTGAAACAAATTTTGCCAGTGCAAAGACGAGGCTAAGAGCAAATGGGCACCAAACTAGCAGGGCCTTTTTATTGACGAGGAGATATTGTCTTTTAGAGCACTTATTCTTGCAGAAATGGAATGGACAAGTTTTCCTTACCCGATCAATTCAGATATGTGTAAGAAATTTTTCAGCTGATAAATGAAAATTTCCTTTTAGGATTAATATAAAGAATGGAATAAAAAGTCAGACCTTCTTCCTTTCCAATCAAACATTCTATCCCTAGTTAATCCTTTTGATCCTTTAGAAAATTATTTCATTTGGCAACCCCTGAGAATCGCAAACCCCACACTGGGGCAAATTTAATTTTGAAAAAGAAAAGAGAGAAAACCCCACATTGGGACAAATTCAACCTTTGAAGAAAAGCCAAAAGGAAAGGAAATGAACAAAAGGGAAGCTCAGTTAAAAATAAATTAGGGCAAATTTTGAAAAAAAAATTCAAAGGATGAATGGAATGAATAAGAAAGAGAAAAGAGAAAATTAAAGAAAAAAAGGGGAACCTCGGTTGAAAATAAATTAGGGCAACTTTGATTTAACCCTAATATAGGGTTGGCATGACAATATGATCTCAAATCATTTAAATCACTTTTGAAAGCCGCCTTCAAACCTTACTTTTCTTTCAGCACCTCACCTGACTATATTACAAAAACTAAAAGTCCTGCCTTCTGTTTTTTGTATCACCTCCTTTAGAAAATTTTCTAATCACATGGAAAATGATGTCAATACACCTTTACCAATTTTGCAAGGGAAGGACTGTCGCACTGATGCCATCATTTCTTAAAACACATTTCTGAATTGTTAAAGACTATTAACAGAATCTGTTCATTAGCTAAAAATCCGAAAGGGTGCCTTAAAAGAAAAAGGAAAGAAAAAGAAAGAGAACGAAAAGAAAGATGAAAAATGAAAAATAAGAAAAATAAAAGATGAGGGTAGCCTTAGTAAAAACCCGAAAGGGCGTTAAGGTAGGGTTTTTGATGAAAAGTGAGTTTGGATTGGAATGACTGGTGATTCGATTCATTTGAATTTCTCTTCACGATTGTGGTTCTTTTGCCAACATTGAACTCCGGATGGATGATATCCAAAGGGTCAAATGTGGTATTTTTTTTGAAATCAAAGTACTTTGGTTTCTGATGCGTAAATTGTTAAGTTTACAAGTTTATTTCTTTTAAATTAAATTCTTTCAAAATAAATGATTATTTTGATGTTACTGAGATTTTCATCACTGTCGTGTAAATAAAATATTCTTTTATCTGGTTCATGGTCTTATTTATCTCTTTGGATTTATTAAATGACAATCCCTGTGATTTATTGAAATTACCTAGATACTAAAATTGCCTGGACACCAAGGATTTTGTCAAGTTAAGAAAATATGATACGGTTCGCAGAGTGAAATTGAGTTCTCACTACGTCGGGGAAGAACGCTCAAATACTCATATTTACATATTTCTTGAAGAAAGGGTTGACCGGATAGTGGTGATATTATCTGTTATTATGATTATTTTTATTTTTGCAGGTTCAAATACTAAAAAGTAAAAACTGGGGCAAATTTATTATAATTATGGAATATCACCCAAGAATTGAGGAATTCAGACCGAGGAAGAGGTGAATCAAATCTCTAACGAGGAACAACCATGCCGTAATGCAAATTGAATAATCGATTGCACAATAACTCGTTGAAATTGGGGCAAATTGTTTTTGAAAAGATTTTATCAAAAAAAATAATCAAAAAAATCAAATCAAAAATCAAAAATCAAAAATCAAAAAAATCAAATCAAATTTAATTTTGAATTTAATTTCCTGTTGGTGAAGCCTCAGCGTCCATCGCGCACCCTTCTATCCCCCTTCTTGATAAATTAAATTTAATTTGAATTTAATTTCCTATTAGTGAAATTTCAGCATCCGCCCCGCACCCTTCTATCCCCCTTCTTGATAAATCAAATTTAATTTTGAATTTAATTTTTTGTTGGTGAAGTCTCAGCGTCTGCCGCGCACCCTTCTATCCCTCTTCTTGATAAATCAAATTGAATTTTGAATTTAATTTCTTGTTGGTGAAACCTCAGTGTCCGCCGCGCCCCGCACCCTCCTAGTAGTGAAGTCTCAGCGTCCGTCGCGCACCCTTCTATCCACACTCTTTACCAATTTAAGGGCAAGTTCGGATATTCATTCCACTGACCAAATGAAGGTAGGTTCGATTATTCATCCCACTGATCAAGTGAAAGCAGATTCGGATTTCATCCCACTAACCAGATCGAACGGCAGGCTCGGGTTTTATCCCACTCACCTTTCTACGTTTACATGTTTTAACTCACGGCAGAATAATTACAGGTGAGTATTTGGTATTTACGTCTTTGTCTCTAGTTTCTTCGAAACTCAGGCAAATAGGGGCAATGTGTAGACAACAAATTTTTAATTTAATTTAATTTAATTTTTATTGATAATCATTATCTATTTTTATTTATTAATCTCATGATATTTATTTTTAGACTTTTTTGTAGCATTATAGATGCCGAATTTTTAATTTAACTTTATTTATTATTATTTTATTAATTAAATGATTATTATTTATTTTTTCTTATTAGTCTCTTAATTTTTATTTTAAGACAATTTTAGTATTAAAATTTCAGAAAAAAATTTTCACAAAAAGTTGTTTTAATCATTTTGGATTCAATTTGAAAAAAATATATATAATTGACATTTAAAAGTTTTCAATTTGTTTTAATTTGCTTTTAACTTTGTTTGATTTTTGAATGAAAAAAAGAAAACAAAACAAAACAAAAAAAAGATGATAAAAAATAATAAGAAAAATGTATGAATAGGTGGAAGATTGCATGTAGAACAAGTGTCCCTTTATGTCTTTGGCAACACAACACCTAAGGGGTTAGGTATTTGGACACTTGGTTGGCTTAGAAAATATTGAGGGAACAAAAATCAAAAGAAAAAAAGGGAGCTATAGAAAAATAAAAAAAAAGGAAGATAGAGGCTGCAGGCTGAGGTTGGAAGAAAAAAAAATAGAGAGCCACGAATGAAAGAAAAAACAGAGGAAAAATAGAGGGCGGTGGACAAGATGTCTGGGGTTGATGGAAAACGAGAGGGGGAAATCTAGAAAAAACAAGGGAGATAGACTGAGAGTTGGGCGGCTAGAACAAGAAAAAGGAGAAAAAGAAAGCTTGAGAAAAGTGTGAAAAAAGGGGAAAGCTAGAAGAGGGGGAGTGACGGCTGAAAGGAAAAAGGAGACTTCGGTAGGAACAGAAAAAACAAAGAAGAAGGAGGAAGAGGGCCTTCGCCCAACAAGAAAAGAAGAAGAAGAAGAGAGCAAGAAAAAGGGGAAAATCTGGAAAATTGGAGGGAAAAGTTACGAAAGAACAGAGAGCAGGAGTGAGAGAGGCGAAAAGGATGAAAGAGTTAGGAAAACAAGAAAGGCTAAGAAAAGGGGGCGGATTGAAGAGAGCTTAGGAGCAAGAAAACAGAGCAAGGGAAACGGAAAATCTGGAAAATTGAGGGAGTTTTCCTTTAGGGATTCAAGCGAAAGACAGAGCAAGGAAAGATTATCTGAAAAAGCTGCCACTCATCGGATATCCATCACCATCATCTGCAAATCTTCACCGAGAACCAGCTCTGTAAGCTCTTTTTTTTTTAAATTTCAGCTTTTCTCCAAGCACAAACGTTGGAAGCTCTGAAAGACGTGTTTTTTCTGAATTTGTTCACTTGCAATGTCTGCCGATTATACATGATTGTGAAACATACGTGCTTTCTATGATTGTTTGGATTGGAGTTTCTTGGGTTTTTGACAAAATTTTGGGGCTGAACATAGCTTTAATCGAGTAGAAGATTATGAAATTCCTAATGCCCCCAACCTATTCAACGAAATGCCTGGCTGAAAATTCTTATTGAAAAAAGATTTGTCTGCATTTTTCTTTTCGTGTGAAAGAACCAGCTAAGCCAGTAGATTCATTTTCTCTTACCTGAAAAATTTTGATGTATTGCTGTCTTGCATTTTTCTGTTGCTTTATGCTTCCCATCATGTGAATTCGAATTAATGCCATGAGAAGAATTTTTTTTTTGTGTGTTTCATTGTTTGATTGGGAAGGGCTAGAATTGTCCCAAATTTTGGTAATTGCTGATCGAAAGAAGGCTGAAATATTAACTGGTGTTAGCTCGGTGGAGACGATGATTATTTGTCCAAAATTGCAATTTCAGTCCCTCTATTTTGGTTTTGTTTTGTGATTTAGCCTCAGGTTTCCTGAACTTCATAATTTTATCCCAAAATTGTTATAATTCTTTCAATTGAGTCAATACCACAATTGCAAATTGAGCCTTGAACTTTATCTTTCCTTTAATTTCTGTCCCAAAGTTCTGGAAATCATGATTAGGCCCTAAAAACTTTCTGATATTTGCAATTTGGTCCTTGGCAGCTTTAATTTCGCAACTTCATTGCTTGTTTGCTTCAATTAACAACCATGTTTTGTTTAAATTGTAATTAATTCATAATTTTAAGGGCTTTATGACCAAGTGAGCTGTGTTTGTATATTTTCTTTAATTTTATTAATTAAATTGGTACCCTGATCATTTTATTGTTTTGGAAGGTAAATGAGTAACTGCATCTCATTAGGGTACCAATTCAAGAGAGGTATATTCTATCTTTCATTTTTTATTTTATTTGATCTTATGTGTTTTTATGTGCTTTATGTGTGTAATTGCATGATTTTTGAATGTTTTATTTTATTTTCATTTATTTTTTTAGTCAATTCATTTACTTTAATTTTGTGTATTTATTTTAATTTAATTTTTGTTCATTTGAAAAGCACTTGAATGCCAAGTTGTAATAGTTAAGGGGTTCGAGATCTGTATTTAGGTAGTATATGTTATAGTTAGGTATTTATTTTATTTATTTTTTATTTCTTCCCCCCTTAGATTGTAGTTAGGGTCTCAAGTATAATAGTTAGGGTTTTATTTGCTTTATTTGTTTTTTGTGTTTTGCATGCCTATGTGTTACGTGTTTATCGCTTTCCTAGGATTTTGCATCTAGGCACCATGTTTATTTGCTACATGTTTATATGAATTTATGTATTTATTTACTTTTTATTGGTTTTATATGATTAGTTAGTTATAAATTAATGTAAGACGTCACCACACTAGTCCAACGCTAGTTGTGACCCCTTTCTCAACTTCACACTAGTCCGACGATAGTTGTGGCCCTTTGCTCCGACTTTTCCACTAATCCAATGCTAGTGAGAATTTATAAACATGTGTTAGTCCAACGCTAGACCCTTAGAGGCTCATCCAAGCATTATATCATGATTGTGTGCTAAAATCACTTCATCTCATGCATATTTTTTTTTCATTTTTAGAGTTTTTACCATTTTGCATGACATTCCCCCTTATACGTATATCCCTTACCCCATATTTCTCCTTATATGTATATTTCTTACCCCATATTTCCCCTTATATGTATATTTCTCACCTCTTTGTATAAAAACAAGACATTAGACTTACATTTCATTTAAGTATTAGAATTAGGTTAGATCATTTGTTTGCTTAGATTAGGAAAACAACTTCCTTGAATATAGGATATGGACGAGTGTGACTCTTTAGCCTTAGCACGCTCGTATTCCCTCTATAAAAGGAAAAATTGAGTCATGAGCATTAGTCTCCCCGTACCTGATATGATGCATCCCTTTAGATCATGTAGTCGTATATAATTATTTTATTTTTATTTTTATTTTTATTTTTTTCACTTCTCTTTGAGTCTCATGTTTTTGCACAATTCGTGATTTCTTCGAAAGTTTACCTTTGGACATCGCAATTAATGCGATTTGCATCAAATAACTTTGAAGAGACATTCTGACCCCAATAATTAGATTTAGGTTTGCATTCATATAGTACAACCAAATGTGATAAATTCTAAGTTAAATTAAAAAAAATTTTGACTAAATCATGCAACTAGCCTTGGTTAGATTGAAATGCTGTCTTGAATTTTTATCCTTGTCTTCCCTTTCTTCAAATATGACTCCCTAATCTTTTTCTTTGATTTTCGTAGACTTGGAGTCGTTTGAAAAGGATTTTTCTACTTTTTCTTTCTACCTTAACTCGATACCAAGTGGCGATTCTTGTTTTTATTTAAAACCCTTTTTAAACTTTATTTTGGGTCAAATCGTCGCATCTTTATGTCCCATTTAGACCTATTTTTCTTTTTAAATTAAACATCATTTTTCAAAACAAATTGAATTAAAATTCACTTTTTTAAACCCTTTATTTTTCTTATTAACAAATAGGGCTGGACAAATGACATGACCTGAAGCTGGAAGTTGTTAAGTGGATGCTTCAGTTAAGAAGCACTAAAGTGGATGCGGGTCCTGTACAAAGTCGATTTAAGACAACAAAATGAACTGAATGTGGTTTTACCTTGATTATATTACTTTTGAGTGAACCACGCTATATTTTACTGAACTATGAAATTGGTGTGATCATGTGAGTCAAACTATGCTATATTTTAGTGAACTATGATATTTGGATTGATGAAGTATTAGTAATTGTAATTATGGAGGTTCGCATTAAGAAATGATGTAAAGACGTCTATAGTTCGATACAAGTATTCTTATTGAACAAAATTCTGAACTGAGATATTTTCTTATAGTGGCCATTAAAGTTATGTTTAATTCAAGAGTTGTTTTTCAAATCTATTTTGAAATTAGCATTTCAAATGCTTTCAAAATCAAGTTTTAAAATAATTCATATTCTTCAAGTGGGAGACTGTTAGAATTATTTTCTAATTTGGGCTTCTACTGATTATATTTGCTTTGTCAAAAATGTGTTAACTTAAGACCAATAATGCCCACTACAGTATGATCCAGTATAGTTGGGCCATAGGTCTATTTCAGTCATTTATTTGATGTGATATGCAAGGTCTAGAATCTTTTATTCAAATTATGGGTTACCTTAATGTGAGATCCAATTAAACAATTTTAAAAACTAGATCTCTCCCTCCCATAAAAACAGTAGCATCATATTGCTAGGGTGACCTATTCCATTGATAGCCGTCATACAGAACTGTAAGGATCAAAGATAATTTAAGAAGGGGATGAATTAGGTTAATTAAAAACTAACCAAGTTTTGAGACCCTTTTCGGTTAAATATGAAATTTACTCTCTTTTCTAGATGGACCACACAAAGAACAGAATAATGAGAGAAGCACGAATGCTCATGAGTAGAAGAGATGAGCACCTTAAATTGCAAGATAGTAAATGAAAGAGATAGAATAACAAACCAAATTTCAAACTCCTCTTGAGTTTGGATATCACTTTATAAAGCAAGTTTCTTCAAATTGATCAATTACAATCAATCGTTGTATATAAAGGAAGGATCACTTCCTCCTTGCCCTAAGTCACACTTAGTCAAGTTAGAAAGTTTTACAATCACTCGGATAACCCTCACAGAGCTACACTATTGAAGTAATTTTCTCACACAAGAAAAGTTTCTATGAAACTTACACAACTAAGAGTAGAAATCTTCCTTGAAGAATATTTTCTTGCTACAATTACTCTTGATATGATGTAATCTCAATGTGCAAAATTGTTCTGAAGTGGTTGATTTTACTCAATTTATATGAAGTTGAAAAGTTCTTTTATTAATGTTTCCAACGGATAGAAAGCAGCTAAAGAGTCAACTATCCGTTGGTAGTATCGGACGTCTAGTAGTTCTATTTTTTGCGTCGGACAGCAAGCAGTGAGCAAAAGAGTTTTCCTTCAATTCTTTTGGACGTCCGGTACCAACAACGCTTTTGCGTCTGAAGTGACTCATTAGTTATCAGACATCCAGCGCTTTAATGTTTTTGCGTTCGATCGAAGTGGGTGAGTTAGAGGGAATACTCTTATCCTTTCGGACTTCCGGTACTGAACTTTTTCATGCGTTCGAAGTTGAGCAATGATTATCGAACGTCCAATCCAAGTTTTATGAGTGTCCGACAGCTTTCAGTGCTCATTTGTCTCTATTAATATGTACTTAATGTTTGAGCCTGATTTGCAATATTACTGAAAGATTTTTGATGAGATATTAGTATCATTCATTTGTTTTGCAAACGTCAAAAGCAAAGGACAATGATTAATAATCTCTCCCCTTTTTGATGATGACAAAACAATGGATGGAAGAGAGAGAAAAAATTGAATTAAAAAGAAACTCTCCCTTATTTGATGCATCCAAATGATTTAAAAGTATTTTACTCCCCCTAAGAATAACTCCCCCTCACGCATTTACTAAATTACATTCTCTAACCTCTTAAATCCATTCTCTTCTCCTTTTTGTCATCATTAATTGATATCAGCAACCAATAGCATCAGTTCAGTTAATGTAAGCCAGTTAATCCAGAAATCATATATTGAGGATTTACCAGTAATAGCTAGCATCATTGCAAACAGAACAACAGAAATACAGTTGACAGGCACAACAATGCAGCAAGCATAGATATACCAGCCATTCAGCACTCATAGATCCAAAAACAAACAGATTTTATGAAATATAGATTATCCACAAAAGTAACTAGAAATGGTCAAAATAGGAAAGGTTAACCAAATAACAAACTAGCAAAGATAATCAAATAGCAGAATTCTGAGTGCAGAGTATTTGAAATGTTCAAATGCAAAAGATGCTAATGCCTACTATGAAGTGCTATCTTAAAGATGAAGTGCAAATTCCTAAGGCTGATTAGATGGTGATCTTGGACGATTCAGACCGTCTCCTAGTTAGGCGAAAATGAGTAGGATCCACTTCTTCTTCTTCAGTCTTCTCATCATCATTACTGTCTTCAGTTGCTGGAGCTTTTTCCTATCCTTTGGCTGAGAACTGGAAGTATAAACTTCTGGATTGGATTCAATATATGGAGTGTGTTCAATTGACTGAGTCCTCGGCTCAGTTGGCTCATTTTCTTGAGAGATAGGAGGCACAAGCAAGTTCCTTTTGGCAGTAAAAGAGGCTTGTTGATCAGGTGACATGGTCATCATCAGACCATCCTAAAAAAGAAGAACATGATGTCGGAGGTCCTCAAGCAGGAGATGACCTCAGAGTTAGATAAGAGGGGCCCTAATGGATGACCTTCTAAGATGAATAGTAAAGGGTAAGACAAACATGGACTGATCTCGAGGAGTTCTAGGGTGACAGGAGTTTCATAAACGACTCTTAGTTCTATTTTCCGAAACAGTTTTCTATAACACCAATGACCTTAAAAAAATCTCAGATTTTTCCTTTCAAAATAAGGTTTGTCGAAAACAGTTGAGACACTTTCACTTGGCAATTTGCCAGTGAAGAAAATTTTAAAATGAGAAAAGATTGGGGTCAGAAATCTTCCATAGAAAGTTTTCTATGGGCTATCAGTGTTGATTTTGAGTAAGAATTTGCACATAACAAAGCTGAAATCAATTTGAATTTTTTTCTAGAAACCAATAAAACAGGTAAAACTCCATTTTGTTGGCATTAATCCTTTGATCATCAGTAGGAACCAACAGATTTAATATTATAGAAAAGATGATCAAATTTTGGGGAATGAAATCCTCCAATCTTGCCTCAGCAGAAGTGTTAAAATGTGTTTGAAAATAAGTCATCATTTTGGAATATGAAAAACGATGGTAGCAGAAAGAAATTCCTCATATGTAAAAAAGTTTGCAATTTTTTTTTAAAACCATCTTCAATTTTGGTTTTCAAAATAGTGTTGACAATGTCAGGATTGAATTCTATATCAACAAAATTTACTCGTGAGACTAGATCAATGTGGGATCTACCCTTTCTAAACTTTGCAAAGAATTGATGAAGCATGTCAGGGTAATAAGTGTTGGAAATGGTCAAAATGTGAGTCCATTTTTAGAATTCAAAGAGTTTAAGGACCGGTTCAAGATTAAGTTTACGAAATTCATGAAGGACAATTGTCCGTTGAGTTGATGAAGCCCTTCTGAGAAACCTATTCGAACCTATCCCGGATATCATCATCAATGAATTTTGGTAATGAGGTAGGTTCCTCTTTAATTTGAGCCTCAGGGTTGCACATTGGCAGTGTGTTTCCTCTTTCCACTATGTTGAGCAGTTTGTACATCAGTCTGTCACCAGCCCTTGTTCTTGGTGACTTTTTGGTGGAAATTTCAGTGGTTTGTTGTTCCTTAGATTGAGCAGTCCCCTTCCTTTTTACAGACTATTTTTCCTTTTACCACGAGTTTCAGTCCCCCTTTTTGGAGATTTAGTAGTGAAGGCTCAATAGTTGTCTCTTCATCATCACTTACATGAGGAAATTTAGTGAGCTGTTCCTCAGTTTGTTCAGCAGAAGTCTCAGTGGGTTGCCTGTTCTTAGTTTGAGCAGATTGATTCTTTTGGGCAGAACCTTTCTCTTTACCACTTTGTTTTTTTGTCGCACTTGTTGGAGATTTAGTGGTAGAGGGTTCAATAATTTTAATATCTTCATCCCTCAATCTAAACTTGATGGTGCGTCTGGTATTTATAGATCCTCCTCTCATTCTCACCATGATGAAATGCAAGATGATATTAGTGCAGAGTATGATGTGAGTGTGTATGTGATGATCTTAGAGTGCAAATGGACTACAATAAATATTTGAATCATCCACAGAGGGTGAATTTGAGTCACTAGGATTTCAGATGAGAATTTGGAATTTTTGGGTTGGTTGGTAGTTATAGGATGTTATGAAAGCTAATGGGCATGTAAAAGGGATGTGATGATGTTGGGCAAATCAATTTTCTTGGAACTTGTTCTTAAGAGAGATGAATTTTGAATTTTGAATGTGAGAGGGTATGAAGGGTTGTGTCCGACAAAATAGTTGAGAATGAAATAAATGAAGGAGAGAACTTCTTTATAATACCCTTCTTTTGAGTGTCAGACAGCCAAACGAAGAGAAGCGTCTGACACAGTCGTCTGAACCAAAAATTTTCTGAAAAAATGATTAGAAACACTGTCGGACGTCCACTCAGATGCATCGAACTTCCGATAAAGTGTGACCAGATAATTTTTTAGAGAATTTTTTCTAAAATATCCAATTTTGTTCTCAGAAACATAAATTGATCCGGCAGTAGGGTTTTTGTGAGAATATCAACAATTTGATCTTTTGAACAGACATATTGAATACAAATTTCGCCTTTTTCGACAAGATCGTGAATGAAATGATACTTTATATCTATATGCTTTGTCCTAGAATGTTGAATAGGATTTTTTTATGAAATTTATGGCACTAGTGTTATCACAATACACAGGCCACACAATCATATATTAATACAAAATCCTTCAATGCGTTTTTCATCCTTCAATTGAGCACAGCAAACTCCGGCGGCAACATATTCCGCTTCGGTTGTAGATAAGGAAATAGCGTTTTGTTTCTTGCTAAACCAACATACTAAATAATTGCCAAGAAAGTGACATTACTCGTTATATTTTTCCTCTCTATTCTACAACCGCCAAAATCAGCATTCGAGAAATCACATAATGAAAATTCATGACATTTAGGATACCATAGACCAAAACTCAAAGTTCCTTTTAGGTACCTAAGAATTCTTTTTACTGTATTTAAGTGAGATTTCTTTGGAGAAGATTGAAAATGAGCACATAAGCAAACATCAAACATAATATCAGGCCTACTTGCAGTTAAGTAAAGCAAACTACCAATCATATCTCTATACTTCTTTTCATTAACTTTTATACCTTCTTCATCCTTGTCAGGCTTGATAGATATGCACATAGGTGTTCCAACTTGTTTTGAATCTTCCATTTCAAATCTTTTGAGCAGTTCCTTGGTATATTTAGTTTGATTAATGAATGTTCCTTTTCGGGTTTGAACCACTTGGAGCTCAAGGAAGAAATTTAATTCTCCCATCATACCCATCTCAAACTCTTTTTGCATAATTGTGGAAAAATCCTTGCACAATCCCTCATTAGTAGTACCAAATATAATATCATCCACATATATTTGCACAATTAAAAGATCATTTGAACTTTGTTCAGTGAAAAGCGTGGTATCTACAATGTCTCTTTTAAAATCATTTTCAATCAAAAAATTACTTAAACATTCATACCATTTTCTTAGAGATTGTTTTAATCCATACAGAACTTTTGAGAGTTTGAACACATGATTTAGATAAATCTCATTTTCAAAATCAGGAGGTTGATCAACATATATTTTTTGATCAATAAAGCCATTTGAGAAAGCACTTTTAACATCCATTTGAAATAGTTTGAAATTTTTGAAACATGCAAAGGCCAAAAATATCCTAATTGATTCTAGCCTAGCTACGGGAGCGAATATTTCATCAAAGTCTATTCTTTCTTTTTGAGCATACCCCTTTGCAACTAGTCTAGCTTGTTTCTTACCACTTCACCTTTGTCATTCATTTTATTTCTAAATACCCATTTTGTGCCAATAATAGGATGATTTTGAGGTCTTTCAACTAATGTCCACACCTTGTTCCTTTCAAATTGATTTAGTTTCTCTTCTATAACTAAAATCTAGTTTTTATCTTTCAATGCATCAACAACATTTTGTTGTTAAAAATGTGAGACCAAAACAAAATTGTCCATCAATTGTTTTGAAAATGAGCGAGTTCTTACCTTTTCAGATGGATCACCAATGATGAGTTCCTTCGGATGATTTTGAACAAACTTCTAAACTCTTGGAAGATGTTTAAGTATACCAACATCCCTGTCATTATCTTGCAATGCTGGAATATCTTGAGAATCATCTTCCTTTCAATTATTTTCTGGTTGAAGCATTGTCTTGATCATGAATTATGAGTTTCCTAAATCCTTCTTGAACACCTGCATCGTCATCCTCACCACAATTTTTGGAAATGTCACCATTAGATTCATATAAAGTAACATGTGTAGTTTCCTCTATAACAAGAGTACTACGATTATAGACTCTAAAACCTCTTTTATTCTCACAATAATCCAAGAAGATTCCTTCATCAGATTTTTCATCAAACTTTTGAAGATGTTCCTTGATGTTTCAAATAAAACATTTGCAACCAAAAATTTTGAAGTATCCAATAATAGGCTTTTTATCAAACATCAACTCATAAGGGATTTTGTTCAAAATAGGTCTCAAAAGAATTCTATTCATAGCATAGCAAGCGGTATTAACGGCTTCGCTCTAAAAATATTTTAACAAGTTACATTCACTTAACAAGATTCGTGCAGTTTCTTGAAGAGTTCTACTCTTTTTTTCAATAACACCATTTTGTTGAGGAGTTCTAACAATTAAAAACTCACGTGTAATTCCATTATTATCACAAAATTTCGGAAAGCCATAAAACTGAAATTTCGAGCCATTATTACTTCTAATTTTAATGATTTTCAAACCAATCAGATTTTGAACTTTTGCGAATAAGGAAACAAAGTTTTTGAAGGCATCATCTTTATGTGCAAGAAATATTATCCAAGTGTATCTAGAAGAATCATCAACCACAACAAAGCAATATCTTTTGCCACCTAAGCTCGCAGTTTGTATAGGATCAAACAAATCAAGATGTAAAAGTTTCAAAGATTTTGTAGTAGAACCACATTTTTTGGGTTTAAAAGAAACTTTGACTTATTTTTCAAATTGACAAGTATTACAGATTTTGTCCTTTTCAAAATTAATTTTTGGCAAAACTCTAACAAGATCTTTTTTGAAAATTTCTTTTAGCAAATCCATGTTGAAATGACAAACCCTTCTATGCCACAACCAAGGGTCTTCATTTACAATTTTAAGACATTTAAAGTTATAAGAATCAACATTTTCAAGAGCAACTATATAAATGTCATTTATCCTTATTCTTTTGAAAATAGTATTAAGTTTTGAGTCAAGAATAAGACATTCGTGCTTTTTGAATAACACAAACAGATTTCTTTCACACAATTGAGTAACACTTAACAAATTGTAGCTCAAATTATCAACGAAAAGAACATAGTGAACAAAGGTTTGGCCATTCTTACCAACATCTCCTATTCCAACATTTTGGCTTTGTTATCATCTCCGAAAGTTACCTTTCCACTTGATTTGGACCTAAGTTTGATGAACTATGATAGATCACCAGTCATATGCCTTGAACATCCACTATCTATGAATTATTTTGATTCCTTGACGATATTTACCAAATTCGCCTACACAAGAGTTCACAAGATAATATATGGTACCCTTTACTTTTTGGGTCCTTGAGAGTTAGCATTATATCTAATTATTCACATGCATTTCTCATATTCTTTCTAACGTAACAGTTACTCATCATGTGACCAATTTGACAACAAAAATTGCACATGATCAGTGAATTACTTGCATGGACAGGTTTAATAAATCTGATTTGCTTTCTCTTATAAATGGTAAATTCATTGGCACTAGAATTCAACCTTTTCTTATGAATGCCAACAAAAAGAGGTTCTGAATCATTTCTTTGAGAATAGTTTTATTTTTTTGGTTGGAGCAATTCATTAAGGTCATCCATTCTTCTTTTCAAGTTACCTTGTTCCTTTTTGAACAGATTACAAGACTTTATTTTTTTATCCAGCTCGATATGCAAATCAGTTTCAATTCTTTTCAGGTTACCATTTTCAACTTTCAGATTCTTGCTTTGTCGAAAAAGACTTGCATTGTCTTGAATAAGAAAATTGATTTTTTGTTGTAGTTCCTTGTTTCTAGTATAGAATTCTTTCAAATTGTTATGTAATCTCTCAATGAAGGCATTAGCATCATCATCAGATTAATCATCACTATCAAGTTGAGAATTGCCGGTAGTTACCTCATCATCATCAATAGTCATGAAAGCCATTTGGGCAGATTCTTCTTTGAATTTCTATCCACGTGCCAAAATGTAGAAAATTTAATTTGTTTGTATTCTTTTTCAAATATATTGTTTAGCTAGATTTCTAGTATATACTGACAAGAGTTTATTTTACGTATTTTAAGTACATTTTAGTAGTTAATTTTGGTTTGATTATTTAGTTTTATAAATAAAATAACTAAGATTTTGGTAAAAATCTACATTTTATGTTAAAGCAGCTAATATTGCATTTCTAGTGCTTTTAATGGTAAAAATTTCATATTTTATAGGTTTAATGATTCAATTATCAAATGAAGACCATTGAGAAGATATTTGGATGATTGATGATGGATTAAAGTGGTGAAAATAAAATATGAAGTGTTAAAGGAGAAATGCAATTTGAAGACAAAAGAATCAAGAAAAGTCAGTTTTTGAAAATTCTGATATGTTTTCGTATTTTGACCATATCTGGAGCTACACATATCAGATTGAGACGAAACACAGAGGCTTTTCTGGATGGTCGGAAGTTGAAACCCAGAATTGACCAGTCTATGGTATTTCGACCATATCTCTGTCCACCGATCTCCAAATTAGATGATTCTTAAAGTATTGGAAAGCTAACTCAAAGAGCTACAACTTTTGTGTTTTGCATAAAATCTAGTTCGGCCTTCATCATAGAGAAAATCGCAGTTGAAATACAGTCAAGTTCAAAACGCGAAAAGGAAAAACGCAAGTTAAAGCCGCGTTTTGTGTATGCGCGTTTTTTAGCCAAAAAGCTGCAATTTGCTCAGTCAATTCTCTTGTGTTCAGACTACTTTCCAGCTATAAGTTGCAAGAGAATTCGGTGCACATGCTTCAGAAGACAAAAGGGCAAGATAGGTGGCTTATTTTCAAGTCAAAAAAATTGGTTATTGACTATCTTAACAAATTTCAGATTTGGGAATCAAAGGGTGGAAAATTTGACCAAGAAAAAGAAGTTTTGGACCAGCTTATATGGAGAGACATTTTAGAGGTCTGAAGGATCATACGGAGGAAAACTTGAGTGCAGAAATGTAGTTCTTTCATTTCCTTAGTTAGGATGGTTTTAGTTAGTTAGTTCATCCTTCTTGTATGATGAGTAGATTAGGATGAAGATGGAGATGAAGAAGGAGAAGTTGAAACTCAAGTGACATGGGTTATCTCTTCTCCAACTCTTTATCTTTTGTATTAGATTCTTAAACATGGTTAATATACAAGTTCTGGATTTTGTGTTTAATATGTATCTTTAAAGTTTATGTCTTGGGTTTGATTGAACTTTCTATGATTGTTAGTGTTTATTATTTGGTTATTTGATGTCATTATTTGAGCAAGTTATTTAGCACTTTAAGCTCTTCAAATCATGATTAATCTGGTACCATTAATTGTGATTATCTAAGGTGTTATTTCTGCAATGAAAAATTGAGATTTAACATTAGTTCAAGAAGTGTTAAACATAGGGAGTAGACTCACGAAAGTAGAGGTGCAGCTATGTGGTTTTAAGTGATTCATTTTATGTAATTTCATTGAGAAAATAAACTTGTAACTAATTTCATAACCATGAGAATAGGTATGGATTAGTTATGAGTATAATTGATTCACTACGAAAGTAGGTTTCATATGCATGAGGAAATTACACCATAATTAGCTTAGATGGTAGTATTCAATGATCCAAAAATGACACTTGCATGAGTAGTAAGGGATACCACAACCTAAGGAGTTTTCATTTGTTATTTTCTTGTATAAGTTCAGTAAATTTTACTTGTTACAACTCATTGATAGTCTAAATAATAGAGAAGTTTGAGTAACACCGGTAATTGTTCACTCTTCCTCGTGGGATCGACCCGATATATACTTTAAACTACGAGTTGACTTGTATACTTGCAGTGAAACAGGTGTAAATCGGATTTTTTAACTTGTACGTATATAAAAAAAACCCGTCATATACATGCACATTTCAGTGCACGCGCGCACACACATATTTCTATAGATATATATATATATACATGCACATACATACATACATAAATATATCTATATATATTATTTTTATTTTACCCTATCACCCCTCCCGCACCGTTCCAACACTCAAAATTGAAATATTAGTTTGATGCTAAGTGCCGTCTTACTTTCATTAACATGCTATTCCAATTTAATCTTTTATTGGACGAAAGATCTCATGTATAAAATTATCTGAAATTGAATGAATGAATTAATAACTAACTACATGGATTCAATCTCCTGAATGAGCAGATCCTTGAAGCCATGTCCGCGAGTCTTGCAGGTAGGTTTTTTTTACTAGATATAAGCCATAAATTATGGTTGTGTCACTTGAGTACCAAAGCAACCCAAAAAAAAAAACTAAATTGATCAGGCCAAAATAATTGACGTAGATGCCAACGCCCTTCTATTTGCTTGTCCTAGAAAACGCATGCATTGTTCTCGCTACATTGATATTTTATTTTGCTGTTCCAAAGCCTAAATATATAAACTTAAGCATCGAATATGTATAATCTATTACAATGAAGATGGCAACGAGGTTTTACAACCGTTAATTGGGGTTGGGAGTCAATGTGGTTGGGCTTTTTATACAATTGGTACAATTGTTATACCTTTTCAAAAGATCTTGTATATTTACAATCGTGATTATATTAATTTATTGAATTGGTGTACAAGAATAAAGTTTAGGTGTACAATAAAGAAATATAAGCATACACCAAATCATGTAAAATGTACAGTAACCATACAATCGTACCAAACTCTCAACTCCAATCACGCCATTTTCCGTTAATTGATCTCATCATCTTTCTCAAATTCTATAGAATTACTACTATGTCTCAATGCAGTTTATTCAAACGTAAGTTTAAAGCTGTTCCCTTTTCGCCACTCCCAAATATTTAATAAACATGTGCTAGTTGATTTCTTTCTAGTTCCTAAATAAGAGATGGTTAGCACTTGTGCTTGAGCTCGAATCCTATTCAAGCTTAATTTTTTGAGCTTTGATTCTAATGCTATATTAAGAATCTTAATTCTTGTTCGTGTTTGAACTCGAGACATGAGTTATTGATAGTCAATGCGGACCGCATGGGTGAATGAGAGAGCTGATATTGGTATTGTTGTAAGAAATGATGAAGATTATATATATATAATGTAGATGCTCAAACCAGCAAAGCAGAAAGCTATCATTTTAAGTGCATCTGCAGTCACTGAGTTCTAACAAAAAAAAGGCTTAAGGAACAGAAATCAAAGATTCATCCGCAATAGTTCATCAATTTGACAGGATGGTGTAGACAGACCAAAGCAGAAGTCAATGATTAGCTAACTATTCCATCTTCCATGCTATTAAGACAACAATATAATTCTTGAAATGACAGTTGCAACAATATTCTGGTTTAAAGCTGCTTATTTTCTTCAGCGTTCGTTCGAGCCATCTCAAGCTGTCTCTGATAATCAAGAATTTTCCTACACAGATCATCCCTTTCAACAATAAAATCTTTCAAGCAGCTCTTTATGGACTCAATCTTGTCGTACATTTCATCAAGAACAAATTCAACAGCTTTAGCAAAATCAGGTTCCAGGTTCTTAGTGGCCTGAGTGAGAATTGCTGTAGCACTGCCAAGTTTAGCTTCAGCAACTGTAAAATGCAGAGATCATCTTTTAAGAATGACAAGTGAAAAGGGTAAAATATTTTTGAGTTTTAAGAGCTTAAATAAAATGATGTATTGGGATATTCGTAAAGACGTGCCTGGACAATGAAGTTGAAAAAATTTTTCTACCAAGGCCCATTCATGAGTTACCATCATAAGAGGCTTTAGTTTTGTTGGTAGGTTAGGGAATCCTTCACACTTCAAAAGATTGACATTAGAAAATCATGTTATTCAGGAAAAAGTTCAGATCTGAGAGCTGAGTGCACTATGCAATCCAATTATACAATGATAAAACAAAAAATAAGTGACGTACCCTTTTCTGCTCAAGCCACGAATTACCAATGTGCTGCACAGTTCCTACCAACACCTGTAGCTTCTGTTCTAGAGCATCAATTCTGGATTTGAATTCATCTTCAAAAAAATCCATAGCATACTGCAAAACAAGCATCTGACTCAAGATTGACTCACAAAACCTTTTGCTCTCCTTCTCTGACAACTGCAGCTTATCCTTCTCTATACAAAATTTGGCCGTCTCAACTTGCACTCGGCTCAACCTTTCAAGTACAGATTCTGTTTCTTGTGCAACTTTATTGTTTCCATCATTCATTATATTTTGACACACCAATAAATTCTGATCACATGAATGTTCTTTCATTTCAATATCAACACAATGCTCTAGAGGTTTGGAGTTCATTATCCCATCTGAGACATATTTAAGGGACTCCTGCCCATCTTGTAGAGCAACCTCAACCTTGTTTACTAACAATTCTATTTCTTTAGATAACCTTCTTAGTTCATTTGCTTTCTCATCTGGCAATTTGGTCAACGTTGTTCCATAATGGGTGCTACCAGATGATTTATCTACCAATTCCTTAATCTGAGTTTGTAAAAGTGCCAAAGTTGTTCTGATCTCAATCTCTTTCAGGTTACAAGCTTGGTCTTCCTGCTGAAAAAGAGAGAGCTCTTCCTCCAGTTCCACTGTGTTTTTAGCAATTTCAGCCTGAACCTGATGATCTGGCTCAAATGCTTCTCTAAAGCAACTAGTGTCCTCTTCCTCTTGTTCGTCTGTAGTGTCCTCTTCCTCCTGTCCAACCGATTAATGAAACACTAGCTTTTCAAATTTCAAACTGATTGTCACATTATAAATAGTGAACTTAAGCACTACCTTAAGAAGGCGTTTCTGGTTTTATAATGCAACAACATCTGCTAAAGATTCGTTGTTGGCAACAGCCTATCGTTGAAAAAAGAAAATACAGGAGAGGTAAATGAATTAATACTTGTCAAAATATAAAAGGAAGGATTACTAATTGATTAATCCTTCTTAATTTCAGAATGAACCTGAGAAGTATTTAGGCCTGAAAATGAACCAGTACTAGAAACTGGTAGCCATCCACACAGAGCAGCAATCTTGGACTTCTGAGCACCTCCAATGACCTGTGAACGTTTGCTTGCCAAATGAGACCATGAACCCGGTATCTTGCTCAAATTACTCTTGGTCTTAGCTGAGTAACTAGACCGAGGAGTTATGCTGGTCAGACATATTTTCCCCTCATCCTTCATCTCCACAGTTGTTGAACTGGAAGAATCAGTTCCTTTTCGCCTTTTTGATGTAATCTGAGGAGACAATGAGTCTTCCCCGTTCATTGGAACAATCCTGATTTCCTCTGGATTGGGATACTTACGTGAATTTCAGTGTAAAAATTGCTTCCAATGATGATCTATCAACACAGTAGTTTTGAGGGACAAATATATGAAGCAAAGCAAGAGTAAGAACAGAGATTTCTTGATTCTTTTTCAAGAAAAATAATAACAGTATAGACTAGAAATTTGATGATCTATCCTTCAGTGGTCCATCCTTCAGTGGGATCTATCCTTCAATGATGATCTATCCTTCAGTGGTCCATAACCAAGAAAACAATGGCCAACTTAAAAATGGCATCTACGAATATCGAAACAGAAAATACAGGAACAGAGGTAAAACCAAATCCATGCATAGGAGAAAAGGAAAAGAATAAGAAAAGCTAAAGGGAAAAAATTTAAATTAAAAAGAAAACTCCCTGTTTGACATATGGGAAAAGAGACAGAGAAGGCAATGGCATATTTTGCTTCTATATATCTTTAGACTCTTGGACTGAAGAAGAAGAAGAAGAAGAAACGAATAAGAGAGAAGTTGGACCGATTGTCTTTTCAATTTTTGATAAAATGGAATAGAGAAAAGTGTCAAATGTACATGGAAAACGAAGAGTTGAAGAAAACAAAGAAGACACCTTAGGGACAAAAAATATTTGCGCTATAATCCGGTAATAACATTTATTCTTCACCTAATTCTGCTTTCATTGTTAAGCATGTCAATTCAAGAAATTTGTTTCTCTTGTATAATTGGAGATTTATTGAGACTTGGAAATTGATCCAAGTTTACTTTCTTGAGTAACTCCTTGACCTCGAAACTATAAGTTTCAAACTACTAACTTCATTTGGTTTTTTTAACCTATATACAAGATAGATACAGAATCTTGGATTAATTCATTGGCTAGATCCATAAATAAGTATAACGGTTTATGCACAATTGAGATGTATTTTTATAGTATCAATCTGGTTGTCAGTTAATATAGGATGATGATGGTTAACATATCAGCACTGTCATTTGTTTAATAGCTCGGCAAGAGAAGGATTAAAAATGTTCAAATTGGAAAAATTTGGAATATTGCCTTGCTTCACTTAAAATGTTCACACTTGCAAATTGCAACATTCATTGAGGACATCGATAAGATGAGAGAGGCTGTTGAATAATGCACATTTTCTTTCATTCATAAATGGCAAAATGTAGATAGTCATCGTAGACTATTAAACTTTGCAGTGAAACTCGTAAAAGATAAATTAGTAAGGGTGATGTTATTTACACCCTTGTTCTGTTATTTGTATTCTCACTACTCATTTTCATGCTGATGAGACCATTATTCATATCATGATTTCTTCTCCTTGGTTATAAGCTAACTTCATTAGATTTCGTTGTCCATTTAGAATAGCAAAAGAAATTATAGCAAGATAATATGGTCTCATTAAATTGAAAATGAGATATTCATAGTGCAAATAATGTAATAAAAGGGTAAATAACATCCTATTAACTAATTGGGAGTCTAAGTAGTAACTCCCCTCCCGGCTGAATGAGGAGGCATATATGAGGGCAACTATGTGAATTCTTGTATGATCAATTTTTAACTTTAATATATTGTCATTTGAAGTTTGAAAAAAAAAAAAGCTTTCATTAGTATTGGTCCACTAATTTTATGGTTATTTTTTTTGTCAAAGTACAATCACATGACTGACCTGTAATTTACATTTAGGCTATTGGACTGAAGAAGAAAGAAGCAAAGAAGAGAGAGTCAGCACAACAAATACAAAGTAGAAGATGGACCGAGTTTCTTGGGTTCTCAAGAAAGTGGAGAACCGTAAAGATTCATGAAGAAGAGAAAAAGAAATTGAAGGCAGCCATTGTTAATAGCAACAGTAATTCAGCATTAATTTTCCATCACATTCTTGCTGTTATTATCAATACTTTCAATTCAAGAAATTTGTATTGTACCTAAGTATGGTTGCGTGCTTACAGAGGGTAGGAATTTTTTCTCATGCAGAAGGTTCATTTCCATATATTTGAAAGAAGGGATTTGTGATTGACACCTCCACTTTTTTGACACTTTTATTAATTTTTTCTTAATTATGTGAAAAAAATGGAAGCGACTTCCAATGGTATATTAAGAGAAGTGTTGAATTCGGAAAAAAATATATACTTTTTTTTTGCAATTCACCACTTCTCTTAATTGAGAGAGAGGGAGGGGGGGGGGGGGAGGTTGCTCTTATTTTTCTTTTAAGAGAGAAGAGAAGATGGACCCATTGTGTTCCAATTTTTCAACAGATTCAAGAGACAAAGGAGACAGTTTAGAGGACAAAAGTATTGTTGCAGTAACAATAGTCCCCAATCTCCGCATTATACTTTCCAGCTCTTCTTGCTTTGAATCTTGATAGTTTTGATTCATGACAGTGTGTTAAATCAGGCTACGAAATTGTTGCAAGTGATAATTCTGTGTTATAGACATATTCAATTTGACCTTAATTTAATCCGCAAGGGAGGCCTCTTATTTGATTCATTAACGAATATTATTTAGACCGCAATAAAGTTTTGGTCCTCATTATTGAACACTTGAGCAATTTTAGTCCCTAAAGGAAAAACAAGTATGAATTCCAGATTGAAATGAGCAATGGTTGTGGCAATCATCATCATCATTCATCATTTTTATCATCATCATTTTTATCAGCCTTTTTACCAGCCTTTGTGGTGAAATGAGGAATGATACTTGTGGCAATGAGCAATAATGGCTGTGGCAATGATGGAAAACAAGACGGCAGTTGAGGTGGCAGTGATGGCTGTGGCAATGAGCAATGCACAGGGGAAGTCAGGTAAAAGCTGGGATTCTTGGGAAGGGTTATACATGGGATCAATGTCACTGGTTCCAAATAAATTATATATATATATATTGGTTGGGTTGTAAATGCATGGATGATGCCAATCCTTATAGTCTCAGAAGGGTTATACTTGCAATTATTGTCTCTGTCTAAACTATGCTTCAATGGTTTCTAAGCTGATGTCTGAGATTTTCTTAGGCGTTGGTTAGTTTGGCTCGTTATCCTAAATGATTCCCACTGGCAATTAGAATTAATCATGCATAAAATGTTAATCTTTTTTTATGGTTAAAAAGATTTTACAGGCTGAAGTTGGCGGCTTACCTCTCTACAAGGTTAAAAGGAAAATAGGTGAAGGTAGCTTACGACAGGTCTGTGGAGGTATTTTCTACTTTTTGTTTGACCAAGAGGATTCATATTGCCTCTTTTCAACTATTTATATTGTAATTTGGAAAAGAAACAACAATTGTATGAATAATAACATTGGTTCTATCTGAAGAAAAGAAAAGAATTTCATGTCTATTAATCTTGCTAGATGAATTTCAGGTTGCCCTGAAATTTGAGGACAAAAATAAACTGGTGGGTCTTATCAAAGATGATTATCCAACAGAGCTGCAGGTTTATGACTCTTGTTTCCATTTCCTTACCTGGTATCCTTTTTACTAAAGAACTGAAGTGAATCTTGTTCTGGCTGAACAGCTCCCTTGGAGGTGGAGGAGGTACACATGGAGTGCCTACTGTACATTATAAAGGAATACAAGGAAACTACTTCATAATGGTAAGATTGGAAGTGCTGAATGGATGTATGTACTTTACTTCTACTCCACAATGTGGGACGTATCAAATGCTGTTGTCTTCTTGTGCATCTATGAGTGTTTGATAATTGATCACGTTTTTATAGGTCATGGGTCTTTTGTGGCCTATTTCGCTTAATGTATGGAGGTCCGCAAGAATAAAATAAAAAAAGACGGTAGGTATTAGTGTTGTGGCATCTTATTCCAAGCTAGTTCTACTAGTTGATAGGGAGTGCGAAGCTGGTTCGTTATTAGTGTTGTGGCATCTTATTCCAACTCATTGACTTTGAGTTGTAATGCTGGAACTGCATTTACAGGTCAAGTTTATAACCTGGCAGAGTTTTTCTTGCATGAGGTAAATTCTGCCAATGTTCTTGATTAAATTAAGGTTGCAGACCTCATTCCAGAACTTCTGTGGGCCACTAACTTCTGGAATGCTGGTGTGATAGGAGTGAATCACTCGGAAATGAACTATCGTATCAGCTCTCGCTGGCGCTGCTGATGAAAGCACCCTTGTGGTGATGTCAAGAGGTCAGGTAATTGTGTAGTTTATTTATCTCACCTTGACACTTATTGTGATCTGAAGGTACAACTGAAGAAAATAAGCTTTCTAAATTCTCATGAACAAGTAAGGAAGTTTACTTCAATGATAAAGCTAATTAGGTATGATCAGGGTTCACAGGTTTGATGAGTTAGATGCCTCCTTACTAATGCAGGATGAGGCTTTTTTGTTGTTATAGAGCCCGCAATTGCATGTGTACTGCTATTTGACCTTTTACGCATGGATGAGATTGAGCTATTTATTTCTGGTCTTAAGTTTGTCTTACTCATTGACTTTTTATGGTTGTGTTGGTTTTGCTTTAGTAGATGCCGCATGTTGTCTTACTCTCGATAAGATCCCTTTTCTTTTCAAGCAAAATTATATGCAGATCCAAGGTGTGGGGACATTGTTATTAATTGATTTTTACTTGTTAATCTCAAATCTCTGATGCGAAGCAACTTCATGAAATTCTGCAGGCACCATATACGTTGAGCAAATTTATATAGGGAGTTGTCTTTTCCATACAAATGGATTCCAAAAAAGTGGAATGAAGTTTTTCATGTCACCTCTATGACAAGTAAGGCTCTCATTGTCTTCTATTTGTGTGTCGTGTGAATTACTTGAAGGGATGAGGTGAAGCAATCTTAAAATTTTTTCTTTTTGTTTATGGGCTGTTTTGATTGTTGGAAGAAGAATTCCAGATTAAGGATCTCAAAAATTTGTCACGCTTCAATTAGGCATTCATTAAAAATGAGTAAAGGATAATGCTAAGATTCTTTATTCATGTTTATTCTTATTGTTAGGAGAGTATCAGTAGTTTTGTAGATAATAAATTAGTAAGGGTATTTTTGTCATTAGTTGGTTAGGTCTGTACTCCTATAAATACTAGTAGGTCACTCATAATAAAGTGACTAGATATTTTCCTTCAAAGATACCTATTATCATGGTATCAGAGCAAAAGTCCTAGGGTTAGGGTAAAATATCTAGCACCGTTACTGTTCACGCGGCACAGTTTGTCTCGAGTTTTGACCCTTTCTTTGTTTGAAGTGCTATTTGCTATGGTTGAAAGTTTTGCTAATGCGGTTACCACTGATCAAGTTGAATCAAGTTCTTCAGTACATGGGTCCCAGAAGACTTTTACTATATCCGAGAAAGATTATGTTAAATTCCTACAGTATCAAGTTACAAATCATGCATCTCTTCCCTCTGTTTCTTTAGCACAAAAAGGTAATGACTCATGGATTATTGACTCCGGAGCTACTGATCATATGTCAGATACCTCTAAAAATTTCTCTAATTTTCAAGAGCCTACTTCCTTTCCTCATGTTACTTTAGCGGATGGATCTATCGCTAAAGTTAAAGGGCTAGGCACTGTAGAAATTAATCCATCTCTTCCGCTGTCTTCTGTTCTTTATGTACCCAATTTGTCCTTTAATCTAATGTCTGTTAGTAAGCTCACTAAATCTCTACAGTGTTCAGTTATTTTTTCTCCTGATTCTGTTGTCATTCAGGATTTGAAGACAAAGGGGACGATTGGTGGAGGGCGTGAGCATAATGGTCTTTATTTTCTCAACTCCAATGGTCCGATTGCATGTGCTGCTACTGTTTCTCCTCTTGAAATTCACTGTCGTTTGGGTCATCCGTCTTTACCAAATTTGAAAAAGTTGGTTCCTACTTTAAGCCATTTGTCTTCGTTAGAATGTGAGTCTTGTCAGTTAGGAAAGCATTATCGTGTTTCTTTTGTTCCTAAAGTCAATAAACGAGTTTCTGAACCATTCATGCTAGTTCATTCTGATGTTTGGGGTCCTAGTCGAGTCGCTTCAAAATTAGGTTTTAAATATTTTGTAATCTTTGTTAATGATTTTTCAAGAGTTACATGGCTTTATTTAATGAAAGATCGTTCAAAACTATATTCTATTTTTTGTGCATTTGTTACAGAAATAAAGAATCAATTTGGTGTGTCTGTACGTAACTTCGCAGTGATAATGCGAAAGAATATTTTTCCACTCCTTTTAATACTTTTATGACTAAATCCGGTATTATTCACCAGTTCTCTTGTCCTCACACTCCACAACAGAATGGAGTTGCTGAAAGAAAAATTGGACATTTAATCGAGATTGCTCGGACACTTTTGTTGCACATGAATGTGTCCAAACAATTTTGGAGTGATGCAGTTCTCACTGCATATTATTTAATTAATCGCATGCCATCTAATATTTTTGGAGGTCAATTACCTCACTCTGTTCTTTTTCCTCATGAACCTGTGTTTAAATTACTTCCTCGTATTTTTTGATGTGTGTATTTTGTTCATCAGCTTGCTCCCGGAGTGGATAAATTAGATCTCCATGCTATTAAGTGTATTTTCTTGGGATACGCACGAGCGCAAAAAGGGTATAGATGTTACAGCCCAATTTTGAATCGATTTTTTACTTGTGTTGATGTTACTTTTTTTTATTCCACTCCATATTTTATGAAACACGGTATGTCTTGTGAGTTAGACCAGTATCCCTCTTTTTCCTCTCCTGTTTTACCAGTTCCTTCTTCTTTATTACCTGAGTTATCTAGTCCACCAGACTCCACAGCTCGGTTATCTCGTCCTAATCTTCAAGTTTATGCTCGTCGTTCCATGGTTGAGAAAGTTCCTGATATGCTATGCACTTCTCCAATTAACTCTCAATCTTCAAATCCAGGTATGACGCCCTCCTCTGAATTAGATCTTCCTATTGCTTTACGTAAAGGTAAGAGGCATTGTACTTCTCATCCTATTTCTAATTTTGTTTCTTATTCTCATCTCTCTATGTCATATTCTTCTTTTGTTGCTTCCCTTGATTCTGTCTCCGTTCCGAAGTCTATTACCCATGCTCTTAATCATCCTGGTTGGAGATTAGCTATGCAAGAAGAGATGCCTGCTTTGGAACAAAATGGTACTTGGGATCTTGTTCCTCTTCCTTCTGATAAGCCGGTTGTTGGTTGTAAATGGGTATACACTGTAAAAGTACAACCTAATGGTTCCATTGATAGATTGAAAGATCGTCTGGTAGCTAAAGGATTTGCTCAAGTATATGTAATCGACTACTTCGAAACATTTTCTCCTGTTCCCAAAATTACTTCTGTTCGTCTTCTTATCTCTTTGACAGCAACTTATAATTGGCCATTGCATCAATTGGATGTGAAAAACGCATTTCTGCATGGAAATTTGGAAGAAGAGGTATATATGGAACAACCTCCTGGATTTGTTGTTCAGGGGGAGAATCCGCAGTTGGTTTGTCGTTTGAAAAAATCCTTATATGGATTGAAACAGTCTCCGAGGGCTTGGTTTGGCAGATTTAGTAGTGTTGTCATGGAGTTCGGTCTGACAAGATGTGAAGTAGATCATTCTGTCTTTTATCGGCATTCTAATGTTGGTAAAATTTTATTAGTTGTTTATGTGGATGATATTGTGATTACAGGTGATGATGTTGTGGGGATCCAGAAACTTAAATCCAATCTGCAGGCAAACTTTCAGACAAAGGATTTAGGTCATCTACAGTATTTTCTGGGTATTGAAATAGTTCGATCTAAACATGGAATTTATTTATGTCAAAGGAAATATGTACTAGACATGTTGAGTGAAGTTGGGATGTTAGCTTACCGACCTGTGGATACTCCTATGGATCCCAATATGAAATTAGTAGGAGATCAAGGTGCATTACTTGATGATCCTAGGCAATATCGAAGGCTTGTGGGTAAATTAAATTATCTCACTGTGACGAGACCTGACATTTCGTTTGCAGTGAGTGTTGTGAGTCAATTTCTTGATACCCCTCGTACTAGTCATTGGGATGCTGTTATACGGATTCTTAGATATCTTAAGAGTGCTCCTGGAAAAGAGTTGCTGTATCAAAATTATGGACACACTGATATTGAAGGATATAGTGATGCAGATTGGGCTGGTTCTGCCTCAGATCGCAGATCGACTACAGGATATTGTGTGTTTGTTGGTGGTAATTTAGTGTCGTGGAAGAGTAAGAAACAAACAGTTGTCTCCAGATCAAGTGCAGAATCTGAGTACCGCGCTATGGCTCACACTGTGTGTGAATTGATTTGGTTGAAGAGCATGTTACTTGAAATTGGATTTGAGCATAAACAACCTATGAATTTAGTGTGTGATAATCAAGTAGCTGTCCATATTGCGTCTAATCCAGTGTTTCACGAAAGGACAAAGCATATTGAAGTTGATTGTCACTTCATTCGAGAGAAATTGTTTGACGGAGTCATCAAGACATCTCATGTACCGTCTGTAGATCAATTGGCTGATTTTTTTACCAAGAGTTTAGGGGGTTCTAGGGTGAAATACATTTGTAACAAGTTGGGTGCTTATGATATATATGCTCCAAGTTGAGGGGGAGTGTTAGGAAAGTATCAGTAGTTTTGTAGATAATAAATTAGTAAGGGTATTTTTGTCATTAGTTGGTTAGATCTGTACTCCTATAAATACTAGTAGGTCACTCATAATAAAGTGACTAGATATTTTCCTCCAAAGATACCTATTATCACTTATTTTATGTTTAGAAGTTGGTTTTCTGAATTTTCAGTATTTAGGAGTATTTCAGCAATTTATATGTTTCTCAATTCTCAGGATTTTTCTGAATTTAGTACTTTTCTAATTTTGTCCTAAGAGTTGAATAAGGAATTTGTTTCTAATTTGATTAAGAAAGGGTCTCATTCCTATTTTGAAAAGGGGATGAATCCTAATCACAATAGGTTGTGGCTAAGTATTCTCTTTGAGAAACAGAGGGATTAGGCTTTAACAAAATTCCTATAGGGTGGTTGTCTTTTTAAGGGATCTAGCCTTTGATGTGATGCCTAAATGTGCCTAGGAGTAATTCCTAGCGTTTCCTAATTTGTTCTTAAAACTAAGCAATTTCCATTTTAAGTTTTCATACCTGATACTGTTCAACAATTCTACTCTGTACTACTTAATTGCATATCACTGTGATCTCTAATCCGTAAAAAAGTTGATCTACATATCTGTTTGTGTTGCCAACTGCATGCACTGCATCAGACTTACTAGTGGGAACTCATTGTTGTGTTTGTTAAGTTGATCTTTCTTTGGATGAACATTTGCATGTTTTCACAGGCGGTGGAGCTCGACTTTTTGTATCCAAGCAAGGATGTTCATGAATGCCTAGATAAAGGTTGTCGAATTATATCAATAGCTGCAACCAGTTATCAAGTCACTGTTATTTTGGGTAAGCCTAAGTGTGAACTTGGTTAAATGGCTTAGGAAGTTCCATGCAAAGTTACTGAGGTAAATGTTATTTGGGACTTTGCAGTTCTAGATTCATAATCTGGGAGATTGAAACAGCTAATTTGAAGTGAGGACTCCTGTGTGAAGTTTGTTTTCTGTTTTGTTGTGCACGAGAACGGGGCAAAAAATCTCTCTGTTTCTTGTTTGTGCTATGGACAAACATTGAAATCATTGCGTTGATCCATTGAGATTTATCAGAGGCAGAGGATTTCTTCAGCGTGACAGATTTACTATAATCGATTTCCTATTCCCATAGGATTTTTTCGTTTTCTAGTTGTCCAAAGGCTTTTCTGTGCTAATTGTTGCAAGTTAATTGTTGTCATTAATCATTGTTTCCTTCCTTTCAACCGACTGCTACTCGAGAGTTAGCAGAAGCAATTATTTAGTTTGTTTATTTGTTCATTCGGACGAGTGTCTTCCAAATCAGAAGGCTGGCATAGGGAGGAGTATTTAGGAATCATTGTGGTGTTTTTCAAATTTGGAAGCGGAATTATGTGCTTTAAGGATTGGGCTAAGAATGGCAATGTCTCGAAAGCTTGTTAATGTATTAATTCATTCTGATTCAAAAGTTTTGGTTCATCCCATCAGGGAGAAAGTTGAAGTCAGTTGCCAGCCAAGCCCTTTGATTGCTGGCTGTGTATGCTTTTGTAGAGGAAGGCACCTTAGTCCAAAGTCCAGATTTTTACTGCACTTTTAGTCCTTAACTTTTTACATTGTGGATTCAGTTTGGTTATCACTATTTATTTACAAATCAAAGAGCTTCTCTTAAAGATATATAACGAACACAAGCTTAAGAGAGTAAAAAAAAAAATAGAGAAAAAGAACCGTGACTTTAGTATATATTAGCTTTACGAATTTAGTAGAGTCAAATAAGTCTTAGTGTGATAAAGCCAACATCAACTCTAATTTTTCATACTTGAACTCAATCAACCACCTAAATATAAAATTCGAGATCGAGTTCAAATTTGAGTTTGAGCCTAACTGAACTCGGCAAAATAACAAAAATCAATTATGGTGTTTTTTAAAATGGATAAGACATACATTTCACTAAAATGAATATTAAAGATGATTAGAGATCTTTTAATAGTCAAAAAGCTAAAATCAATAATCTACCAAAGAGTAGTTTTTATTTATTCTAATTATTCTCTACAATTACTTTCCATAACCAGTTTATGTGAAATCTAAAGCAAAGCAGAACATGCCTAAGCCAAGGTTGTGTTGGAATATTACATGATTATTTGAACCCTTTTTTTGGATAAACTTTAAAATTTCATTTCATGAAATCTTTACCAATGATAGAAAATACATTGGACATGTTCCTCATACAGCTAATTTGAAAAATTACTAGATTTAATAAATCTAGAAAATAACAAAGATTGCACTGTGAAAGTCCAATAGATCAGATTAATCATGAGAGCCTTAATGAATATCTATACATGTCAACACCATGAGATCTTTCTACTATCCAACTGGTTCAAATTCAAAGTCAATACTATGATATGACAAAATTATCCAAGAAGCAAAAAAAGCACCAAAATCGATGTTTGTTTTTAGCTTTTTGAGGCTCAATAAATCAAAAATTAAAATATGAAAACTCTTTAAGAACACAACAAAAAAGATTTTTTTTAAAATCAAAATCTAAAATCAGATTTTGAAAATCAGTTGGCCACAAATCCACACTATAGAAATAAAGTATACTTTTCTTTGAGTAAAAATTAGCCATTGTTTAGGGAAGCTATATTCAAATGAACCCACCATTGCTCAGCAACTGAACAAGTATGGTTGAAACTTGGTACAACTAGTGTTGTTATTATATATATATATATATATTTTGAGAAACTAATTTACGTTTACAGATATGATTGTATTCATGTACTATTAAGATAATATATATGAACAAAATTCATGTATACAATAAAGTACTATTAGTGAATATCAAATCAGTTAAATGTAGACAGAATTAGGAGATTAATCCACAAACCCTTTGATTTTCAAAACTCATTTCTTCAAAATCTTTGAGACGAAGCGTTAGAAATTCCAATTAGCTGACAAAAGCAACCGAAGAAGCAGAATTACTACTCAGTTAAGGTCCGTCTAAAATCCTCCCAACCTGATTCTATTCCCAAGTAAATGTAAATCTGCTGATTCCAATCACAAATTTATTATTTTGGAAGTGCCATTACTGCACTGTCAACGATGAGTCTTCAAAATAAAAATGGCCAATTAATTGCTCTCAACTTTTCATGCAACTATTAATTGCTCTGTTTTTCTTTTTTTTCCTATTTCTTTGTCTGTTATTATTGTTATTGGAAATGAAAGGAAAAAAAAAACTAGTGCTTCTGGAGCTTGATGATCATATTGAAGTTCTTGTTATCTTCTAGACAAATTAGGTAGTTTTTGGCATACTTTATTGCTAGAGTTTAAGATTTGTGGAGCTTATATCTGAAAACTAATAGCCAGATTAGGAAATTAAGTGCACTTCAGATTAATTTATCGTGAATATAAATTACGCTGATTTCACAAATAGTGTGTTCATTCTACTTCTCAAAGTGGTAATGGATAAGCCTTCTTCAGTTTCAGCCACTACAGGCATGGTTTGGAGTGACAAACAAGTGACTAAACTTCTCCGGTGCATGATCGAGTTTAAAGCTAAGAAAGGGGTTGATGCTGATGCTGATCCGGCGGCTTTTTATCAATTTTTTGAACAGGAGTTTCAATTTGGATATTCCAAAAGTCGGGTATACGAGAAGGTGAGGCGTTTGAAGATGAAATATTTTAATAATTTGAAGAAATTTGAGAAAGTTGGGAAGGACACTAGTATTTCCATGGCTGAGCTTCAAACATTGAACATTTCAAGACAGATTTCAAGTGGTGGAGCTAGTGCTGGTGATTTTGAGTCGAAGTATCCTCTTTTAAGTCAGTCATTTGAAGTAGATTCCAGAGGCGTAATGAAATTTGGAGGTAAGACTGCTGATGAACTTAGCTTCTTGAAAGAGAATATGCATTTGATTGGTGATGACAAAGCAAAGGAATTGGAGCGAAAGTGGAAGATATTGCATGCGAAGTATTTCTTTAAAAGCTTGGAATTGATGAAAGAGCAAACTAGCATGGTGTTGGAAGCTATGATGGGAAAGAAATAAATACTAATTAGTGGCCAGTTGGTTACTTTTTTGGTAGTAAGGTATAGTCTTTTGAGTTTCAGGTTGTATTAATCCTGAAATTTATAATCCGTGGTTTTTAGTCTAGCTCTGGAAACAATTCAGTTCCAATTCTGTCACTTTCAGGTTTTATAAGTTCTTTTGAATGCTTTGACCTTTTGCGGGTTGCAAGTCGAGTTATAAAGTATTACTAGTTTATTGATCAAGTTGATCACTCCTTTCCATGTACTTTCTTTCCTGCAATACATCTACTGGTGTTAATACTATCACTTTGTAATTTCTTATACTATACTTACTGTCTTTTATGAATTGGTGCTTTATAAATTGTCCAATTAGGGTTGTTTATTCCTTTATTGCCTGGTGACCATCTCCAACTGTCACTGGTGAAACTTCTTGGTGAGCCAGTTGCTTGCTCAAATCAATGTAAACATATCATGGCTGAGGATTGTGAGTCAATAGGGGAAGCTTTATGCCAAATGTCTCTCACTTCTTATGTCATTGATATACTGCGGTTGGTTTATTGGATCTAATGACTGCTATTGCTGTTGCTCTGCATAATCCAATGTATGCTTTTAGAGATTGGACAGAGAATTTTTTTCCTCATCTCTGTTTTCTTATAGAAAAAGAATGCTCAAATACTGATTGGTAGAGTTTAAATAACGCTAAAAATATCTTTATGCCATTCTTTTCAATTCTAGGGTTCATCATTTGAATTGTTTAGAGCTAGATTGCTTATGACTACATGATGACCATCTGATTCATTACTTCTTAAATCAATAGAAACCTTTTGTTTAATCCCATTAGCTATGTCATCTCTCCTATAATTTGGACTGATAGTCTTTAGAACCAAATTTAGGGGTATGAGATTAGCTAAGTAATAGGAACCAGAAATTACAAATTTGAGAAATGATGATCTCACTTTGATAAAAGGCCAGATAAACAATTCCAAGAAGCTTCTGCAACTCTGCAACTTCAGCCATTAGCCATGTCAACAGGGTAAGCAGCCTCTGGAAAGTCCTCCTGCAGGTAATGACATACTTCTTTAAAATGTCATCTTCTGTGGACAAAATGATTTTGATGCCCGCTTTTGACCCTTGGCTTCTGAATATCATTGACTCAAGGATGATCAATTTCACTTTTCTTGTCAATGACCAAGTTCATGACAAACTTCTGATAACTGTTTCTGGAAGCTCTTCTTGATGAAAACAAGCACTACTTATTGCTAGAGCTGGAAATGATGGAAAACAAGATGGCAATGGAGGTGGCAATGATGGCTATGGCAATGAGTAATGCACAGGGGGAGTCGGCAGAAGCTGGGATTCTTGGGAAGGGTTATACTTGGAATCAATGTCTCTGGTTCCAGATAAGTTATATATTTATTCTTTTTGGCTGGGTTGTAAATGTGTGGATGATGCCAATCCTTATAGTCTCAGAAGAGTTATACTTGCGATTCTTGTCTCTCCTTAAACTATGCTCCAATGGTTACTAAGCCGATGTCTGAGATTTTCTTAGGTGTTGGTTAGTTTGGCTCGTTATCCTAAATGATCCCCAATGGCAATTAGAAGTAATCATGCATAAAATGTTAATCATGCATAAAATGTTAAAAAGATTTTATAGGTTGAAGATGGTGGCTGACCTCTCTACAAGGTTGAAAGTTAAATAGGTAAAGGTAGCTTAGAAAAGGTATGCAAGGGACGTCTTTTTTCTTGTGAAAAAGGTTCAGAACCTGTGGAGGTATTTTCTGCTTTTGGTTGACCAAGAGGATTCATATTGTTTCTGTTCTCAACTATTTATATTGTAATTTGGAAAAGAAACAACAATTGTATGAATATTAACATTGGCTCCATCTGAAGAAAAAAAAAAGAATTTCATGTCTGTTAATCTTGCTAGATGAATTTCAGGTTGCCCTGAAATTTGAGCACAAAAATAAACTGGTGGGCCATATCAAAGATGATTATCCAACAGAGTGGCAGATTTATAAGTACGACTCTTGATTCCTTTTCCTTACCCGATATTTTCTCTATTAAAGAACTAAAGTGAATCTTGTTTCTTGCTGAACAGCTCCCTTGGAGGTGGAGGAGGTACATATGGAGGGCCTACTGTACATTATAAAGGAATACAAAGAAACTACTTCATAATGGTAAGATTGGAAGTGCTGAATGGATTTATCTACTTTACTTCTACTCCACAATGTGGGACGTATCAAATGCTGTTGTCTTCTCATGCATCCATGAATCTTTGATGATTGATCACGTTTTGATGCATTTCATACATATATCTTCGTTTGAAAGGAGTTTGCAAAAAGAATTTCGAAAATCATTCTAAAAACTAAATAAGCTTAACTTTAACAGATTATAAGCATGAGATGGAAGCTGCAAAAATGCATCTCCACTTGGCTTTCATTATGGTTGAAGAAACTTGATAGTCCTCATAAACTTCCTCTGTCATTAGATTCCTGGTAGTATCAGAAATTGTCTCTCAATTTTGAATAATTGTAGGGCTCCCAAGAACAGTTTTTGATGTGGGCTATGAACTGATATTGATATCGCACTCCTGTCAGTTTGAATCTTCTACTAGCTCTAACCCTAGTTGACATCACATCCTAACATGCCTAGCCTTGTTGGAGACATAAATGTGGCCTGTTGTCAAATAGAACATCATTTTATGCCTACAACACTATCAAAGTTCACCCTGTTTCTGATAGCTATACGATTGCACTCTTGTTTTTTCTATTGGCAGATTAGTAATATGTCAATTTTTTTGCTTTGTCCATGCCTGTGGTTTTTTTGGCCTGTTCTCAATGCCAGTTCAGAGCTTTCTTGCATACAAACTTTCTGATTCGAGGAGATACACTCAAGAGGGTATTCTACTGTCTTTTCTTGTTTCCTTTTTCACTCTTCTTAAGGGTTGAAATTTGTCGGTGGTATGCATTGAATTTGATAGGCTTTTCTTTGAATGCGTAATTTATAACTTAGAATGTGTAACTTTTTGAGTCTTATGTGAAAACTAAGAAAAGGGAGAGAAAATACTCTTCTTCATCTATTTGGGCTTCACAATGTACAAATATATATACACAAGTATAACCTAATTTAGATCCTAAAATCATGCTAGGTTAAATCAATCTATTACCTAATTAATATTTAATACTATAATCAAAACAAAACAAATCTAATCTTTCCTAATATTTACAATAGCAAATCTTTCTATAATCACATATCTTCAACACTCCCCCTCAAGATGGAGCATAAATGTTAATTATGCCCATCTTGCCACAAATATAATCAATTCTCGGACCATTTAGAGATTTAGTGAAAATATCAGCTAACTGCTCTCCAGTTCTCACATGACTGGTTGAAATCAAGTTTTGCTGAATTTTTTCACGAACAAAATGGCAATCAATTTCGATATGCTTTGTTCTCTCATGAAAAACTGGATTTGATGCTATATGAAGGGCAGTTTGATTGTCACACCATAACTTCATTGGAAGTGAATTTTTGATTCCCACCTCACACAATAATTGGTGTATCCATATAAGCTCACAAGTGGATTGTGCCATAGACCGGTATTCAGACTCTGCACTAGAGCGAGATACGACATTTTGTTTCTTACTTTTCCACGATACCAAATTACCTCCAACGAAGACACAATATCCAGTTGTAGATCTTCGATCAATTTTAGAACTTGCCCAATCTGCATCTGAGAAGCATTCAACATGAGAGTGACCATGATTACCATATAGTATACCACGTCCCGGAGTTCCTTTCAGATAACACAAAATTTGCTCTAAAACTGCCCAATGGGTGGTTCTCGGTGAGGACATAAATTGACTCACAATACTAACCGGATATGCAATGTCCGAACGAGTCACAGTAGGATAATTCAATTTTTCGACTAACCTCCGGTACATTTCAAGATCTGAGAATAACTCCCCACTATCTGCTGTAAGTTGCATGTTGGGAATCATTGGTGCACTACATGGCTTAGCACCTAGCTTCCCTGTTGCTTTCAAAAGATCAAGTACATACTTCCTTTGGCATAAGAAGATACCTTGTTTACACCTTGTAATTTCAATGCCTAAAAAGTATTCAATATACCCAAATCTTTTGTCTGGAAGCGGGATTGAAGAAAATTTTTAAGGGCTGCAATACCTGCATTGTTACTACCAGTAATAACAATATCATCAACATAAATCACTAATAGGATAATACCAACTTCAGATTGTTGATAAAAGACAGAATGATCAGAATTACACTTCTTCATGCCAAACTCTTGAACCACCTCACTGAATCTCCCAAACCAAGCACGGGGACTCTGTTTTAAACCATATAATGACTTCCAGAGTTTACAAACCTTACCAAACTCCCCCTGAGCAACAAAATCAGGTGGTTGCTCCATATAAACTTCCTCTTGCAAATCCCCATGAAGGAATGCATTCTTAACATCTAACTGGTACAAAGGCCAGTTATTAGTAGCAGCAAGGGAAATAAATAAGCGAACAGAGGTAAATTTTGCTACTGGAGAAAACGTGTCTGAGTAATCCACCCCATATGTCTGAGCATACCCTTTTGCAACAAGACGAGTTTTGAGACGAGCAACAGAACCATCAGGATTGACTTTAACAGCAAACACCCATTTACAACCAATAGGTTTCTTACCTGTTGGTAGATGAACCAAGTCCCAAGTACCATTATTATCTAGGGCCATCATTTCCTCCTCCATAGCAGCCCGCCAACCAGGATGTTCCAAAACCTCAGATAAGCGTTGAGGAAGAGATATTGAATCTAAAGAAGCAGTAAAACAACGCAACGAGGGAGACAAATGGTCATATGAAGCAAATGATGAAATTGGATAAGTGCATTGTCTTTTACCTTTCCTTAAAATAATAGGCAAATCAAGACTGGAATCTAGAGATTGAGGAAGCAGTGGATCAGGACTCGGATCTGTAGACAGAGAAGATGGTGGAGGATGTGAGTCCATGTGTTGAGGACGACGAGAATACACTTGAGTGATCGGTGGTCTAGTAGGAACAGTTGTTGTAACAGTGTAGACTAGAATATCATCTTCCTCCCCCTGACTACTATAGACATTAGACCCAAGAAAAAAAGGATGTGTCTCAAAAAATGTAACATCAGCAGAGACTAAATAACGATCTAAATTTGGAGAATAACATCTATACCCTTTTTGAAGACGTGAATAACCCAAAAACACACACTTGAGAGATTTGGGATCTAATTTAGACACCTGAGGACGGGTATCACGAACAAAACAAGTACACCCAAATATACGTGGTTCAATGGGGAATAAAGATTGGGTTGGAAACAAAATTGAATAAGGAATCTCACCAGCAAGTACAGAAGATGGCATGCGATTAATTAAAAAACAAGTTGTTGAAACAGCATCTGCCCAAAATTGCTTAGGAACCTTCATATGAAATAAAAGGGCTCTAGCAATTTCTAATAAATGCCTATTTTTCCTTTCAGCAACACCATTTTGTGGTGGTGTGTCAGGACATGAAGATTGGTGAAGGATTCCATTTTCTGACATATACGAATTAAAGGGTTTAGAAAAGTACTCTTTTGCATTATCACTTCGCAAAATGCGGACAGACACATTGAATTGTGTTTTTATTTCAGTACAAAAGGAACAAAAGATACTAAATAAATCTGAACGACTTCTCATTAAATATAACCAAGTAACACGAGAGTAGTCATCAATAAATGTGACAAAATACTTAAAACCAGACTTAGATACTATAGGACAAGGGCCCCAAATATCAGAGTGCACTAATTCAAAAGGGGATGTAGTCCGTTTATTGACTCTAGGCAAATAGGGCAAACGATGATGTTTGGCAAATTGGCATGACTCACAATCTAAACAAGATAAATTCTGAAAATTTGGACACAACTTCTTCAAGGTGGGTAGAGATGGATGATCCAAACGACAGTGAATTTCAAGAGGAGTCAAGGTAGAGGAACATGCAACAGGTTTCGGCACTTTCGATGAAGGGGTTTCAAGTGTATACAGGCCGCCAGACTCACGTCCTTTACCAATAATCTTCCCCGTCATAAGATCCTGAAAAATACAATATTCAGGAAAGAATGAGAGAGAGCACTTGAGAGCTTTTGTAATTTTACTGACTGAGAGTAGATTAAAGAAAAATTAGGTAAGCATAAAACTGAATATAAGGGGATAGATGACACAGGAATTGCTACACCAGAACCCACAACTGAAGCACATGACCCATCAGCCAAAGTAACATTTGGATGATCTTTGTTAGGATTAAAAGAGGAGAGAGTACCTTTATTACCGGTCATATGATCTGTTGCACCGGAATCGATGACCCATTTGTTAGAAGATGACACAAGGCATGTAGTAGATTTACCTGAGTGATCAATAGAAGGAGGATTGGTACTGGAAGATGGGTTAGCAGATTTTTGTGAGGCCTGAAACTCAGTAAAACGGGCAAACTCATCAGCAGAGATGAGTATGGATTTGTCAGAAGGCACACAATTATTTTCCTGGGTTGCAAAATTTGCAAACGGGGGCTGCTGTTGAGGTCTCCCATGAAGGTCCCAGCACGTACGTATGGTATGGCCTGGTTTCTTACAGTGATAACAGACTCGTTGATTTGAGTTGTATTGTCCATGACCAACAACCCCACCAGTCCCAACTTTGCCATTGTTTCTACCATTATTTCCTCGACCAACTCCACTTCGACTCACGAGAGCACTAGTAATATTGGAAGTAGACAAAGATCCCTCGGTTCTCAACACTCGTGTGAAAGTATCATGGAGGGAAACAATCTCTGGACTAGAGAGAATTTGTGTTCGAGCAGCATCAAACTCAACTGGTAATCCTGCAAGAAAACTCATTACAGCCATTTGTTCCCGCTGCGACTGTTGAGTTTTTACATCAGTACTAAAAGGAAGAAGAGAATTCAATTCCTCATACACACGTTTAAAATCCATAAAATATTCTGTAAGGGATCTCTGCTGTTTTTCTGGACGGTAAAATTTCTTGCAAACATCATATATATGATTTAAATTACCCTTACCAGAATACAAAAAGGCCAAATAATCCATAAGATCTTTAACAAACTCACAATGATTGATGAGACTGACTATCTCATTATCAATCGAGTTTCGGATCTGCAAAAATAATTTTGCATCTTCCCTTAGCCAAACCTTCTTTTCTTTCCCATCAATCGGTGGGTCATCAGTGAGATGATCATCTCTATCAATGCTGCGTAGATATATCCGAATAGTTTTACTCCAATCCAGAAAATTTTTCCCACTCAGTTTGTATTCAGTAATTTTTGATGTTGTAGGAATAACATCAGAAATTACTGTTTTCATCTCTCTACTACTACCTTTCATATCTGCCATTATAATTCACACAAGAAAGAACTAAAAGTGACTCAACAGGGTCACGTCAGAAAAACAAACTGATAACAGAGTCTAAAGCTCTGATACCATGAAAACTAAGAAAAGGGAGAGAAAATACTCTTCTTCATCTATTTGGGCTTCACAATGTACAAATATATATACACAAGTATAACCTAATTTAGATCCTAAAATCATGCTAGGTTAAATCAATCTATTACCTAATTAATATTTAATACTATAATCAAAACAAAACAAATCTAATCTTTCCTAATATTTACAATAGCAAATCTTTCTATAATCACATATCTTCAACATTATGTATGTGAGTGGTGATATAAAGCCTCATAACCTATTGCTTGGCCAAGCATGAACACCACAAGAAAAGAAGTTGTTTCTTGTTGACTTTGGAATAGGTCTGATAATGTGAATATTGTCCTCTCCTCCTCACAAATATATTTATCCTTTTTGACTAATCTCCTGACAAATTGCAGCAACTTAGTGGAGAAAGAGCTGTGAGGGTAAACACATTGAATACACTCAACATCCTTGGCACACAAGGTGAGTGTTAGCTTTCATATGTCTCAATTCTTCAGTTAACTCGTCCGCTTCTATAGAAGATCTATCCTCTTTCTCTGTAATTGTCCAGAGGGACTCTTAATTTTGCAAGTGTGTATGCCTAATTTGGGAAGGACTGCTGGTCAGAGGGATGATTTACAGACGCTTAAACACTTATTTTCCTTCTGAAAGGTAAGCTGCCATGGAGGAAGTCAAGGTTCTCCCTTTTTCCCTCGCTTTTGGATCCTTCCTCCTCTTCCACTAGTGTGCTTATTTTCCAGTCTGTGTATTATCTAAAGGATGAGGAAACCTTTTTTCATGTCAGCCTAGAAAAGTTTTCAATCTCACCTGACTTGTTGTGTTTCTCGTGCCATGCCTCTTTGAAAGAGTATCTCAAGACTGTCCTTGATTTTAACTTTTCTGAGGAGCCCGGCTATTGTCTTCTACTACATGTTATATCCATCTTTGATGGTCTTATTGGAGCCAATTTTGCTACCAAACTATTGAACACAGATGGTACTCAAAGGTGATATCTCATTTTTTTTATTCATTTTCATTTTCCTTCTGAGGTATGTACTGAAAATTTCATGCTTTCTGTCATAGGTATCGTGATTATCAATGTTGCCTAGAAGCAGTCTAAATTGGATCTTCATGAGGATGAGAAGGAATGCCCTATGAAGAAACTTCATGTGGGATTTCAGTTTACAATGTCAGGCAGCCCATGGAACAGAGCTGAATCTGTGGCTTACTCTTCCCTGGGAAAAGTAGTTCCCTTTATGCTGTTAATCATTTTCATTTTTGTTTATTATGTATTGTGTTTGTTGTATTGAAAGTGTGTCATGTGGCTCGAATTGTAAACTAAACGAGTTCCTTTCATGCTACTTCCATTTCTAATTTTTCCTCAATCCACTCGCCAACCAAAGAAAAGAAAGAAAGGGAATTAAATAGTCCAATTCTTTATTATTCTGGTCAAACTTGTAGTAGAAACCCGACCTATATGATTTCTAAAGGGAAAGAGATGTCAGAAAGCAAGGGGGGAAATTCTTGTAGAATTCTAGTTTCTTAAGTGGGCAAATTATGTAAGAGAAATCAAAAGTATACCCTTCCACCCCTTTGAGAGAACTCTCATCCTTTAAATTGATAAGTTTTCAAGGCACATTGATTCTTAAAGTTGATTCAAAAATTTTGATAAGTCTAATTTGATGCCTTTTGCATGTTAGATACCAGATTGATGTAATGGATTCCAAACTAGCTCAAGTAGTTGATAGGGGACGTGAAGCTGGTTTCGTTATTATTGTTGTGACATCTTATTCCAACTCATTGACTTTGGTTATGGATGCTGGAACTGCATTTACAGGTCAAGTTTATGTCCTGGCAGAGTTTTTCTTGCATAAGGTAAATTCTTCCAATGTTCTTGATTAAATTAATGTTGCAGACCTCATTCCAGAACTTCTGTGAGCCACTAACTTCTGGAATGCTGGTATGATAGGAGTGGATCACCAGAAAATGAGCTATCGTATCAGCTCTTGCTGGCGCTGCGAATGGAAGCTCCCTTGTGGTGATGTCAGGAGGTAAGTTTGTGTAATTTGCTGTCTGACATGTGTGGACGGTTAGGTGACTGTGTAGTTTATTTATCTCACCTTGACACTTATTGTGATCTGAAGCTACAAATGAGGAAAATAAGCTTTCTAAATTCTCATGAACAAGTAAGGAAGTTTACTTCAATGATAAAGCTAATTAGGTATGATCAGGGTTCACAGGTTTGATGAGTGAAATGCCTTCTTACTAATGCAGGATGAGGCTTTTTTGTTCTTATAGAGCCCGCAATTGCATGTGTACGTGTTTGTCCTTTTACGCATGGATGAGATTGAGCTATTTATTTCTGGTTGTGCTTGCAATTGCAAGTATTTATTTGAGTATTGGGCTTAATGAACTTAAGTTTGTTTTTTATGGTTGTGTTGCCTTTGGTGTGATGCCTAAATGTGCCTAGGAGTAATTCCTTTTAAGTTTTCATACCTGATACTATTCAACAATTCTTCTCTGTACTACTTAATTGCATATTATTGTGATCTCTAATCCGTAAAAAAAGTTGATCTACATGTCTGTTTGTGCTGCCAACTCCATTCACTGCATCAGATTTACTAGTGGGAACTCATTGTTGTGTTTGTTAAGTTGATCTTTCTTTGGATGAACATTTGCATGTTTTTACAGGTGGTGGAGGTCGATTTTCTTTATCCAAGCAGGGGTGTTCATGAATGCCTGGATAAAGGTTGTCGAATTACATCAATAGCTGCAACCAGTTATCAAGTCACTGTTATTTTGAGTAAGCCTAAGTGTGAACTTGGCTAAATGGCTCAGGAAGTTTTGCTGTCATCTAATTTCCACGCAAAGCTACTGAGATAAATATTATTTGGGACTGCAGTTCTAGATTCATAATCTGGGAGATTGAAATAGCTAATTTGAAGTCAGGACTCCTATGTGAAGTTTGTTTTCTGTTTTGTTGAGCAGGAGAACCGGGCAAAAATTCCCTTCGTTTCTTGTTTGTGCTATGGACGAACATTGGAATCATTCCGATGATCCATTAAGATTATCAGAGGCAGAAGATTTCTTCAGTGTGACAGATTTACTATAATGAGGTTAATCGATATCTTGTTATCTTTCTCATGTTTCCTGTTTCCATACGATTTTTTCGTTTTCTAGTTGTCCAAATGCCTTTCTGTACTAATTGTTGCAAGTTGATTGCAGGCATTGATCATTGTTTCTTTCCTTTCAACAGAGAAAGTCAGTTACTTTTCTTTCCTTTGCAATTAGTTAGTTTGTTCGTTCAGACAAGTGTCACGATGATCCTTGCTTTGCGTTGGCTAGGAAACGGCATAGGCATGAGCACGATGCTACACGGACGACATGAAAAACGCGCAATGGTCCTTCTCAAGGCTAGATGGTGAGCCTTAGGTCGCAGGACGACCGTTCTTCCCCATGATGGCACCGCGTGCGGCCACGTGGCCCAGAAGGCTGGCAAAGGAGGAGTATGTTTTCAAATGTGGTAGCGGAAATATGTGCTTGAAGGATTGGGCTAAGAATTGCATAGGATTATCTCGAAATTTTGTTTATGAATTAATTCAATCTGATTCAAAAATTTTGGTTCGCGTTCATCCCATAAGGGAGAAGGCAGTTGCCAGCAGAGCCCTTTGGTAGCAGGCTGTGTATGCTTTTGTAAAGGAGGAAGGCAGTCTTTGTAGTGTGTAAGCTAAGAGTAATTTGGTATAAGTTGCGATTATTGTAATAACTGAACCTCTTTATCTCAGTAATTTTCCTTCATTTTTCTCCCTCAATTCTGTTTTGTTCTTCTTGAATTCTGTTCTGTTGATCCATATATTCTTGAATCAATTGAGTTCGGTGACAGATTGGCTTTTGAGGTAATTGGTCTTTGGCCCCAGTGATCAAAAAATGGCAGAAGGTGCTCAATGAGATTTACGAACTTCCAATTACTTCTTTAACTACTACTTTAACTGCTTAAAAATTATATAAATTAGAAATTTGGTACCTCAACTTTGTAAATCCATTGCAGCTTAGTCCAAAGTCCAGATTTTTACTGCACTTTCAATCCTTAACCTTTTAAATCAAATAGGTTCTCTTAAGGATATATAAGGAACACAAGTTTAAAGGGATCAAAAAAAAGAGGAAAAGAAAACTGTGGTTTTAGTATACATTAGCTCTACGAATTTAGTGGAGGTAAGTGAGTTTAAATTTTAATAGAGCCAAACTCAACTCTAATTTTTCATGCTTGAACTCGATCAAGCACTTAAAACTCGAGTTCGAGTTCAAACTTGAGTCTGAATATAATTGAACTCAGATTAAAAAACAAAAATAATAGTGATGGTTTTTAAAATGAATAAGACATACATTTCACTATAATAAGTATTAAACCTAACAATGACACCATCCTCGTTATTATTAGCATTATTATCATTCCCATTTGCTTACAAAAGGAACCGAAGAAGCAGAATTACTACTCAATTAAGGTCCGTCTAAAGCCCTCCCAACCTGTTTCCCAAGTAAATGTGAATCCACTGATTCCATTCCCAAATTTACTGTTTTGGAAGTGCCGCTACTGCACTGTCAACGATGTGTCTTCTAAATAAAAATGGCCCATTAATTGCTCTCAACTTTTCATGCAACTATTAATTGCTCTGTTTTCTTTTTTTTTTTCCTATTTCTTTGCCTGTTATTATTGTTATTGGAAATGAAAGGAAAGAAGCAAAAAAGTAGTGCTTCTGGAGCTTGATGATCATTGAAGTTCTTGTTATTTTCTAGACGAATTAGGTAGTGGTTAGCATACTTTATTGCTGGAGTATAAGATTTGTGGAGTTTATAATCGCCAGAATTAGGAAATTAAGTGGACTTCAGATTAATTTATCGTGAATACAAATCACACTGATTTCACAAATAGAGTGTTCTCTCTCTCTCTCTCTCTCTCTCTCTCTCTCTCTCTCTCTCTCTCTGTTTTTTTTTTCCTCTGTAATTGAATTCCTCTCTTTCTCTTTGTTATTTAAACCTTTGCAATATGCTATGCATTGGTATAAAGTGGCTTCTTCTCTGCTGAAAAAAACCATAAGAATGTCCAAAAAAATAGAATCCCAAAACCTTGGATCTTTAGCCTTCAAGAAACCACACCACTCTGGTGATGATGCTACAGTCATCATAACTCCACGTACTCTGAAAGGCACGAAACAGAAGCATTCTACTTCTCCAAATGACCCTGATTACAAGCCAGAAGACGGGTCGAAAATGTCCAAGAAAAAAAGACTACCACAAAAACCAAATTTCTGAACATGAGGCTAAAGTTTTTGAGCTTTCCAAACAAGTTTGGGGTCATGGTGGAGTGCATGCTGCCCATGAAGGGGATGGTCATGAAGATACAAACGAAGACGCAGAGGAAGAAGATGTGTATGAGAAGTATCCCTATCTCTGCGGGGCATTAGAATCTTTTGAGTCTCCTTTTCCGGTGGAGGAGGCAATAAGATTCATAGACAGTGCAAAGAGAAAGGAAGTGGAAATGAAATGGAAGCTGTTACATCTTAAGGAGGAAAAGCTTCTTAGGAAGAAGCCGAGGTTGAAACTCCATGTTCACTGAGATAGCTTTGCATGATTCAGAGAATGATTAGAAAACTTCGGTACTTTAATTCTAGAAACTATTGTGTTGGATGCAAGTTTTTAATGGTCATGTTGTGTGGAAAACTTAGTTGTTTTATTATGTCTAATCTCTGTTGAATATTGCCTCATTTCCCCAGTATCTCTAATAAAGATATTATTAACCGAAATCTACTGAATTTTGAATAGGTTAATGTCAACCAGTTTCCTTTTATTAGCTTACGTTACAGTTAATTTTACAGGAAAGTGCTTTTGAAAACTGACTTGTGACTTTGAATTTGGGTTTTCACAATTTATAGTTGGGAACTTTTTATTTGGGCCGTTGAAGATGGCTTGTACTCTGGGAAAAAATTGTATGGATGAGAACCTTTTGCTCGTTTTTGAACCTTCAAATTACTTTTCTCTGGGATGTTTTTCTAATTAGTGAAAATGTGGCAAAGTGTTTATGTGTACTAGGGAGTAATTTCAAATTTTAGTCTTGAGGCTTCTCAAGAATTAAGTTGTCCAATGTTAATTATACTGTATGAAATTTCTTTACTTCATATTGTTCTATGATCTTTGAAATGATACTCTTATTAAATGCCTATTAGCATGATTAAAAAAAGAAGTGCAGAAAGGGAAAGAGAAAAAAATCTAATTATGGAATCCTGCAGCTTAAGAGGATGCTTCGGCCAAGGGGCAATCTGCAATGCACTCATGGTGATCCTCCTTTTAGGTCTGGCAGCAAAATTATGATATGAAGTACCTTGACACTTCAATTTGTTTAGTGTTTAGTGTTTTGCATTTCAATAGTTGTGTCCATGTTTAGTGTTTTGCTTGAATTGACATCTCATGCTTTGTTTCCTTACAGGCATGATATGAAGTAGCTTGACACTTCAATTTGTGATTCATAAAAATATTTGCGCCCCTCTTGGTTGTCACTGACACCTTTTGCTCATTACAATTTTATTGAAGCAAAAGTTGCAGTAGTTACTGAATCTTTTTGAGAGGGAGATCTGTATTGTTTGGGTAATGAATCTTGTTATGAATTTGGTTCTTCTTCTTCTTCATGTTTTTCTTTGCTTGAGTATTTCAGTCTCTCTCTCTCTCTCTCTCTCTCTCTCTCTCTCTCATGCGTGCTTACACAATTCTGTACTTTTTTTTCTCCTAGTTAATGAATTCAGTATTTTAATGTGGTATTAAGTATGAACAATGCCTTTAATTAGACCTATTAAGGTTATTAAAAAGATTAAAAGGAGTTTTTAAAGAAAAGCATGTTTGGAGGGAGAGTACATGGCTAAAGAGTGCCAGCAGAAAATCTCTCAAGTACGCATCCATAACCTCTAATCATATCTTATCTGGTATTTAGTCTAAATATTAAATCGTAGCAGAATTGTCTGACGACATGCAGATAACAAAAATGTAAGCTAATTGTGCCCTAGACTGGAAAATAAACATCTTTAACAGTTGTCCTTTCATGCAACGACAATTTTGACCAAAATTATCAATTCCTCGTAGTTTCATTGCCTCCTCGAAAAATGCTACTTTGATTCTCTGTTTTCCTTTTACTTGATGCTATAGTTATGCCGGCTAGTTTCTTTAATCTTGTTTCCTACTCAGTCTGGTGCCTGATTTTCAGATTGCCTACTTGATCTACTTGATAACTTTTGATCTCCTTGAGGGATGTCAATTATATGAGATGCCACCAGTAATAAGGTGCTGATGAAAATAATGCTGATACATGATGAGTTGAGTGAATATTTTGCTAAGTGGGGGTATAAATTAATTTTTGTGGGTATTTCTAGATTTCTTTTTTATGGTACAAGTAGATGAGATATGCAAATTTTTGGTTTTTGCATGGATTTTGTAACTGTTATAACATCTTCTACTTTTTGCCTAATGATTACAACTATGGAGTATGATAACCCCTGTTAACTGCTTGAGGAACTGTTTATGATCCCCAACACCCCGAAAGATCCCCAGGACCTTTTGTTGAGTTCTGAAACTAGAAGAGAATCCTTGCTTCAAAAGTTGAGGATGCCACTAGTTCGTTTGTGGAAACGCAGCTGAGTGCCACTTTAATAAGGACCCATTTCATCAACACTAAGACTGTACCAAGGAACAAAGAAATAATCTTTCATTTCATTATTTTCTCAACTAATTACTGGAAGATTAGGAACACTTGACAAATCATCTCATGAGCAAGTTTCAACACTAAGACTGTACCAAGGTTGTTGTTTTACTCTGTTTCATATGCTTTCATTCCATTTGATGATTGTATGACTTATAGAACGCGCAATGCGGCTCATCATGTAAAGGGGAATTGAAGGAGAATGCGGGAGGGAAGTGCATCCTGTATTTGGATGTGTTTTCAACTTGAACATAATGCATGTTTTACCCTGATTGGTGAAACTTTTGTTTTATGAATGCCATTTAGGAAGTTTTTAACATGTATGGTTGCTGATCTTAAGGATTGGAGTTAGTTATATGAAATGTTCACAACCCATTGCTTTGCCTATATGTAGAATTTTGGCCTTTTTGTTTTTGTATCCTATGGAATGGAGACCAGGGTATACTTGACTCTAGCCCCTCAGTGGCTTAATGTCCTAAATTTTGGATTTTGCCCGTTCTGTTTTGACCATTTAGTCAGTAAAAATGATTTGTTGTGCTGCTATAGGATAGCCTCTGAAGGAGGCACCTCTGTGCTGCTGCTATATCCTGTCATGTAAGCACATCTCTCTCTCTCTCTCTCTCTCTCTCTCTCTCTCTCTCTCTAATTGGATTGGACAACTCAGGTTGTTAACCTAGCTGTCTCAGAAATTCTCAGCGCACTTAGCCTGGCTGAGCAGCCAATTCTCACAGTTTGACTTCCTCAGCAGTGTTAGTTTTACTTGTATCATACTCATCCCAATTTGTATGCATAACAGCAATTCATGATAAACCAGTTTGTTCACATTCTGACATTTTACTTGTTTTCATTAACAGATTGTATAGTTTTGGAAGATTCTACGCCAAGTGAGGGAAGTATAAGCATGGAAATCATCCCAATTTTTTACTAAGACTCCTGGTTTTGAAGCATTCAGTGAATGCTTTAAGTATAAGAAAATAAACTCAACATACAATAAATCACATTCAGCATGATAATTTTACTTTTCAAACATATGCCCGGAATTTGCAGCTCCTCTAGAATTTGCTGTTAGAAGTTTCACTGCTCAAACTTGTGGGTTGTTGGAGTAGAGACAGTCTGAATTTTTTTAAGTCTTAAAAAGTCGGTGGAAAAGTTACAAAAGTTGAGTCAAACAATGTCCAGAAATATAAATTTGATGTTATAATGTGAAAATTTGTCTAACTACAAACTCCAGAAATCAGAAGTGGGGAAAAAGATAAGGAGGAGTTTTTACTTCCCAAAACTGGGAGGTGAGGAATGTCATAGTCCATAATTCCTAACATGCCATTGCCTGCGGACAGGGTGGAATCCATAGGTTCCTTGAAGACAATCTTGCAGCATGTTTCAAATAAATTAAATTGGTTATTGGGTTTCTGATATGCTGGTGATGTCAAGTTGGTCCGTGGCATGCTTAAGCATCATGCTTCTTCATCTCCAGTCAGTAACGTAGTCAGGATCTGGCACATTATTTAGAAGAACATTGTTCCAAGGTTACTTTTTGCTTCCATTGGCAGAGCACTTTTATAGATTTTTACGGTGAATATACTCTCTTTTGGTTTCCAAGTGGACCCTTGTTCATAGTTAATTACGTTTAGAAAGTCTATTTTCAGTATCATTATCTTCTCCCCTATTCATGTGGTTGAAATTCAAATCCCCTTTAACCACAACTTATTCCTATATAGTATAACGATATGCATGAATTGTTAAGACTCTTAGGCTACCTGACTATTTGATTTGTAGATATAACATTAATCATGAGTGACCTTTCTTTGTCTCTTCGGTATTTAATTAAGTTGACTATATACATTGATTTGAGGATAACCAATGCATTGCCAATTAATTCTTGTTCACCTCTCCTCTAATTATTTTCACTATTTTTGTTCCTGTTCAAGATCCATCCATTGGAAACATACATCCATTGGACTATGAATATTATTCGAACTTGCAGATTTGAAACTTGAAATTTCCTATTTTTGTTGATTTTTCAGCCTGAAATAAAATTCACTGAATTTGCCCATATTTATCCGTTCTTATTAGTGCAATTTTTAAAATTAATGTAATGATTATAGGGATAATTTTACAATCCTCCCCTGAGGTCTATGATGATTGCAAGAAGTACCCTCTAGGTTTAAAAAATTGCATAAACATCCCTTAAAAAATAGTTCAGGGCTCACTTTACTTATGTAAGCAAAATATCTCGGTTGACAATCGTATATTGCCCTCATGTAATTTTTCTCCAAAGAAATAAAATTCTTTTGTAATTTAAACTTAATATATTGCAACATACTTTAACAAAACCAATCATCAAATTCGTTTCCCTTCCTTCAAATGAAAAAAAAATTCACATGGACAAATGAAATAAAAATTAGATACCAATTGAGTAACCTATTTTTGTAGGAATCTAGAATTTTTTTCAAATTATTACAATATAAAGTAAAATTGAATTGAGATAATTTGGGTGATTAAGACAAGAAAGAACCTATTAATCTTGCTCTTCTTTGTTTTTTTCCCCATTTTTTAATTATTTGTTAACTTATAGTTTTAAACGTCCATTACTTCACTTCATGGAGATGTTAAATTGAGTAGTCCTTGAAGGACATTTTTTTGTCATTTTATACCACATAATGGGAGGTAAGTGTAATTTTTTAAACATGAAGGATAATGTCTGCAATTGTCATAAACCTCAAGTGAGGTTTGTGAAATTATCCCACGATTAAATCATGTGTCAAAAATAAAAAAAGGATCCATCCATCAAGAACTAGTTTGATAATTTAGATGTATAACAAGGTTAAATACAATTGTGTATTTAATTTAAATATGACCCTTATGATTCATGAATCAAATTCTGTTGGTTTACCACTAGTTTACAAGCTTTAATATTTTGTATACGTGGTAACCAATACACAAATATTAGAGACAATACAGCCAAAAAAATACATGAATTATGGGCAATATCGATAATTGCGCCAATAATTTAGTAAAGGAATTGAAATTGGGATACATAAGACTATAATTAAAAAAGAAGCAGATTTGTCTAGAAAAGATACAATATATTTTCCCTTTGTTCATATGAAATTATTAGTGAATGTTGATCATCCTTGTGGACTAAATATAACCAGTAAATTCTGTACGGTAACTAGTTTAACCACAAACTACGTGTCATTGTAAAAGAAAGATTTTCAATTAATCAAAATTCACCTAAAATAGAGAGAAGAATAAGGAAAGGGAAAAAAAAATTATAACAACACTTCACACAGGAAGAAATTTTCGTTTCAATTCAGCCAATAGTAGTAGTACTTCAATTCAAAGGAGTCTATCCCAAATCACCCAATAGTAGTAGTACCTCCTTTGGGAGATAAGTAAAAAGTTAAGCAAAATACCATGCAATGATGCAAAGTCCAATCTAAAATCTCATAGTACAGTAGATGAGCACATAGAAACATCCTTTATATTAAGGAGCCCCTTTCAACAGCTCATGCCCATTCTTCCTTGCAGATCCTGAAATGTAAGACCATTCCAGTCAATTTGTATGTACTACAAATTGAATGTTGAAATTACTTATATAATTTTGCGCAAACATGCATCTAATAACTTGTATTTTTCTAACAAAACTTAATTTGAAGAAACACAAATTTGAAATGAAAAAAAACACTTAACTTGTTTGAATTCCTCTTGATTTGAATGTGGGAATAAATCTCCAAAACCTTTAAGTAAGGTGAAGTGGCAAATTTCTCCTTTCTCCAATTTGTATGCTTTGCGAAATTCAGTCCATCCTTTTCGAATTTCACTCCTCCCAGCGATCTTTACTGGCCACTGCCTCTGGTCTTCGCCGCGAAGGACCGCCTCTCTCTCCATCTCTAGTTTTGTTGCCCTGGAAAATGCTCTTGGAATATTCTGAAAATAAGATCACCAAGCAAAGTAATTAAATTGAGGAAAGCATCTACATTTACAATTTATTCCTGAAATCTACTAACAAAAATATAACCCTCATTTTATTGTTTTCTTGTTATTCTTTAATCTTCCTTCAAATATTCTCAACAAACAAATACTGAATCATATTTTTATTAAAGGCATCCACTAATTTCTTCCTGCCTTTTTTTTCTCGTTAAGGCAGCAGCACATTGTCTTGTTTTCTTTTTCTGGATGATGCCTATGCAATTTGCCTGCCGAATCATTTGGTTCTGTGCATCGATATCTGGAAGTGGTACAAAATCAACTACTACTGTTCTGAACAAATAAATCAATATCTATACTGTCCTATATAATTTGATTTCACCCGCTTTCTTGAACTTTGTAGGCATTTATTTTCCATGCTAAGAAATCCTTCGAGCTGTTGAGAAGCCAAGAATAAAAATGAAAAGAAAAAGAGAAAATGCAATTTATACAATATGGGGGAAAATTTGTTGTTTACTCACCAATCTGTGCATATGATACTGCTTCAGTCTCAAAATAAAATAGGGATTCTCCGCATTTAAATCAAAATAACCCATCCGTCTCATTTGCTTCTTCTTCTCCTTCTTCACTTTCAATTCAAGAACTTGCTTCCCAACACCTTTCCAATTATTTGCATAAAAAAAAATGAGACGTGATCAAAATTATCTAGCATAATCTACCTTACACAGATCAAGAGAGTTTTATAGTTACTTAAACCATCTCACCTGACTTTCTTGTTTTCCTCAACTTCCTGAATTTATTAGAACGAAAATTATCACGATCAATCTGATATTTAGTGTAAACCTTTTTTCCAGCAGGATGAACTTTTGATGGCCCTATTCCATCGTCTCCGTAAAATTCAGTTTCATCATTGTCATCAAAAGCTTTCATCAGAGCCATCACCAAATTCATCATCACTGGAACTATTGGATGATTTGTGTAAATTAAACTTTTTTGGGCAACAATCGGCACCATATGGCTTTACTCTAAATGTTGTTTTATCTATCAGATGAAATAACAGGTAATCTCCAAGCTTCAAATGATGATCTTTAACAAATTTTGGCCACGAAAGTTTGCAAATATAATAGTAGCGACCTTTCTTTCGAATTCTTACTGGCCATGAATTTCGAACTGAGTTCTTTGCCTCGGAATTCGATTGTGCATCTTGAGGAAAGCTTTTCCTTGAAATTCCTCACAAAAGCATAGGGAATCCGCTACAAAAATGTCAAGAAAAAAAACAATAAATATAAAACTTAATATCAATAACTGAAGAAGATTAATGGAAAATGCATACAGTAGCAATTGATATGGGACTTACAATTTCTTGCGTGAAATCATCTTCCATCAACAGCTTTACAAAGGACGGATTGAAGTTTGAAATTTTGTTCCATTTTGGAACTTGGCTTGCAGAGGAAAACAAGAACGATGAGCCCTTTTTGGTTGAGGAAAGAAGGAAAAAGAAGTAAATATAGACTTTAAGATTGGTGGCCGTTCAAATTACATGGCTTTTTGTTTGCCTTTTGTTTGTATCTTGCACATACATTAAATTCTGTAGACTTTTAGACTTCCAGACACTCTTTTTATAGTTATCATGTTAATCATGATTCATGAGTGACATCTTTATTACTTCCATAGTAAATAAACTCCATTTAGTACATTGAATAGAGAGAAAAATACGTACAACCATGCAATGAATTGCATCTTTTGTTCTTCACTAGTTCTAAAAAGGCATGAGATGGAAGCTGCTAAAAAGCATCTCCATTTGGCTTCGTTGTAGTTGAAGAAACTTGATAATCCTCATAATCTTCCTCTGCCATTAGATTCCTGGTAATATCAGAAATTGTCTCTCAAATTTGAATAATTGTAGGGCGCTCCATGACAGCCCAAGAACAGCTATTGATGTGGGCTATGAACTGATATTGATATCGCACTCGTGTTAGTTTGAATCTTCTACTGGCTCTAACCCTTGTTGACATCACATCCTAACATGCCTGGCCTTGTTGGAGACATAAATGTGGTCTGTTGTCAAATAGAACATCATTTTATGCCTACAACACTATCAAAGTTCACCCTGTTTCTGATAGCTATACAATTGCCACTCTTGTTTTTTCTATTGGCATATTAGTAATATGTCAATTTTTTTGCTTTTTGTGCCCTGCTCTCAATGCTAGTTCAGAGCTTTATTGCATACAAACTTTCTGATTCAAGGAGATACACTCAAAAGGGTATTCTACTGTCTTTTCTTGTTTCCTTTTTCACTCTTCTTAAGGGTTGAAAGTTGTCGGTGGTATGCATTGAATTTGGTAGGCTTCTCTTTGAATGCGTAATTTATAACTTAGAATGTGTAACTTTTTGAGTCTTAGGTATGTGAATGGTGATATAAAGCCTCATAACCTATTTCTTGGCCAAGCATGAACACCACAAGAAAAGAAGTTGTTTCTTGTTGACTTTGGAAAAGGTCAGATAATGTGAATATTGTCCTCTCCTGGTCACAAGTATTTAGAGTCTTGGGAGACGCAGTTTAGTCCTCTGTATTTTATTTCCTGGTAAAAAAAAAAAATCAAGTTGTTCGGTTTTGAGTCATAGACTCAATGTCCCTCATCCGTGTTCATGATTACATGAGTTGGGAGCAAGACCTATGGTTGGTCCAATATGATATTCATTTTTAAAACATTCATTACAAGAAACAGTATACAAACATTATCTATTATAACCAATTGTAATGGACCTTTGGTTTAGTGGTTACCACCAGTTTTGGTGATGTGAGAGGTTAAGAGTTCAATATTTCCTATCACAAACTTTTGCCACAATATGTGGCCGTCTTAATTGACCATCTTTGATGGAGTCTTTACTCGCATGCATCGAGTCTCCCTTCCCCCTTTCCTTAGATTAGTTATAAGACTTCTATCGTTGCGACAAATATATATATATATATATTGTAACCAATTGTGTTTTTTTGAATCTTTGAGAATCAAGATCTTAGAAGTTTTATATCTCAAGATATGGCAATGTTTAGTTAGGATTGCCTAACCTGGAATTTAACAATGGAGTTTTGTGTAACACCGTAATCTTTTAGTACATTTTATATCCTTTAGGATATCAATCTAAAAACATTTCCTTCACAAGAGCTTTGGACCATATAATGACGTTCCAACACCACCAATTCCACAATTGATTGAATCTTTCCATATCATAGGAAACTTTTATGACTAGCCCTAGGAAACTCAGAATCATCTGCGATTTCTTATGTAGAAAACTGTAGTCATAGAGCCTTAAATCTGCATAAACATTTTAGGCTAGTTCTTAAGTACTGAACCCAATAAACCTTTAGAGTTGGCAAGAAATCAAACCTGGAAAGAAGCATTGAAGGAGATGTTAGTTTGTTGTCAATTTGGAGTAGATTATAATCTTAGGCATAAGATGTAATATAACTGTTAGAACTGACTCTATAATTCAATATTTTGCCAATACATACTAGCATAAAACCTAAGTGGGCGATCTAAAAACGAAATAGTGTAGTGAAAAAGATGTTATTAATAGTTAAGTGCCCATCTAGATATATGCCCCTTTTTCTGTTTTATTCCATTTATTTGTTACCCTTAGGTTGTGGTTGGGGAGAGGAGGGGAGTAGAAAACACGACAACTAATTCCAGCAGCTGGACCTATAAAATGTTAAATGGGATTTTGGATGAATTATGTTCAATTTCCAACTCCAACTTGGTAATTCAGTGTGGAAAGAGTCGCAACAACAGCTCAAGCTTCCACTTTGACCAACACACCTAACCCCACGTCGTGTTTAAAGAACCCAATTAATGAAGTTCTGAAATAAATTTTAAACATCTTAACCAAAATTCTCGAAAATTAGTATATATATATATATATATATATATATAGTCCTCCAATGTAGATAATTGGGAAATCTAGAGTTTAAAATATTGGGGTCATTATATTTGTCACAGTAAATTAACCTGTTTCTTTTGTTTCCTTTGAATTTTTTCTCATGCACGTTAAATCTAATGATTTTGTTTGTGTTTTTTTCCTTTCATATTTCTTATTTTGATTTACTGCCTCTCCCTTTTACACTTTAGATTTTATTTTGATGGCTTTTCTTTGACTTTTTATGCAATGTAAGTAATTTTATTTGATCTAGTGGTGCACTAGAATGGCCAGAATGAAAAGTCTTATTACCCAAAGAATGATGTGAAAAACTTTTTAATCATTCCACTTTGTGGTATGCAAGTTAGAATAAAATGTATCCATTTTTATTGTTTAGCATAATCAATTTTTAGATGTCAAAACGAAAGTAATTGTATGCAAATTTGATTTAATTAATTTAAAACATAGCTTAGGACTTACAAGATTGTTTTCAAGTGATTCTAATATTGTAAAAGCTGATTTTGTGAAATTGATTTTTAAAAGATTTTGCGGAGTAACTTCTGTGTTCTAGTTTATAGTTAATAAAGCTACTTTGATAAATACTTAAGTGTTCTTGAAAATGTTGAAAGCTAATCTCAACAAAAGATAACTAAATTGTCATTATGTGATATATAAATAGCTTTTGTACTACTGACATGGTGTTTTAATGTAATTAATTATTTTTTTCCTATGAAGATTATATGTTGAATAAGAAGAAGATGCAACAGTAGAACATGCATTAAGTTATACTAATTCAATTCACATTAAATGAATATAACAACAGTAGAACATGCAAACATGCATCCATACAAGATTTAAGTGAAAAGAACAATGCAAACCTAGTATTACTATACTTTATATATAAATTAATTGATCAGCTCATTCTAACATTACAGTCTCCACTATAACAATTTATTTAACTTAGCCAGAGAAGGTGAGCAAAGGTATTCATATTGTGCATATTGTTTCAAGTGTTGATATTTATGTCAAAGTCTGTATATTAGTCAACTTATTCTAACTCCATTAGAACAACTTGTTTGTCTTCCCACCTCCCCCTCCCAAAAAAAAAAATCAATATTGGAATTTTTTTGGAATATTGATAAATATGGTAAGGCCTTTAGTATTTCAGTTAAATATTATTACTTTTAATTGTTTATATAGTTTGATGGTTTCAATTTGCATTTTGGCAAGAAAGTGAGTTTGTTGGGAAATAGGGCCAAGAGGAAATTGGGGTATATATACAATATGATAGGATAGTTGAACTCGAATTATATAATTTTTTTTTAGTATAAGTGGGAGGATTCAAATTTGTGACCTTTTACTTACACTCCTTCCCTCTGAATTACCTAACCCATCCCATTCCACCCTTCTAAAAACAAACTAATATAGACTAGCTTAACCTTCTAGGAACTAACTTATTTAATATAATTAAACTAGCTTATTTACTATAATGCCCTTCTAGAAATTGATATTACACTTTAACCTTTTAAGTTACTAATATTTTTAAATTCCATCTATTGTTCTCATGCCATCTAAATTCATTGTTCAAGTTGAACAACATTATTTTGTATATAAAAACCTGGTAAAACATTATATTTGTTTTTTGAACAATAATTTTGGTAAAACATGATCGCATTGACAGTCAAGGTTAAAAATACAAATTACTAAAGGGTAAAATAAAGGGCCAATTCAGAAAAAATGTCATACCATGACATAATGCATTCAAAAGAATTGGATAACGAAAATACAAAATAGATGAAAATTATAGTTTGAAGTTGACAATCAAAATTATATAAAAACAAACTTTAGTATCTAATGGTACTACATTTTGGGATGACAAAATCACATGCAAAGCACATGAAATTTTTACTATTGACCAAAAGTTAAAGTTTCTCAATTATAAATTGTATTGGAAAATGGTCTACGTCAAGCCCCAAGAAAGTATATTCTACATTCTCTTAACTGCCAACACACAAATAATAATGAGAGAAAGACGAAGAGCCATCAACTATGCCATTAGTGAGTTACATATAGCTTTTAGGCCATCTTTTAAACTTCTTCACCCCCATTCTATGCTGACAGCTGCAAGCAAGGTATTTGCAGATCTTTTCTTTCTTTATTCATCTCTGTCAGGTATATATACTAATATTTTAGTTATTACTAGATTCTGTTTATATTTTTTTTTTCACTTTTTCACTCTAGACAAAAGGATTATCTTCTTTTTCGTTAGAAAAGAAAAGAGGAAAATGAAACTTCAGGCTAATTGCTAATGCTATTTCGAGTATTCATGTAGTAAAGTTCATATGTGAGAAACAACAATTCAAGAACAATACCCCAGTGCAAATGTACTTGACTTTGATGCGTCGTGAATTTCTTGAAGATCGAAGTTCCCTTTCATATTCACAAAATTTTGAACGATGTCTGAATCAGTTTTTGTAAAGTTGAATGCATATGAATAGTTTTTAGAGTATACGTACACACTAAATTTTTGCTGAAAATATTCGACAAGTGTGATTGACTTGTTCTTCTGAATCCAAAGTAGATAAGCAGTAGAATTCAAAATATGCTCTGAAGATGATTATTTAAGTGGCTATTATGATTAGTGCCAAAGTTGCTGTGCTTTACTTCTGGATTCATAACGTTTTGATCTTCATATATATGCCTCTCTCAACCGTTAATACATTATGTTATAATTTGCATTAAGAAGCATCCGTTGTTAATGTTTAAATAATTATGCTGTGATCTGAAACTCAAATGCTTTGTGTGCTACACATTTATCAGATAAATGGGGATTAAACGCTCAAGAAAAAGTGCAGACGAAGATGAAGAATCCCAATTGCATGAATCACAACCTCATGATGGTACAAATTTCAGCGAGCCATTGCCTAAGAAGTTCTTTCTGCCTTGGATCGATACCCCTATAGATAAAGAAGATGAGTATCTTGGACTTGTAGTAGAAAACTCAACCTCAGGAGACACAGATGCCAATCATCCGCAGTCAGAATCTGAAGGTGCTACTGAATACAGTCCAGATCAAGAGCACCTCGATTCAGAAGCAAATGAAGCAGAAGGCCCAGCCAAAAGGAGAGGGAAAGGGATCTTTAATTGCTCAAACTCCATCACTACAGCAGGAAAGGGACCTTTAGCAGCTCAAAGCAAAGCAAAGGGCTCCTTATCTCATAGTCATGATGGAGCTGACTTTGCAAACGGGCAAAGTCTTTCGAAGTCCATTGCTAAAGGAAAGGTACCTTTAGTTGCTCAAAGCAAAACAAAGGGCTCTGTGTCTCCTAGTTACTACAAGGCTGATTATCTATGATAGAGAAAATTCTTGCAAACTCCATCCTTGCAAAAGGAAAGGAACCCTCAGAAAGTGGGAATACTCAAACTGATTTAAGAATTTCAGAGGGGACTGTTAAAAAGTCTAGTTTTTCAAAAAGTGTGGTTCCAAGAGCAAGTGGGGGCAATATACCATCTAAAAGAGTGAGCTTTCAAGAACTTGACAGTGAACATGCTAGAGATAATCACAAAAGTGAGAAAGCACAGGGTCCCTCTTCTAGTGAAATTCCTAGAGGGCATGATGGTTCCGAGGCAATGAAAACTTTGGAGGAGCAAGATCTGGTGGAGCAATTGGCGGAAGTGGAGATACAAGCAGCTCATCTTTACATGGAGAGGTTGGATTTGATCAAGGATTGTTTGGATGGGGTTAAGAAGCACTACAAGCTTGACTAAGATGTTAGCCTTTGCTGATATGTTGGCATAGAAATTTTGGTCAGTCCTGATGGTGGAGGGGTTTATTTTTGATTGAGTAGTTCCGGTGATACAGAAGAAAATCTGAAACTCTGTTTGCGTCATTATCATATTAACTTTCTGTTCAATAATGTAGGCTTATTATATGAGTACTAATTTATATTGACACTCAATTCAGTTAATTTTGTGACATAAGAAACTTTTAAAATAAAAATCTTTATCTAGTAAAATTTGTAAATTCAAGCATGGCATAGATAGTAAAATTTACTGCACCAAAAACATACTTGAAGATAAAACTGAAAGGACTTTAATTCTCACCTATTCATAATATGCTTTGCCTATTAACTTCTTTTTTGTTCTAACTTCATCATTTGAATCATAATTAAAAACAGATTAGTCAGTTACACGCTTCAGATTTGATTTTAGTACCTTTCCCATTTTTGTTGATTTTGGTGGCCAATAGTTGTATGCCTTGGTCTGAGCATTTGTCTGCTGTTGATTTTTATTTTTCAGAAATCAAGTCTTTTTTCTCACGTGTTAGCCTATTTATGGAGAATTATATGCATTTTTTGTTTGATTTGTGTTGGCTACCACTTGACAGATTGTACATTTAAGAAATTGGGCATTTTTTTTTTAATCTCTTTTCATGTTCCATCTTAGAACCCACAGAAGGGCAAAGTGGACTGGTAAATGTGATCCAATACTGATCAAGGATCTGATGGCTCTGGCACTTGGCTTTGTTGGGATTCTTCCTTGCCATGTTTCTGTCCACAAATTGTGGATTTGGTGTCTTTGTTAATCATATTTAATGTGGTTTTGTTTCATTCCAGAATCTTTTTTTTACCAGATGTTGCCTTTGGTAGACGTTTTTGGTGCTGGTTGCATAGTTTCGCCTTACTTTTATATTCAAATTATGAATCAAAGGATGACTATATCCATTTGTCTGCTAATCTTGCAGAATTACTTTAGCTGTGTTTTAGATGTTGCCAAAGCATATATTTCTATTATTTACCGCATTGCTTCTTTGAACTTGCACTAAAGACGTCTAGATGATGTTGCCATTTTGCTGAATTTAGTTGCTCATTGTTCGTTTCTTTATCTAAAGTTTCTTGTTGGTTCCTGAATATTAAGTCACGTTCAGCATTTGAAATTGGGATTCACATATGTTGTGTTTAGTTCAAAAGACTTTTTCAGGCGTCAATACTTTAAACCACACATTACATGAAATGATTCAGACATGATTTAGAGAAAAATGTACCTTGATTGTAATGTTCTTCACCTTCAGGACTAAAAGAAAAATTGCAGGTTTTGTTTTTTTCAATTTCACTTGATTTATGGTTCTTGAAAACAGTATTCATATTATGAACTTTCATGTAGGCAATTTAGTACATAGCACTCCACCTAGACTTCAATTTACACTTAAGTGAAATAGAATGCCTTACATTATATCTTTAGAGTTTCAGTCTTCTAAACGTCTGTCAACAATTGGAAAATGGCCTGATGCATTTTTTATGTTCTACAGGTTTCAGTCTTCCAACATGCATATTTTTTTTGCACTCTGATGAAGTTGCAAAATTAACTATGCTAATGAAATGTTCTCGTAATTAAGAATCTCTGTAAGTGACTGCAAAATTGGTTCATGATTAAGCCCTTCAGCTCTCCAATGTTATTGAATTTGAAGCAGGAACTCGTGACTAAAAAATTCTGCATTGGTCTTCTTTCTGTTTTCACTGATCGAGCTAGAGAATAATCAAGAAAAAACCTTCCATATGAATTTATTTGATCTTTCACCCATTCTGGTTAGGCATCCAAATGCAAACTAGCTTTCAATAATCACAACATCAAAGAAATAAATTTTAACAAGTGAGACAAAAACTAAGATGAATTTTCCTATAACTGCATTAGGAGCATCTCATGACTTTAAAAATTGAAAATCACAAGATCTTGTTTCCTTCAGTAGTTGTTCGAGCCATCTCAAGTTCTACGTGACAAAGAACCATTTTTGTAAGCATGTCATCCCTTTCAATGATAACATCTTTCTATTAGTTTTTTTTATGGACTCAACATTGTTGTATATTTTATCAAGAGCAATTTCCACAGCAGGTTCCTGGCTCTCACTCTCTTCATCAACTCCCATTCCATGGACTTCCCAGCTTTTGAGCCATCTTCTATGATGGCTCTCAACTCAAGATTTTCACTCTGAGCAATCTCACATTCTCACATATTTTTCCAACATCCAACTTCAAAGCAGATATTGTGCTTTTCTTGGCCTGCGTCTGAGATTTGAGTTCTTCGCCTTTTGCAACAGCTTCTATAAGAGAGTCGATTTTCAGCTTGCAATTCATTTGATAAAGCAGCAAAAGAGGCCAGCAACAAAAATTCCTTTTTCTTGAGCTCTTCAACCTCAAGTGTCAAGATGTCATTGGCTTTCATCAATCACTTGTCCTTATATCAGCATCTTTCACTGTGTCTTGGTCCTTTTCTGATTTTGAAACCGTGCAAGATGCTTTTGTGTCTTCTTGAGTGGCAATTGCCTTCACATGGCCAAGTTTGGCTTCAAGAAACTGCAAAATGTAGGAATTTTTGTTTTCCAGAATGACGAGTGAAAAGAACAAGATATTTTCAAGTACTACGAGCACGAATAAAAGGATGTAATGGGATATGGGTATAGATATTCCCAAACAACAAAGTTCAAAATCTTTTTTCGCCAAAAATCTATATCATCACATTTCGTAACATCAAAAACCCATCAAACCATGAACTTGAGCAAGGTAGAAAATCTATTACCTTATGGAGGTTTGTACTTGATCTGCAACTTGATACAAATGCTCCATCATCTGATCCAACTTCTTCACGTAAAGAACTCTTTGCCACTACTGCACTGTCCTTTCCCTCCTCCCTTAATATCTCATTTGTCTTGGAGTGACAATCACCTCCAAACTGATATTCTGTAACGAGCTCTTCATCCAGCCGATCAGCACCCCATACTTTACTGGATAATTCGAAGAGTTTACAATAAGCTTCGCTTGCTGAGAAAACTTCCAAGTGTTCAGCGTTTCAGCAGAGCAGCTCATGAACAGAAACTAAGATCAGATTCTTATATTACAGCACCTCTTACCTTTTAGCCACAATAAGAACAGAAAATAGCCAAAACATATTACGAACCAAATTGAAAGTGCTAACATTGGCTATTGTCATTGTTTTCGAGTTCCCACTGAGAGACTCCTGTATTTGACTATGTGTCAGAACAATGGTAACGTTTGCATGACTGAAACCAAGGACACAAGAATAACTAATTGTTGAATTTAGTAGAAATGTGAGTATTGAATCTCTGTATGGCAGATGCCTTGGTCTCCCATTCACCACATCCACGAGAGCCTTTATTACATGACGACAAGAAGAAATTTGTAGTCAAATTTAGATTTTAGCAGTACATGACCAAAATGGCAGTATTGCCAATTCATAAAATAATGATAATGGCAGTATCTGAGAGTAAACAAGGATTCATTTATATAAGAAGCCTCCTTTAGAGGCTCAGCTTCACAACACAAAAAGCTTTTTGCCTGTTGTAAATTAGAAGTAATGTGAAAATTGTGATTCAGTACAATAGACTCTTGACTAATTAATGAACAACAAGCTTGATCATGATGCACTTCCTCTCCAAACCTGCAAGATCGACAAGGTTTAGCCTAACAAAAGGGTAGTAACAGCTGCTATCTTTTTCCCACATACTCTTCAACTGTATGAATAGTATTTGATAGGCTTCTGTCTTTGTTTGTACTGGTAGCTGCAACTTTTCTATTTAAAGAACCCCAGAGCAGCAAATTAAAATTCACCATTTAGAAACGTCTTAATATATCACTGCATCCTGCATGTACTAAAATGATTGTGACAGCCAAGTGATATAAACAATAAAAATCAGTCACCTGTCTCAGAAGTTCAAAAATAGCACCAACAGTTTGGACTCTTAGCTCAGAAAGATTTTCAACGTATACCACCTTTCTTAGTATCCTCTCGCAGCTTAAAACAGGAATGTGGTGATCAGATGATATGCAATACCTTAACTCATGTTAATTATCATATTAGTCCAAATAGAAAACTGAAAATACCAGTAGGTCTAGTTGGTGAAGTGTCCAGCAGATCAATAATCTATTTATTATATATCTCGATCAGCGGACATGTCCAATTAAATTTTAACTTCTGATCTATATGGATTTCCTCTTCCTAAGAGTACAAGTGCCAAAGATGCATGTTCAGGTTAAAGTTAACATTTTCTTTATTAGAAATTTAGTTGGCAAAGCAAGCAAGAATGTCAATCTTACAGATCTAATTCTTTTGAACAGGAAGTCAAATATGCAGGGTACCATACGACAATTTAAGCTACGTTTACTACATAGTTGTTCAATTTCACCAAGCATTGTGTATGTTTTTCCACTTCCTGCCTGCATTGTTTATCTTTCTTGTCAGAACAAGCCATTAACTTGAACCAAAAAGTAAAGAAAACTAAGCAGGTTAAGGCAATTGAACTTAATTCACATAGGTAAAAAGACATGGTACAATTTATTTTAACATCTAAAACCCAAAGAATGGCTGACGGTCATCAATTAAAAAACTCTGGCAGCTAGTAATATGTCTGCTGACTTTACAAAGACTGGAGCTTGCTCGTCATACCTCCCCATAAGCAAACATACAGCAATTGTATCCACATAAGCAATTCTCTACCATTAGCACACCAATTACCCTGAAAGTGTTTACTGCAAAAGGAATATAAGAATTTCAATTGCACTAGCTTAAAACTGTATACAGCTTTATAAAAGCTATAATCAGCTTGTTGAGTTTTTTAGAAACCTGGTCTACTGCTTCACATGCAACATGATCAAATGTAAATCTTGTTTCAGGTTCCCCAGACCTGGTGATACTTTCTGCTGAATCCTGCTTTAAGCACGGAGACTACCCATCAGTGTTTTTCTCTGCACTACCGAGAGGCTGCAATTGTACCAAAACCTTTACGAATCTAACTGCAAATTAATGTTAACCCCCATAATTAATATGAACTGATGCAAATAAAATGATAATATAATTTTGGACCTACTCATCAAGAATTGAAAATAATTTATCCCATAGGATTAAACTGCTACATTTAAACTGGAACGATATAGAATTTAATAGAATCCATTTCACAGAAATAAGCTAATTACTTGTACGTTGTTGTCTGACCAAAAGGATGAATCCTTCTTGGTTTCAAAATGATGAACCTCAGCAGTATTCATGGCAGAAAATGAACTACTGCTAGAAACCAATAGCCCTTCAGGAAGAGCAGCAATCGTGGACTTCCGAGCACTGCCAGTGACCTGTGAAGGTTTTCTAGCCAAACAAGAACATGGACTCGGAGGCTTGCTCAAATTACTCCTGGTCCTACTCGAGTAACTGCACCAGGGAATTATATCAATTTTCCCTTCATCCTTCATTCCCGCAGCAATTGAACTGGTAGAATCACTTCTTTCTTGCCTATTGGGTGTAACCTGAGAACACAATGAGTCCTTTGTGTCCATTAGAGCATGCCCAGTTTCTTCGAGATTTCTTGATACTTGCCAGAATTTCAGTACAAGAACTTCAGATGATCTCTTCACACTGTAGTACAGATTTGAGGACAATAATATGTAGCATAACAAGAGTAACAAGGAAAGAATGGACTCTGGATTTTCTACCTGAAAGAGGGAGTGAGAAAACACGAATTATACAGAATAAGGGCTGATTTTATATTGATTTTGAAATTCAGTAACAAGGAAAATGAACTGAAGATTTACGGCACAAAAGTTTGAATTAGTTTGATCACAATGGCTACTCTCCAATAGTCGACCAAGAAAATTGAAAGGGCAACTTAAAATTTGTTGATAAGTAATTATTTTACTAGTTTTTATGTAGTCATTTGATTTATTTTTAAGCCTTTTTTAATTAAAAATGATGACATGAAGCTCTATTTAGTTAACATTCATTCAAAGTGAGGAATTGAATTGGAAAATGCTTTTGAGCAAAATTAATGCACTTTTTGGATAATTTTTGTAGAGAATTGAAGCATGTGGAAGTTACAAAGATTCAAATTGAGACGATTATAATGTAAGTCAATTACAGAGGAAGCAAGTGATTAAAAGTTGGAGAATTTAAAGCTTCAAAATTGCAATGAAAAATTCAACTTTTACACATTTGGACATGATCCACTAACCACAAATGTTAGTCAGCAACAGAGGAAGTGAGCATCTGACGTTTTTCTCTCAATGGAGATAGGGGAGCCTAATCTGGAAGTTGATCTGTGAGCTTTGACTTGCAGATCCACCTAGCAAATCCCTGATAAAGATGGCTACACTTGCAATTCGATTTCCAGCTTTTTCCCAGCTCATTTCCAGCTCAATTTATCAGAGATTCTCGATTGTAGCTGTATGATTACAACTTGAAGAATCGGGAAACAACTTTATGTCTTTTCAGTTGTGACTTTTTCTCCATAGAGTACATACATCAAAGATAATAGATGATAGAACAGAGTAGAGAAACTAGTTAAGTTGGGTTTAGCATCAAATGAGAAGTACTCTTGTGAGAAAATATTGATGTGAGTTTGTGAGTGAACTACAAAGTTGTGAAGAGAAGATTAAAAAGCTTGTTTCATCATTTGAAGAAGTCTTCTTAATCCCTTACTCTTTGTTTCTTAAAGTTCCTTCATGTCTTACTTTACAAGTTTTGTGTGTTTAATACATATGAGTAGTTAAACTCTTTCTTCTTAGGGAGAAAGATGAATTTATAGCTTCTTAGATTGAATTCACTTGAGTTGATTCAAAGGTGATTTGTGAACTTGTTAGTTCATATATTTGCATCTCACATATATGGTCATTTGATCAATAACTATAAATCATCCAAGCATGTATTTGTGCATGAAATTGCCTTGCATGTGTAGTTCAAGATATATGAACCTTAATCTGCATTTTCACGTTAGTAGGATATGCGTCGAAGTGGATTCGAGCTTGCAATTTCATTGAGCCACAAATCAATAACCTTAATCATCCAAGTTAAGCACTTTCTTTGAGTTACAAGGAATTCTAATCCTTAGAATTTCTTTTAAAGTGAATCTTAAGCTAACTTTATCTAACTTGTTCTTTGCTTTTGATTCAATTCTTGTTCTCTACTGCCTACATGGTTGGTTTTATCACTTTATGGCCGGTTATACTACCTAATCCTTTATATTTCTTGTTTCTTTACATATTCGGTGTTTATATAATAAAGCAAGTTAAAAAGCCATAGTACTTAACTAAGTCATTGTGGGATTGACACCTAATTATCACTCTACTAAATACACGATCCATATACTTGCGAAAAATTGGGGTATAAAGGCAAAAACTGATTGATAATTGGGAGAATTTAACTTGAAAGCCTAGGCTATGTCAAGTTTTTGGCACCATTGCCGGGACTTCAATAATATTAGGGCAAAAACAAACTTTATTAATCTAAACTTGCTTTTGTTTTTAATTTTCCTTGTATAAACGGTGCCAATTTACAAGTTTATATTAAGTAGTAGAATTTGTGCTAATTCTTCTTAACTTTGGTGTTTTGTAGTGCATGCACTGATCCCTCCGTACACATACTACTATTTGGCCCCAAAATCGGGAAAATGGCAAATAAGAGAAGGCTTTCGACATGACAACAAGCTACAAACTCAACAACAAGAAGCGGAGATTTTCACCTTCACTCTCCACTTCTTGTTGTTTAGTTTCTGCTTACTTTTCCTACTTGAAATATTAATTACTCGAACTTTACAGCTTCACTTACTATATAATTGTTGTGGTCACTTGGACTACATGCTTGCATGTGTTGAGAGATTTTGCTTTGCCATCTACAGAGAAATCTCAAACAAGTATTACATGATTGGCAGTCAATACAAATAACTTTGAGATTAAGCTAGCATTGATTTAAATGCTCCAACAAGAACAATTTGGAGGCAATACAATGGAGGATCCAAATACTCACTTAACTGATTTCTTGGAGATTTGTGACACAATCAAGTTTAGTAGAGTGAGTGGCGATGCTATAAAGCATCAATTGTTTCCTTTCTCTTTAAGAGATAAGGCTAAGGTATGGCTTAATTCACATGCACCAAACACTTTCACTCCTTGGGCTAATTTATCTAAAGCTTTCTTAATAAGTATTTTGCACCGTGTAAAACTGCCAAACTAAGTATGGATATAACGGGTTTTGTTCAACAAGAATGTGAATCAATATATGAGGCATGAGAGAGGCTTAAGGAGTTGCAAAGCAAATGTCCTCATCATGAACTTCCTAATTGGTTAATTGTGCAAACATTCTATTATGGTTTAACCTATCTTGTCAAGACTCATATTGATGCAGCTCCTGTGACCCCCTCACTTCTCCTTAAGGCGAACCAAAGGGTATTGGCAGGACGCGTGCCCAACTCTGGTCAGGACTTGATACAAATTCAACTCAAACTTAAGGGTAACTATCGATACTAAAAGTTGAAGATATAAAGAAAGTTCGCTTAATATTCAAATCCTACATCACAAGATACCAAAAGTACATCTCATTCCCAATATAGACAACCTCCAAAAGTTATCTATACAAATACATTCAAAATTTTAATTAAACGTCCACCAAGTAGACTTCTCCATAATTCCTTCCATTCCAACTCTTGTTAAGAAAAACAAATCTAACGGAACACTCATGAGGCCAAGAAACACACATGCAAGCACGTAGTCCAAGTAACCACAGCAATTATACAGTCAGTGAAGCTGTAAAATTCGAGTAATTAACATTTCAAGTAGGAAAAGTAAGCAGAAATAATTCAAGGATACTGTAACTCTCAGGAGCTAAATTCCACGTAATCGAATCAAGAACTTGATCAATTCCATGTTGACACTCCGTCAACCACATAAGTAACAAATCCTGTAGATAGACCACTTTCTTCGAATCCCATCACCTTTACACCCCCTTATCGGACCCGCTCATTTTGATATTACTCGAGTATATCATGGTAATACTACGTGAGTATGCCAAGCAAGATCTCACCAATAGATGATACTTTATGAATATCTCATGGTTTGCTAAGCTTATTGACCAAGCCCATGCTGGATTGATTTGCAAAGTTAGCCAACAAGTTTGGGCATCCTCCGAATATGAATATAAGTCGAGGAGACCACGCTCCAATCGATGATCACAAATACGAATCACAGCCACATCACATCACACGAGTCGAATATCAAGTCACATAGTGAAATTTAATCAAAATTTTATGGAAAAAGAGAAGAGTGCGATAAAGTACACACTCGTCTCAACAATTCGAATTCACATAACACACAAGCAATAATCCATGTATTTGACAATAATTCATACACTTGACACTCACCAAGTCAAAATAAAAGTAAGTGAGTGAGCAATTAAGCCTTAGGCATCCACTTCGAGATTCTCTTGAAGATCTCCTTGTGTGCTTGAACAAATAACAAGTAACTTTCACTCACAACCATGTATTAACCAAGAAAGAGTGTACACTTGTTTAGACTAAGTCAATATCTCAAAAGAGAATCTTAATCACTCAAAAATCAAGGTTCAAAAGTGAGGATTTATTAACACAAAAGAAACTGATTTCCTCCATGAAATCGAGTTAAAACAATCAATCAATATCAAAAATTAGGGCAAGGTTTCCAAAAACTCATTTCCCATCAAGTCGGAAAATTTCAGTTTTGCACGTCAAATTTAGAAAAATCAGAACTTGTACTCAGTAGGTCCAAAATTGGAAAACTTTATACTGTTGGAATTTTGGTTCAGAGAACTAAAAGTGTCTAGAAGACACTTTTCAAGATTCTAAATAGAAGGCATTCAATTTTCAACTCAAAGTGGCTATTCTAAACAAGCAGTCATGGCAATCTTTGAAAATTCCGTAAAATTCACAGAAAGTGAATTAGTCTTTAAAATTTGTAATACAATATGAATTCCAAACAAGGTTTCAAACAAGACAAATGGAACTAAATTCAGAGTTTTGAATATCAAGATATAGCAATTCAAAATTGATAACTTTCACCACTAGAATAGTGAAATTTTCAAATTCGACAAGCAGTCTTGGAACATCATTTGGGTATCGAATAGTCTTAGAATTATACCAAATTTAGTACAATGAAACTCTCACATGAGGATTACTCTATTAAATTTCACACAAAAACTCCCACGGTAAGACAGTTAACGAAACAACCAAAGTTCAAAAAATATTTCAAAGCAAATCTGTCTTCTTGCTTTCCTTTCTTTTTCCAAATATTTTGCATAATGAAATCAGTCTAAATTCAATCCATTTTTGAAACCAAGGTCCTAGAAACCTTTAATAAACACTTGATGATTGATTGACATCAAAATTTTTGAATTAAAACATCCAAATCAAACCTAACCATTTGGCTAGCAAGAAGAGAAAGATTTCCAGATTTTTAGCTTTGTCATAGTTTGAAAATTGAACCATATCTCACTCAATACAACCTGAAATTAAGAATGGTTGGAAGCGTTGGAAACTAGATTCAAATATCTACATTTCATCAGAATAAGTCATTTTCAAAATCAGTTCATAAGTGAGAGAAAATAGAGCCACAAAATGCAGCTTCTATCTTTCTCTCGAATAGACCATCAGAACAGGCAGCAAACTTGGCCGAATCACTACGGCCCACTCAGTTCGAACTAGAGGGTGAATTTAGAAAACTACAAATGTCTAGTTTCAAATACTGCAAACGACACTTGATTTCGACTTATATACAGAGAGATATGTTCAAGCAAAGTGGTACTATTCGGACTGCCAGATTACCATTTCCAGCTTTCTTTCAATTTCGAAAATCCAAGTTTTGCTCAACCAAATCAAATGATTTTTGGTAGACAATTTCTATACACAATATACAACATATATCAACCAATTTCATAGCCAAAAATCATCAAAAAATTTTGAAATATCACAGAGCAACATGACCAGAAATTTTCAGCCAGCTCACATCTCCACTTCCTTTGATTTTCCTTTCACTTTTCTAACCATAATCAACTCACTTAACATATAAACTATGACAGCCCCACCTCCCCCTAAGGTGAACCAGAGGATTCGGCAGACCGCCTGCCCAACTCTCGCGAGTACTATGGAATCAAAACACTCATAAATCCTACATAATGCGTGATAGAACCACAAGAAAACGAACGATCAAAAACTGATCTAAACATGATTACCAAACCATACTGTGCAATAGGATTTCGAGAAACGCTCCAACAAAAATTGAAAACGAAAGCGAAAGAGCCACTGCCACGTCACAATTCGGCCAAAAGTTGGCCAGATATCCAGCGAGATTGCCGGCAGGATTCAAGGCAATAAGCAACTCATTTTTTTTTCAATTTTCCCTACTAATCTAGCCAGGTATCCGGCCAAAAAACTAGCCGGATTCTCGGAACAGTTTTCCTGCCAAATTTTTTTCTTTCTCATTCAAATCCCACACTCGCTCGAATCCCCAACAGATACAAGTAAAATTCATATAAACCCATAGAAAGTACATTCCAACAAATACACGAAGGAGACATGAATAAACACTTATATACATACGTTGAAACTTTGCAAGTCAAAATGTGATACTAGATAAAGTTACAATTAGGGTTTCTATTACAAAGGAGTTTAACAAAACATGTATCTATTTTAACTTGACTCTTTCTTCCAAAATCAATGTTCCAAAGTATGGTTCCCTATAAGGAAAACAAAGGTAACGGGGGTGAGCTTACGTTCAATGAGGTACCATAAGTACAAACAATCAAGAATCATGAAATTTCACTTAAGTCAATCATATAGAAACACTAGATATAATAATGAACAAACACATTAGTTAAACATAGTAATTCAAATAGAGAGGATACACGTGACTCTCAAAAGCCGAATTTCCATCGTTTCATCAGAGCTTGATCAGGTAATAGTTGACACTCCGTCAACTTTCAGATAAAGTAACTAGTCCAATAGAGCACTACTTTACATCAAAATTCGTCCACCAAACATACCCCTTATCGGGCCTGAATGTCTCAACGGAAACAGTGGTGGTAATACTCGAGTATATCGGGAATCTAGAGTCTCCAATACCCAAAGATTCCCCAGGAACAGTCCCCATGGTTTGTCAATTTTCCTTGATCAAGCCCTTGCTAGCTCGATTCCATTGACTTCCCATGAGATTGAGCTTAGATTTAACAGGAAGGTCGTCAGATACATCTCCAAACGACATCAGGTCATGCACAGTAATAGATTCCAGTTTATACAGTAAACAGTCACACAAGCAAGAGAGACAAGTGTGATAAAGTACACTCTCGTCTCGTCCAGAATAAACAGATATTATAGTCATTCAAGTCACGAATTGTAGGTACAAGTAATCAAGTAAGCAACAAGTCATGCAAGTGTATGTTCACCAGTCAAGCAAAAGGACTTCAAAAGTTTCCTTCCCAAGTATGCCTTTGATCACCAACTTGTCCTAAGAATAACCAAGGTAAAATAATTATGGTTCCCACATCCACAAACCTGGTAAATGGAATGCATAATTGAGACTCGACTATGAATCGTAAGCCTATCTGAATGAACTATGATTGCAAGGATACAAAAGTGTGGTTTCGGGGTGGAAAAAGTAACGGTTGCTTCTAAAACACGAACAACCCCAAAGCCCTTCATATATCACCAAATAAAAGCTCCAAAAACCTACCACAATCAAGCTCCTCATCCATCATAGATAGTTTCCTTACTCAAGTCTAAACTCTAGATCACGAATATCATGTCAAGCAAAGGAAATTCTAAAATCATCAAGTTCCACTCACCTTTTGGCATTTTAGTCACAACTAAAGCTACATTTATCGGATTGAGGCAAATTTTATGGCATTTTGAAGATAGGATATAGACCTACATTTCCTATGAAGAATGAACATCCAGTTCTTGTATTTTCAAGGTCAAAAATTGAAATTTCAGAGAAAATAGAAAACTGTCCGTGAAATAGGGCATTTATGTAGTTAATTGTATTTTAGTCATTTTACAAGATACAGTACTCCAATTGAGCTGAAATTTTACAGGTAGATATTTAACTCAATTTCCTACAACTTTCATGTTTTGAATAAGAGCTGATTTGGCCTTTGTCATGGACGAATATGCAGGTCAGATTGGATCCAAAAATAGGATAGAATTATTCCTAAATGGAAACCCTAATCTGAAATTGAGACACGCAAACTGAAATTTTTCGTAGACAAGTAAAACTAGCATATAAAAGCTCAATATTACACATAACAAAGCTATCAATCCAAGGCTAATGCTGAAGCATCAAATAAGAGTAAAAAATTCACCATAAACTGAAATTTCCCACATCACCAAAGTATGCTAGTATTAGAAGTAAAAAGGGATTTGTTTAACAAAGTTACCTATTAACCTCAAGAAAGGTGGAAACTTAGGGTCTTTTCTTCCAAAATCACTCCACCAACCTCTTTAATCCTTCTTAGCAAGTAACTTTTATGAAGTAAGTTGAGATTTTAATGGTTGGAACTCAAGATTTGTGGAAGAAATTGAAGATGCAAGATGAAGTTTTCTCTCTTTTCTCCTCTCAAATGGTTCGGCCAAGCTAGAGAAAGAAATGAAAACAATTTGGCCAACATTTGATTTTGGGAAAGTTAAATAACCTTGGTCAAAGTCCAACTCCCAATAGTTTCACAACACTTGGCTTTTAGGGTTTTGTTCTCATCCCTTTGTCTACCAAAGGTTAATCTATCTAACTAACTTCTAATTATCTCTTAACACCTTATAAAATAATATCTCTTGATGCCAAACTTCATCTAGTCGTCAAAATTTTATCGCACTTGCCGCACTAGTGGGTCCCACGTCCATAATGCACCTCAAACTTAACATGTACTAACTTATACCAAGAAAATGATTTAAAAATGATACTCACTTATAAAAATCTTTGAAAAATTAATATAATAAAATAAAGTAAGGAAAATGCACGCAGAAAAATAAAATAAAATAAGAGAAATTTTACGAGTTCTCACATAAACAACATTAATCAAGCATTTAATCCCCAAGGCAACTACCTATAGGCATCATCAAGTCTACTAGCTTAACAATTAAAGCAAGAAAAATAGATTTCCTCAAGTCCTCTACCTATTTCATACTTAGGGTTTCAAACCCTTGCAAATCCAACCGTAAATCTTGAATTAAATAGAAGGATTGAATGAGTTAATAGTTGCCTCTTGAACCTTGATGAAACCAGAAATATTCACCACTAAAACTCCAAGAAATCACCACAAGATGGAGCCTTTCACCAAGCTAAAGCTAATCTCCAAGTGATTTTGAGGTTGGATGCAAAGTTAGAAGTGAATTGCAGCAAAAATTAAGCAAGATGGAGTAAAGCTTTCTTTCCTTTCTTCCTCCTTGAGGTTTGGCTGACTAGAGAGAGAGAAACGAGTGTGTTTGTGGTCTGAATTTTTGTGAGAGAAGTGTGTTAAGGAAGCTAGGTTAAGGGTGCAAAAAATCAACTAGGAATAGTGTCACGCACGGGTTTCGTACCTCCGTTTTCTCTCAGGTTTGATACACTCATGCACTAACCCTCAAAGGTAATTCCTTTAATATGGTAATTATCCACTCTTACTAGTCTAATATAATTTTCTTAAATTGCCACTTAGCTGTTCTGCTCAATTTACGCAAACTTTCGATTCGCGCGCGATAAAGCGAAACTTACAAGAAATTCATGTAACGATGATATAATTAACTAACTATAGGGTAAATAATTATAAAAATAAGTATTTTAAGAATAAAATATGAGTCCTTAAATCTCCAAGATCATTGCACTCTCGGATCAAATATTACTTCGAAAAACGTGTATTCGCTATTTCTTACTAAACGAGCTTCTAAAAAATTAAATTTGCTAACGGGACGTTTTAAAAATATAAGTAAGGCATTATTCCATGTAAATGGATTTGAATTGGTTGAAATAAATTATTCGAAGAAAATGGGTAAATAAATATTTAAATAAACCAGTAAAATAAGATAAAAATAAGAAAATTTTCGGGTCCTCATAGTTGCAGGAGGAGAACTTATGGAAAAATCAATGGATGAAGCTTAACAATTGATAGAAGAAATAGCAACCAATAATTACCAATGGGTTAATGAGAAAGATAACACTAGAAGACACATTAGTATGTATGAATTGGATGCATTTAACATGTTTAATGCAAAAATGAACAACATGGTAAAAATGCTAATTAGTCAAGGTGAAGTTGGTTCTAGTTCTCATGCTAGTGTAGCATGTTGCACCCTTTGCAGAGGTAATCATAATGATACTAATTCTGTGAATTATGAGTAGGTACAATATGTGAATAATTTCAACTGTTCCACTCAAAACAATCCTTACTCCAATGCTTACAACAAATGGTGGAGGAATTATTCAAATTTCGGGTGGAGAGAACAAGGGAACCAACAAAGGCTAACGAATCCACCGGGCTTCCAACCAAAACCATCACCCCTTGAGTCTAAAACTTCATGGGAGTTTGCCATTGAGAGATGAGCCACTACCACCAATAGCAAATATTGAGAGACTAGCCCCTACCCACTCGGAGAGATTTGGAAGAATTGAAGGGAGAATGGAACAATTAACCACTATGTATAGGAATATAGAAGTCCAACTTGGTCAAATTTTCAATGCCATTAACCCTTGAAACCAAGGAGAGTTACTAAGTAAAATCAAAGTCAATCCTAGGGAACATTGCAAGGGAATCACAGTCCGAAGTGGTAGGCAATTGGATGGCCCTTCTAGAGTTGAGCATGAGAAAGAAGAAAGAAGAGAAAAAATGAGAGTTTGAGTGATGACCATAGGATAAGTGTGGGCGAAAAGGGTAAAGAGAGTTGTAAAAGAAGAAACACCTTCCAAATCCAAAGTGCTTATACCCACCGCACATATGCTCAAAGACTCAAGCAAAATAAATTGGAAAGGGAGATTGAAAAGTTCATTAAAATATTTAAACAATTGCATATTAATACTCCTTATGTAGATGCCAGTGATCAAATTCCATTCTATTCCAAGTTTCTTAAGGAGATCAAGTCAAAAAAGAGGCAGTTGGAGGACAATAAGACCGCAGCTTTAATGGAGGAATGTAGGCATAGATACTAAATAAGCTCTTGCCAAAATTGAAGGAATGTGAGATATCATCTTGGTATTCCAAAGAATGTGCTCATTAAGGTCAAGAGTTTTATATTTCAATAGAGTTTTTTGTTCTTAATATGGAAAAGGATGTTAAACATGCCAATTATATTTGGTAGACCTTTCTTATCTACGGCCGGTACTATAGTTGATGTTAAAAAGGGCAAGCTTAAGTTCCAAGTAGGTGAAAAAGAAATTGAGTTTGATTTGAATGAACTTCAAAAATTTCCTTCATTTACTAATTGTGTGTATGCAATTGATGTGGTTGAAAATCTAACTCAAGATGTTATTCGGATGAAACATGATGCTGACCTTCTTGAAAATTGTTTGTTTGATGCTATCTTTCAAGAAGATGATAATTTGGAGATATTACTAGTGGCCAACTTTTTGAAATCTCAAGTGCCTTATAAAAGAGGAAATCATTATGAGAGTTTAGTAAAAGAAAAAGAACTACCACCGCCATCAAGTGAGCAAGCTCCAATCTTGAATTTAAGCCATTTTTCGATCTCCTAAGGTTCGCATTTCTTGGCAAAAATGATATGTTACTGGTGATTATTAATGCTTTTCTTAATGATGTACAGATGGAGAAGTTACTATGAGTTTTAAAGAAGCACAAACTAGCAATTGGATGGACCATTTCCAATCTTAAGAGCATAAGTCCCTTTGCATGCATAAGATTCTTTTGGAAATGAATGCCAAATCCATGGTAGAAATTTGACAGGTATTGAGCTTGTGCAATAATAAATTCCTACTTACAAAAATATATAAATGGGTGTAATGATAAGTAGAGTCATCTCTATAGGGATTGGATAATTTATTTCCTTCCAAGCAAGAATTATATGGGGTTTTGGAAAATTAAAATAAAAAATCATTTTAAGAAAAAGCAATCAAAAGAAAGAAAATTTAAATTAATTCACTAATAAACAAGCTCTAGTCAAGAAGAAAACTCTGGAAGGGATTAATCATATAACTGCTCATTGATGCAATAATTATTTCATCTATTTGTCAACAAATAGGTTATAATTACCAAACAAACGATGAGAATCAACTTTTTCATACCGTATCCGTAGTTAAGGTACGCCATTAATTAGTCCCTTTTCTAACCAAGAAATAACCCCAAGCATGCCCATAAAATTTAATTTCTAGATTGCATTAAAAATTAGAGAAGTCCTATTCTAATCTATAAACACACTACCAGGGTTTATTTAAATTAGATCATATGTTCCCTAATATGAAACTAATCATGCTAGTTACCACTAATTTAAGATAATTAAATAATTATGGATTTAATTGTCTTAATTGGCATTAGATTGTTAGGTTGATTGGGCTCTTGATATTCAAATAACAAAACAACCATAAGAAATTAAATCAGAAAACATACAAATATTAACAAATAAGAGAAACAAGTTAAAACAATTCGACCTCACAGTTTAGTTGAGTCAAATGCTTAGTTACCCTTGACTAGAATAAGAAATCTAGTTGCAACTCATTTAGAAAATCCAAGCAAAAATATATGAATTTTGCCAAAGTCATATGCCAAGAAGTGAGAAGCAAAAGTCATTGCTTTTTGTTGGAGAAAAAGAATCTTCCCCAAAAGACGGACTCTATCTCCTATTTTGTTGCTACTTATCAATTGCTCAAAAAGGAAAATTAGAATCCTAACTAGTTGTTGATACGCTAGAATTTGCACCCACATACCAAAATACAATTAGAAGTCAACTTGGAATAGGAAACTTCTTTAACAGCTGGAATCCCATGTCTCTGGACTTGGGTACTTGACTCAAGTGTGCTCACGCTAAACTAAGTAAGAGTCTTCTGCTAGAAATTTTCTTTGTGACACCTTTTTTGCTCTTTTTCTTGCTATATCCCTGCAATCAATATCAATTGTCAAATATAAGTAGAATCAATCGAATGATGCAATATTTTGCCAAAATCACAAGAAAATATTCATAAATTTGCTAACTAATGTGCACCCTAGGCGCTTTCTAGCAAGACCTTTGGATAAAATATGTTGCAAACTGTAGACACCAAAATTTTGTCAATTTTTAATATTTTCTTGAATATTTTCTACTTGATGAATTATTTTTTTTCTTCTTCTTTTCTTACATTTTAATGTGTACTTTTTTTATTTATTATTATTTTTTTTTTCTTTCTTTCAGGCTTGTTTAAAAAAAAACAAACAAACAAACAAAAACAAAAACAAAAAAAATAAATTTCTTCTTTAATTGATTTTTGTAATAAAATAAATATTAAATATAAAATATTAAAAAAAAAGTGGAGACATCATGATGACCTTGGTCATCATGATACCACCACAATCCACCTTTTTGACCAAAGAAAGCCAAAAGAAAAGAAGGCACCAACGGAACAAATAAGGAGGAAGCTTCATTTTTTTTTTTGCAAGAGAGGTCCTCAAAAGGGGGTGAGAAGCAGAAAGAAAAAAAAAACTCCAACGGCTCACTATCTCTCAACCTTTTTCTCTCTTTGCACAGACAACGCATACACACACAATTCAAATTCAACAAAAACAAGCAACAAAGGAGTGAAGCTTGGAAATTCCTTCAAATTTGACCGAGAAGCTTTTGATTGGATTGAGGTATTTTCCACATTTTTTTGTTAACCATGTTAAAGCCATATCTTAACGTTTAATTTTCTTGCTTTTGTTGGCTTTTATTGTTGTTATTGTGTTGATCAAAATTTGGGAAATGGCTCGAACTAGTTTAAGGGAAAGGAAATAATTTTGTAAATGCATGCCAAATGTTTGAAAAATGTCTAAATAAAAAAAAACGAATTAAATGAGTGAATTTGGTGTGCATGTTTTGCTAAAATGGATAACCCTCAGTTAGTACGAAGCCTGCAAATGCTTAGTTATCCAAAATTTTGGAGTTTTTTGAGCCTTATAAGCATAAAATAATTTTCTTCATTTTTGGGGCTGTTTTGATTTAATGCATCATTTTGTTGTTGTTCATTTGTCAAGCTAAGATTATAGTTGTAATGTAGAAGTTATAAGGAGGGTTTTGGCATAATTTTTATGATTTTTTGTGAAGGTTTATGGTGTTTTAAAAAAAAAAAAAAAAAACTGGGCTGTTTTGTAGCATTTTGGCAACTTTCGGGTCACTTTTGTATAAAACTAACTTCAAAAATGGAATCTACGCGAAAAATCGAGTGAGGGGGTATATTTTGGTGAAATTTGGTTACCGGAGAGGTTACCGGCGACCGGCAGCGGCGGTGGTCCGGTGGCGGCGGCGCCACCGGCGGCCACCAGCTGAAGAAACTTCAGCTGGCTGAAGAAGAAGAAACAGAAAGGACGGAAGGGAAGAAGAGAAGGAAAAAGAAAGAAAAGAAAAGAAAGAAAAGAAAGGAAAGAAAAGAAAAAAAAAATGGTTTGGGCTAATGTTTTTTTTAGTGGTGGGCTTATGGTTATTTTGGTTGGGTTTTGGGCATAGATTTTGGTTGATTTCTTTTTGGGTGATCGTTTGGACTGAAGGGATTTTTGGCCCAGAAAATAAATAAAATTTGGCCCAGTGGCCTTGTTTCCTAAGAGACCAGAAACGGATTTGCACTTAAACCCCTGACCTTTGGAATAGTTTTACTGTGGCTCAGAACATTTTAAATTTCTTTCACTTAGGTTCTTAAATTAATTACACATTGGTCCCTAAACTTCATCATCTCTTTAATTTTGGCCCCCAAATTTTGAAAAAATTATTTTTTGATCCCAAAAGTTTTTTACTTTTGTAATTTAGTCCCTAGTGAATTTTAACTATTTTTATTATGATTGTTTCTTTTCTTTAATAGCTAATTATGCTACTTTTTGAGTATATTTAACTTGTAATTTTAGATGTTCTTAAATTCCTTGATGTTATATATGTTTAAAGTGAATTTAGTATTTTTGTCATTATTATTATTTTCAATTAAATTGGTGCCTTGATTCCTTTGCTCATTCTGAGTATAAATAGGGCAATTTGATTTCCATTTAGTCACCACTTCAAAAGGGAGGTACCCCTATTATTACTCAAATATCAATTACTTGCTTTTATGTGCTCCAACGTGTTTTATGTGCAATTATATGTTTTGAGTTTTTTTTATTATTATTCTTTTTATTATTATTATTATTTCATTTTTAATTTCATTTATTTTATTTAATTTAATTTTGATTATTTGGGAGGCATTTAAGTGTCAAATTGTAATAGTTAGATTATTATTTTATTCTTTATCCCTTTAGATTGTATTTAGGGCCCCAAATGTAATAGTTAGGTGTCTATTCGTTTTTATTTATTTATGTGTTTGCGTGCTTGTGTGCTTATATGTTTATTTGCTTTCTTAGGATCTTTGCATCTAAATATTATGCTTACGTGTTACGTGCTAAGTACTCTTATGTGTTTATTTGTTTAATTTATACTTTATTTATCTTATTATGTATTAAGAATGCATGACGTCACCGCACTAGTCCAACGCTAGTTGTGGTTTCTCCTTCCGTTTACTTGTTAGTCCAACACTAGTAAGGATTTTTTAGAAATGGGTTAGTCCAACGCTAGACCCTTAAATTGTTCATGCGTTAGATTCATTTTTGTGTGATATTCATTATATTTTCATGCATTTTTTATTTTTTAAAATTTTTTCTCATTTGCACGACATTTTCTATTATATTATCCTCTACCCCTACCCTCTATATGTGTTAATCATGTCATTTAGAATTGCATCTCATTTAAACTAGTTCATTTGCTTGTCTATGTTAGGAGAATCATTCTTCAAACATGAAAAATGGGTGATTATAACTTTTTAGTTTAAATACCCCATCGATCCCTGTATAAGAAAATTAGATCACGAATTTTGTTTTCCGTACCCATTATGATGCATCCCGATTCTTTGATCACTTATATCTATATATACAATTTTATTTTATTTTCTTTTCATTAAATTTCATCATTTGCATACTTGTGACCTCTTTGAGGAATCATTTTGGCCTTCGCAATCAATGTGATTGGTTTCAATTAAACCCTTGAATGGACATTTTGCTCCTCTTGATATTTTTATTTGCATCCATACAGGAACATCCACATGTGATAAAATTAATGGTTAGATTAAGAAAATTTTGACTAAATCCCGCAACTAGTTTAGACTAGGTTGAAAGGGTGCCTTAGATTTGAAAAAGATGTGAAGAGTTTTCTTGGAAAGATCAATTTCATTGGCCGATTCATTGCACAGTTAACCTCTACCTGTGAGACTTTGTTCAAACTGTTGAAAAAGAAAGCGCCGATGGATTGGAATGAAGATTGTCAGCAAGTTTTTGATAAGATAAAAAATTATTTGTTAAATCCTCCGGTCTTAGTGCCACCTCAGCCAGGGAAACCTCTGATTATGTATTTGTCTGTTCTCGAAGAGGCTGTTGGATGCGTTCTGGGACAACATGATGAGTTTGGGAGAAAGGAACAAGCCATCTACTAGCTGAGCAAGAAATTTACAGCATATGAGGCCAACTATTCTTTTCTTGAAAGGAGTTATTGTGCTTTGGCATGGGCAGCTCAGAAGTTGAGACATTATCTGTTTGGTTATACTACTTACTTGATTTCTCGTTCTGATCCTCTAAAATATTTGTTGGAAAAGTCAATGCCCACGGGACGTATGGCTAAGTGGCAAATGATCCTTTCCGAATTTGATATTGTCTTCACAACTCAAAAGGCAGTCAAGGGTCAAGCCATAACAGATCATTTAACAGAAAATCCAAGAGATGATAATTACCAACTATTGCATACATACTTTCCTGACGAGGAAATTCTGTTTATTGGAGCAGTTGAGGACATGAGTGAACAGTATCCTGGATAGAGGTTATTTTTTGATGGTGCGTCAAATTCTTTTGGAGCTGGAATTGGAGCAGTTTTAGTGTCGCCTGAAGAGAAACATTATCCTGCTACTGCCAAATTACGATTTCCTTGCACCAACAATATGGCTGAATATGATGCTTATATTTTTGGATTGAAAATGGCATTGGACATGGAGATTAAGGACCTGATAGCATTCAGTGATTCCGATTTACTTGTGCACCAGACGCTTAAATAGTGGGTGATTCGGGATTCAAAAATTATGCTGTATCATTGTAGTTTGCTTAATTTGGCCAACCAATTCAGGAATTTGGAACTCAGACATATTCCTCGCACTCGTAACGCCTTTGCTGATACTTTAGCTACCCTGTCTTCGATGATCCAACATCCAGATGAGCTAGTGATTGAACTTATACAGATTCATCTTCAGAATAGACCAGCGCACTGCCTGGTTACGGATAAGGTCTCTGAGGGTCGCTCTTGGTATAACGATATTAAGGAATTCATGAAAAAGGGATCCTACCCTCCTGATGCTGATTTTGTTGCAAAAAGTTTCTTACGCAGAATATCATCAAAATTTTTCTTGAATGGAGAAGTGTTATACAAAAGAACACCTAACCTGGGTCTTCTAAGATGCATCAATGAAGACGAAACCGACTATATGATGAAGGAAGTGCATAGTAGGGTTTGTTGGCCACACATGAATGGGCATTTACTGGCTAAGAAGATCATGAGAACGGGATATTTTTGGCTTACTATGGAGCATGACTGTGTAAATTTTGTTAAAAAGTGTGTTAAATGTCAAATGCATGGTAATGTTATACATGCTCCTCCTACAGAATTGCATAGTATGACTGCTCCCTGACCATGTTCGATCTGGGGAATGGATGTGATCGGAACTATCGATCCTCCTGCTTCAAATGAGTATCGGTTCATCCTAGTGGCGATTGAATATTTCACTAAGTGGGTTGAGGTCGCGTTCTATAAGCATGTGACTAAGAAAGTGGTGTCGGATTTTTTGAGAAATAATATCATCTGTCGTTTTGGAGTACTAGAAACATTGATCACCGACAACGTCAAGAATCTCAATAATGATATGGTGGATGGATTATGTGAACAGTTCAAGATTGGACATCGAAATTCGGCCATTTACAGGCCATAGATGAATGGAGCCGTTGAAACCGCAAATAAAAATTTGAAAAAGATCATTCGTAAGATGACTGAAGCACACCGGGATTGGCATGAGAAACTGCCTTACGTATTGATGGCTTACCGAACTACGATCAAAACTTCTACTGGTGCAACTCCTTACTCTCTTATGTATGGAATGGAAGCAGTGTTGCCTGCAGAAGTAGAAATTCCTTCCCTACGTATTCTGATGGAAGCTCAGATAGAAGAAACTGAATGGGTCAAAGAACGTCAGGAACAGTTGTCTTTGATTGATGAAAAAGATTGAATACCGTTTGCCATGGACAATGCTATCAGCAACGAATGGTTCGGGTTACAACAAAAAAGTCAAACCCGTTTGTTTGAAATTGGAGATAAGGTCTTAAAACGGATTCTTCCAATGCAAGATGAGACTAAAGGGAAGTTTGCTCTAAATTGGCAAGGACCATTCATTGTTAAGAAAGTGCTATCCGGAGGAGCGCTTATTCTTATAGAAATGGACGGTCAAGTTTTTCCCCAACCAATCAATGCAGATATGTGCAAAAAGTTTTTCATTTGATAAGAGAAAAAATTTTCTTAAATAATACTACAAAAGACGGATCCTAAGCATACTTCCTCTCATTTTTATTTCGATATCCTATCCTTAATTTTTCCTTTCGACTTTTCAGAACCACCTTTCCTTTTCACTTGACAGACCTTTAAGACCACTAATTCCATACTGGGGCAATTTTGTTTAAAAAAAAAAGAAAAAAAAGAGAAAGAAAGAAAGAACTAAAAAAAAAGAAAAAAAAAAGAAGAAAGAAATTAGAGAAGTTTGGTTAGAATTACACTTGGACAAATTTTATCTCTTTTCAACCCTTGATTGCAAACCCAACAATAATCCTCTGTCAAGTCTTCTAAGCCTTAACCTTCCCTTTACTACCACTACTCTATCCGATCCTACTCGCAAGAGTCAAAATTGCTGACTTCCATTTTTGCAGTATTAAGGAAAATTTTTTCTTAATCAACTGGCAAATGATGTAAATGCAACTTTTCTTAAATATGTCAGAAATGTTTGTCTCACTGATGCCACAAATTCTGAAAATATGATTGGATTGATACAGTTGAGGTTAAAATTATCTTGTCTATACTTCAAGATGAAAACCTGAAAGGGCACCTTTTCTAAAAAAAAAAAACAAAAAAAAAACAACAAAAAAAACAAAAAAAATATAAAAAAGAAAAAGAAAAGAAAAGAAAAAGGGTACGGTAACTTTAGTGAAAACCCGAAAGGACGTTGAAGTAGGGTTTTGGAATACAAGAGAATCATGAGAGAAAAAGAAGATGCTGAGTTCTGAAAACTGGTGACTATGTTGATTTGGGTCTCTTTCATACTGTTGTTTTTGCCGACAATGAATTCCAAATCGGTTGACGTCGAAGGAGTTAGATGGAGCATTTTTCTTCATCGAAGTCCGTCCTCTAAATATTTATCCAACTTTTAATCTTTGGATTCATGCTCATAAGTTCAACAATTTTGTGCTGCTATTCTATTTATTATTTTATTATGTATCATTGTTTATTTCATATCAGTATTATTACGTGATAAATAATACATTTTTTTGAAATTATTAGATTTCTCATTTTTTGGGTCTCATTCAAAAGGCAGTCCCCTATGATTTATCCCAAAGGAATCATGAAATCGGAGGTCCTATGATGATAAAGTCTGGATAATTGACATTAGAAAGTTACGAAGATTCTGAAAGGCTTGTGGACCAAATATAAGGGTGCGATTCGCCGATATTGAAACTCATGTTTACACGGCTCTCAAGGCAAAGGGATCACATGGTGGTGGCACTGTTTCTATCACAGTTGTTTCTTTTCTTTTTTCCCTTTTTGCAGGAAAAATTATGTGACACAAAACTGGTTCAATTGAGCATGATTAACACTGGGGCAAATGGTAGAACGATTGAATTCCAAGTTTCGCTGTACATTTCGGAAGAAAGGAAAGAAGAATCATCATTTTTTTTTTAAATTCAAAAAATCAAGAAAAGTTGTAAGTCCACGAGGTAAGTTTGTCTTAATTTACTACTTTTGACCAACATGCATTTTGATCTTTTAGTTAGATAGCATAGAATTTGTGTTTTCATTTCTTTCACTAGATATTTGAGCTCGAGTTTAATTCCACCCATCATCTGGGTTTCGAGCATATTTTCATTCTCTTGATAGGCATCTGGTTTGGATTCAGTCCCATTGAACAAAAAAAAATTAATTTCTTGTTGATGAGTCTCAGCGTCCGCCGCGCACCCTTCTACCTCCCTTCTTGACAGATCAGAAGATCAAAAGATCATATCCAATTTAATCTTCCTGTTGGTGAGTCTCAGCGTCCGCCGCGCACTCTTCTATCTCCCTTCTTGATAATTTAATTTCCTATTGGTGAAGTCTCAGCGTCCGCCGCGCACCCTTCTACCTTCCTTCTTGACAGATCAGAAGATCAAAAGATCATATCTAATTTAATTTTCCTGTTGGTGAGTCTCAGCGTCCGCCGTGAACTCTTCTATCTCCCTTCTTGATAATTTAATTTCCTGTTGGTGAAGTCTCAGCGTCCGCCGCGCACCCTTCTATCTTCCTTCTTGATAATTTAATTTCCTGTTGGTGAAATTTCAGAATCCGCCGCGCACCCTTCTACCTCCCTTCTTGACAGATCAAAAGATCAAGAGATCAAGAGATCAAATTTAATTTCCTGTAAGTGAAGTCTCAGCGTCCGTCGCGCACCCTTCTACCTCTTTTCTTGAACGAAACAAATAAAACAATTTAATTCCCTGTTGGTGAAGTCTCAGCGTCCGTCGCGCACCCTTTCTACCTCTCTTCTTGATAAATTTAATTTCCTGTTAGAGTGTAACCGCGTCCCTCCGCGCATCTTTTCAAAAAAATAAAAATAAATAAATAAATAAATAATCAAATTAAATTTAATTTCTTGTTAGTGAGTTCAGCATCCATCGGATACTCTTCTACCTCCATTCTTCACAATCACATTTAATTTTTTGTTGGAGCGTAACCGCATCCCTCCGCGCATCTTTTTCTAGTTATGACAATGTATTTTTTTTCACTGCTTCGATTAACAATTGTGCTTTTTCATTCATCTTGTGTTTCATGTTTAGAATTTCTAAGAGTTCAGACATTTTCGTCTTTGCAAAGATCACAGATGGTCAATGCACTTGTTTCATTGTGGTTCATTTGTATTTGAACTACGTTTGACCTGATTCCCATGGCGGGATACATAGGCAACTCTATATGAGTTCGGTCACAGGTTTTGTAATTTTATGACATCTTGTGTTCAATAATTTCAACTTAGTGTTCACTTGTTTATTTTAACTCAGGTGCAGTTAGAAGAGACAGGTAATCAATTTGGTGTCCACGTCTTTGTCTCGGTTTTCTTCGAAACTCTAGACAAAGAGGGGCAAGTTGTAGACACCAAAATTTTGTCAATTTTTAATATTTTCTTGAAAATTTTCTACTTGATGAATTTTTTATTTTTTTATTTTTTTTCTTCTTCTTTTCTTACATTTTAATGTGTATTTTTATTTATTTATTTATTATTATTTTTTTCTTTCTTTCAGGCTTGTTTAAAAAAAAAACAAACAAAAACAAAAAAAATAAATTTCTTCTTTAATTGATTTTTGTAATAAAATAAATATTAAATATAAAATATTAAAAAAAAAGTGGAGACATCATGATGACCTTGGTCATCATGATGCCACCACAATCCACCTTTTTGACTAAAGAAAGTCAAAAGAAAAGAAGGCACCAACGGAACAAATAAGGAGGAGGCTTCATTTTTTTTTGCAAGAGAGGTCCTCAAAGGGGGGTGAGAAGCAGAAAGAAAAAAAAAACTCCAACGGCTCACTATTTCTCGACCTTTTTCTCTCTTTGCACAGATAACGCATACACACATAATTCAAATTCAACAAAAACAAGCAACAAAGGAGTGAAGCTTGGAAATTCCTTCAAATTTGACCGAGAAGCTTTTGATTGGATTGAGGTATTTTTCACATTTTTTTGTTAACCATGTTAAAGCCATATCTTAACGTTTAATTTTCTTGCTTTTGTTGGCTTTTATTGTTGTTATTGTGTTGATCAAAATTTGGGAAATGGTTTGAGCTAGTTTAAGGGAAAGGAAATAATTTTGCAAATGCATGCCAAATGTTTGAAAAATATCTAAATAAAAAAAACGAATTAAATGAGTGAATTTGGTGTGCATGTTCTGCTAAAATGGATACCCATCAGTTAGTACGAAGCCTGCAAATGCTTAGTTATCCAAAATTTTGGAGTTTTTTGAGCCTTATAAGCATAAAATAAATTTCTTCATTTTTGGGGCTGTTTGATTTAATGCATCATTTTGTTGTTGTTCATTTGTCAAGTTAAGATTATAGTTGTAATGTAGAAATTATAAGGAGGGTTTTGGCATAATTTTTATGATTTTTTGTGAAGGTTTATGGTGTTTTAAAAAAAAATAAAAAAAATTGGGCTGTTTTATAGCATTTTGGCAACTTTCGGGTCACTTTTGTATAAAACTAACTTCAAAAATGGAATCTACGTGAAAAATCGAATGAGGGAGTATATTTTGGTGAAATTTGGTGACCGGAGAGATTACCGGCGACCGGCAGCGGCGGCGGTCCGGTGGCGGCGGCACCACCGGCGGCCACCAGCTGAAGTTTCTTTAGCTGGCTGAAGAAGAAGAGACAGAAACGGACGGAAGGGAAGAAGAGAAGGAAAAAGAAAGAAAAGAAAAGAAAGAAAAGAAAGGAAAGAAAAGAAAAGAAAAAAAATGGTTTGGGCTAATGTTTTTTTTTAGTGGTGGGCTTATGGTTATTTTGGTTGGGTTTTGGGCATAGATTTTGGTTGATTTATTTTCGGGTGTTCGTTTGGACTGAAGGGATTTTGGCCCAGAAAATAAATAAAATTTGGCCCAATGGCCTTGTTTCCTAAGAGACCAGAAACGGATTTGCACTTAAACCCCTGACCTTTGGAATAGTTTTATTGTGGCCCAGAATATTTTAAATTTGTTTCACTTAGGTCCTTAAATTAATTGCACGTTGGTCCCTAAACTTCATCATCTCTTTAATTTTGGCCCCTAAACTTTAGAAAAATTATATTTTTGACCCTAGAAGTTTTTTACTTTTGTAATTTAGTCCCTAGTGAATTTTAACTATTTTTATTATGATTGTTTCTTTTCTTTAATAGCTAATTATGCTACTTTTTGAGTATATTTAACTTGTAATTTTAGATGTTCTTAAATTCCTTTATGTTTGATATGTTTAAAGTGAATTTAGTATTTTTGTCATTATTATTATTTTTAATTAAATTGGTGTCTTGATTCCTTTGCTCATTTTGAGTATAAATAGGGCAATTTGATTTCCATTTAGTCACCACTTCAAAAGGGAGGTACTCCTATTATTACTCAAATATCAATTACTTACTTTTATGTGCTCCAACGTGTTTTATGTGCAATTATATGTTTTGAGTTTTTTTTTATTTATTATTATTCTTTTTATTATTATTATTATTTCATTTTTAATTTCATTTATTTTATTTTATTTAATTTTGATTATTTGGGAGGTATTTAAGTGTCAAATTGTAATAGTTAGATTATTATTTTTATTCTTTATCCCTTTAGATTGTATTTAGGGCCCCAAATGTAATAGTTAGGTGTCTATTCGTTTTTATTTATTTATGTGTTTGCGTGCTTGTGTGCTTATATGTTTACTTGCTTTCTTAGGATCTTTGGATCTAGATATTATGCTTAAGTGTTACGTGCTAAGTACTCTTATGTGTTTATTTGTTTAATTTATACTTTATTTATCTTATTATGTATTAAGAATACATGAAGTCACCGCACTAATCCAACGCTAGTTGTGGTTTCTCCCTCCGTTTACTTGCTAGTCCAACACTAGTAAGGATTTTTTAAAAATGGGCTAGTCTAACGCTAGACCCTTAAATTGTTCATGCGTTAGATTCATTTTTGTGTGATATTCATTACATTTTCATTCATATTTTATTTTTTTAAGATTTTTCTCATTTGCACGACATTTTCTATTATATTATCCTCTACCCCTACCCTCTATATGTGTTAATCATGTCATTTAGAATTGCATCTCATTTAAACTAGTTTATTTGCTTGTCTATGTTAGGAGAATCATTCTTCAAACATGAAAAATGGGTGATTATAACTTTTTAGTTTAAATACCCCATCGATCCCTGTATAAGAAAATTAGATCACGAATTTTGTTTTCCGTACCCATTATGATGCATCCCTATTCTTTGATCACTTATATCTATATATACAATTTTATTTTATTTTATTTTCATTAAATTTCATCATTTGCATACTCGTGACGTTTTCAAGGAATCATTTTGGCCTTCGCAATCAATGCGATTGGTTTCAATTAAACCCTTGAATGGACATTTTGCTCCTCTTGATATTTTTATTTGCATCCATACAGGAACATCCAAATGTGATAAAATTAATGGTTAGATTAAGAAAATTTTGACTAAACCTCGCAACTAGTTTAGACTAGGTTGAAAGAGTGCCTTAGATTTGAGTCAATTGAACATTTGCCTTCTCTTTCTTCAACCGTGACTCCCAAACTCATTTTCTCTTGTTTTTTCAAAGACTTGGAGTTGTCAAAAAGGGTTTTCATTTTATTTATTTTACTTTACTGCATTTTTATCAAAAAATATTTTTGGGTGACTTGGTACACCAAAACCAATACCAAGTGGCGACTCCTCTTTTTTTTAAAAAAACCCTTTTAGACTGAATTTTGGACCCAAATTGTCGCATTTTTTATAAGTCCCATTTTAGGTCCTTTTTCACTTATTTTAAATAAAATCACATCTTTTGTAAATACTTACATTTTCTCCATCGCAAACCTTGAATAATTTTCTAATTTTACCAATTTTTCCTATTTCCTATTTCCTATAATAAGCTTCATCACTATCATCCAATAAAGGAAATACTATTTGTTAAAAACAAATTAATAATTAACTTTCTAATGTTGGATAGTGCTCTTGTTCTCTATAATTTGAATATGTACCAAGTTAGGAAGTAATGAATTTTCTTATACGTGATGTGTGAGAAACAGGAGTTACCTGCTCAGAAAAAATCTAACCATCTTTGAGGATCTATTCCTCTACTTACTTCTATCAATAAAAGATATAAGGAGTTTTGAATGCCATATGTTAAAAAAATTAGACAATTGTTCTTCTACCAAATTAATTTCTGTTGTATAAATCATTCAGGGATTTCCATTTGGGCCATTCATTCCTTCTTTTATGCAATCTAGAAATTTGACCATTTCTAGTGTATTCAGCACCACCCAATCCTGTAAGCATAATGATCAATTACTTTACACTAGAAGAAATAATATTACCCTTATTAACTTCCTTCCTAAGATGTTGCATTTTGACTTTTGATAACTGTTGATCATGAATTGGATTGTTGGTAGACATCTTCACATCTATACAACAAAAAAGATAAATTAGTGAAAGTTGTAAAATGAGAAAATCACATCACACAAGATGGAAGAATATTACTTTGAGGACCAAAAATATTATTTTGAAAACCATGATGGAGTGTGTCCTTTTGCCATCAATCAAAATCGAACCTCTCCTCTTCCGATTCACCAGCATTGGATGAGCCATCTCGCTCCTGATCATCATCCAATGTCTCCCATTGACATTGAGTAGCATCCATGCCGTCATGCTGAGCATGGAACAGCTGCTTTTCTTGCTAATCACCACCAAATTCTTCCTCATACATGCCATCCCATTGCTAATCATCACGAAATGTCTCCCTGGCACCTAACATGCCATCATGCTGACAATGAGCATGGAACACATGCTCTTTTGGCCTCATATGTGCCGTCTCGCTGTTGATCATCACAGAATGTCTCCTCGGCACCTGACATGCTGTCATGCTACCATCCCTACTCCTTTCTATGCTAGCCTTCATGCTCAGTCTTCATGCTAGCCTTCATACTCAGTCAAGCTATCATCAACTCCCTTTTTAGTATCTTCAACCATTACTTTCTTGCCTTTATGTGAGGACCCGCAATTTTTTCTATTTTATTTTATTTTACAGGTTTAATTAATTATTTACTCACCCATTTTCTCTAAATATTTTACTCCAACCTTTTTAGACCTAATTACATGGATCTATAGCTTCGTTATATTTTTAAAGTGACTTGTTTCAAAATTTAATTTTTCAAAACTCATTAAGTGTGAATAGTGAATGCACGTTTGGAAATAATAATCGATTTGAGGATACAATAAATTTGAAAAATTGGAGACGTATACATTAGTCTTGAAATAGGTATTTTTATGTTTAAATACTCAAATGATAGTTAGTTATACTATCGTTATAAGAATTTCTTAGAGATTTCGCGTTATCGCGCATAAATCGGAAGTTCGCGTTTTCATGCGCGTGACTAATTGGAGGATTTTAGAAATTATTTCTAGACTACTAAGAGTGAATAATATTAGTATGAAAATAAGTGCATTAGAGATTTTGTGTATAAGTGAAACAAACTCGAGAGGAATCGAGCACGAAACGTGCGCGTACGCGCGCGATTGAAGAGTTGACTTTTGCTACCTACCAAGCTTCTTCAAGAAGCTTTATCATCAGTCATTTCACTCTATTTTCTTCATCCAAACAGCCAAAACTTCAAACAAGAAAGAGCAAGAAACTTTCCTCTTCATTTCTTTCAATCTAACCATCAAATTCACTTCAAATCACTCCAAAATTTACCACAACTTGCAAACCACTTGGAGATCATCTTGGATTAGGAGAAGAGCTGCATTCTCACGATTTTCTTGAGCTCAAAGGGACCAAAATTTTGTGGTTTAAGATCATCTAGGAGGTAATGACAATCAAACCTTTGAATCTTAATTTTTGTAAGTTATATTGCACCTAGAAGTTTGTAACTTCTTGTGGGCAGCCTTGGATTGTTGTAGATCTTATTGTGTGGGCTCTATGAACTCCCACTATGGTTTTATGGACTGATTTGATGAGTTTTGATGTTGTTAATGTTGGTTTAGTGCTTAAATTAGTAGAAATAAGTAAGATTATGAAGGAAAACTCAAAAGAAGTGATGAGGAGAATTTTTCTGTTTCTGCCCCTGTGTTGTCCGTGGCCCTTATGACGAATTTTTGTGGATATAATGGCTTAGTTATGATGTTTATATGCTGTATGAGATGTGTAGAAAGTTTCATCAAAAAATTTCATGATTTGGTTGGCCAAATGATGTGATTTCGGAAGACATCAAATCTGGAAAATTTTTCCCGTAACTGCTCTGGCAGTGTTTTTGTTTTGGCTATAACGTTTTGCTCCGATGTTGAAATTGAGTTCTATTTGTGACACTGGAAACTAGACATTCCCAGCTTTCCAACGGTAATGCATGTTCTGATTCCACCTGAGTGATCTGTACCAAGCTTCTAAATTTGACTGTCCTGTTCCACATTTTCACAGAGAGCTCTGTTTTGAGCAACGAATTGATGATCAAATTTGAGCTAGTTGTGGACTGATTTTGTAAACGATTTCTTCTAAGAAATTGTAGCCTTATGAATTTAGTTTTCAAAGCCACTGACCATGCTCAATTTGGAGTTGAATTGAGTGAGTTGTGGCCAAAATCCGAAACTGACTTAGAAGTTGAAATCCCTCTTTTGGAGCTAGTTAATGCCTTAGCCTCGATTGGGACTTGTTAATTCGAATTTTTTGGCATTAACCACCTGCCAAATTGCACCTTGGATGTTCCTTAGACCTTTTCTTCATAAATGAATGATGTTTGAGAAAATTCGTTGGCCAAACGTTTGGAAAACGAGAAAATACAAGTACAAGACAGATTACCTTGAAAATTTTAGAAACTTTAGTGGCTTTGTTTACTAGCTTCCCGAATGAAGTTTTACATGAAATTTGATATAGGGATAGCCCTCATATGTTAGTATAATACTACCAAATTTGGTGTCATTCTGAGTTCATTTCGATGCTCAAACAATGTCCCAAAGTTCATGACTTCAATCTGGAAAATTGTCTAATTTCTCAATCTTGCAGCAAATTTGAGGTACTATATTTTGGTGCTCCAAACTCCGATTCTTGTTCCGTTTGTTGGATTTTAAACCTTGCTTGCAACTCTAATTGAGTTTCGAATTTCAAAAGTTAGATCAAATTCTGTGATTTTTAACAAATTTTCAAAATTGGCCAAAAACCAACCCAAAACTGTCTTAGTGAGCTTAAGGCAGCAATTTTGAGCTGAGTTTTGGATATCTTTCATTTAGAATCATGGAAAAGTGTCTTCTAAGAACTTTTAGTACTTTGGAAGAATTTTCCAAAGGTACCAATTTTTCCAATTTTGGACCTACACAGAGTGAGTTATGATTTTTTAAAAATTACACCTTAAATATGAAATTTTTGAATTTGATGGGATTTGAGTTTTTAGAAACTCTTTTTTTTCCTTCGATATTGGTTGACCATTTTACACTTGATTTCAAAGATGAAGATCAATTTTTCTTGTATTCTTAACACTTTTGAGTCTCGATTTACGAGTAAATTAGGCTCTTTTTTATGATAATTTTCTTAGATTGTACTAGTGTGCAATCTTTCTTGATACTTAGGGATTCTAAGTGATATTGTATAATAGTTGATAGTTATTTGTTCAGACGCTCAAGGGGACCTTCAAAAGGAACTCGAAGTGGACGCCTAAACACTTGTTTAAGCGCTCACTCACTTGTTTTGATTTGGTGAGTGTTCCATTATGGAGTACGTAATTTGAATAATCTATGATATGTTTACTCCATGGCCATTACGTATTAAATGTTACTGCACTCATTCTTATTTAAGTAAAATGTACTTGAATTATTCGATATGAAATACTTGAAATGCATATTTACATGAAATGTTTCAATGATTGACTATGATATGGCTGCATAAGTCGACTGGAGTGAATCTTCTCGACTCTTAAGTGGTAAAATAGACGGCCAATAGGCAGTCTACTAAGATGAATAATGTCTATCAATTAACCGTGACTACTTACCATTAACCGTTAACCGTAATTACTTACCGTTTGCCAATTTACTTGATTACCTGCTTAATTGACTACATGACTATTTGATCACTTGATTATGGTGAATTACATGTTCATATGAAATTAAAGCATATTACTTATGTGTTTAAGAGTTAAATATTGCATATAATTGCTCTTATGAAATTGCCACCATTTTGAGACGAGTGTGTACTTTATCTCACTCGACCTACTAAAATGATGAATTTGTACCGTTTACCGTATACCGTTTACCGTTTATCAATTTGCTTGCTTACTTGTGCATGTTGTAAGTTTTAAACTGAATTGGGTCCTGCCCTTAGTTACTAACCTACTCGAGTCAGGACTGGACTCGGTCGGGTAGGTTGGAACCCTGGGACACCGTTTCGGTACACTCGAGTATTACCACTGGAGGGATAAGGTGATGGCCAGACAACCGAGGGGATCACTGGAGTTATAAGGTAAAGTTGACCGAAATGGTTCCACTGAAACACCGTATCCTTCAAAGTGTGTTTATTTTTACATACTGATAACTGTATCATGCTAATGTGCCAAGATGCAATCTTGAACCATACTTGTATTATACTCAAATTGCTCGTACAATGATAACTATTCCATGTTAATGTGCCAAATATGCAACCTAGAACTATACATATGGTATGTTCAAATTACCTGATTTATTAGAACTGCTAGAGTGTCTTAGAACCTCACTGGGCTGTGTAGCTTATTTCACGTTTTTGTTTTCCTTAACAGGGTTCGAGACCAAGAGTGCTCGTGAATAGTACTAGAATGTTCTCTTTTGAAGACTTTAAGTTATATTATAACAGATGGTTGTAGTACATACTCTTTCGAATTGTATTAAGTTTGAAAGCTAAATAATTGTAAGCATGTAATATTTTGGAGTACTTTAATTATATATTAAGGTTATTTGAAGTATTTCGAGATTTTGGGTTATGAATTGTAGTGAGTCCTGGCGAGAGTTGGGTAGGCATCCCGCGGATACCTTTGGGTCCGCCCTTGGGAGAAGTGGGGACATCACACTTTATTTGGTGATAGTTGCTCCACTAAGGTCTCCACTTTATCCATTTTCAGCTTCTCCTTTAGGTTCCATTTCTGAGTTTGTTTAGGCTTAAAAGGATCCTATAGGTGGGATGCCTAAAATTTTCAAAATGCATGCATTTAGGTGGGATCCACTTATACACCACTTCATGATACCTCGAATTTTCCATTTCATCTACAAATGGAATCTGCTTAGGTAATGAGCAATGCACATCAATTTCTACACACAATCTAGCATAAGAGAATCAAAATTGAGTAGCTGTAGGCTTGTTAGTATACAATGGTTCACCAACAAAACTAGCCAGCTTACTTAGAGTTTTAGCTGAATAATTGTGCAATTTCAGATCAGGTAACTTAATCCAAATTGGCACAATTTTCATCTCATCCTTTGCTAAATCCAGTTCAGGAGTCCAACGATTCAGGAATAGCAATTTTCACATAAATGGTCATGAAGCTTGACCCAACACCTGATTTTAGCGTCTTCAGATGCAAAGTGAAATATAAATAGTCCATATTTCAGAAGAGTACAATTCACCTTATCAAATTGTTGTCATTTTGATTCAGCAAATTTCCTTGCAATCTGATAAGAAGGACCTGATCCTAGAAAAAACCCAACTACTGCATTTTTCCACTTCAGAATCTCTTCTTCCACATTCACCATATCAATTTTGACATTCAATTGTTCCTTCAATGGAGTTAAATATGCTAATCGCAACCCGTCGTGAACGTTGGCTTGATCACAAACCACTTGTGCCTATGATTTTGCTTTCGCATCCGATTCAAAATCATTTTGTATGCAATTAGCCCATGAAACATGCTTCGCAGATCCATCATGTATTTCCATGCTTCTTGATGTAGACCCAATCAGTGGATTAGATAACCCAACCACATCTGAGCTTAGTCGTGTGAGAACTTAGAAATCTAAGCTCTCACGAAGGCGCAGGAAACAATAAAAGTCACCCCATGCGGATAGAAATCCTACCACGCCTTAAACCAAGCCAAGCTTCATTTGACCTCAATCGAGCTATGAAACAAAGAGGAACTAAAAACTAATAAAACTCAAAAAGTTGCTGAAAAAACTGCTGGAGAGAAGTTACACTCTATTTAATTGTCACTCGGTAAATCAATTTCAAGTAATTGATAGGGTATAAAATGTAGTGCATTTGTATGTATAATTTGCCAGTTAATTATGTTATTCAAGCTTTATCTTGAGTGAAAACTACTTAATTTTGTTCTTATATCATTCTAATAGGTGAAAAGCTAGAGAGAAAATGGACTAAAAATGTGGCCTGAAGAATCAATGGAAGAGGAAAAAGTCAAAAGAAAGGGGTTTGGCGAGATTGACATATTTCAATATTTTGGCAATAACTTCAGCCACACAAATTGGATTGAGATGATTCTTGATTCACTTTAAAGCTAAGAGAACAATCTACAATTTTATGGAGACATCAAAGTTTGGTTCTCACATTTTCACAGTTAAAAGTCCAAATTACTGAAATATATTTACAATCCGATACTCTTGTGATCAAGTCACGGTATTTTATGTATATCTCAATGTCCAGAGCTCTAAATGACTTGATTGGTATTGGAAAGTTAATTCAAAGGGATACAGCTTGTACGTTTTGATTAAGAGCTGATTTGGCCTATTTGATGGTGTTTTTGGGATTCAAATATGATCCATGCTCGAATTTGTATCAATCTACGGACAGATCCATGACCGGCATTGGACATCACCAAGGACTTCACACTGGACATCTTCAAATTCTTTTGTGTTTTGAGTCTAGTCCAATGACCGGTGCCAAACGTTATGTTGGTCATCATCGGAAAAATGGGCGAAAATGTGATTTTTCAACTCTAATAAATTCTATTCAAGAAACCATAAATAGGGGTTTTTTCAGCCATTTTTAGGGGAGAAAAACAATAGGCTAGCATTAGTTCATCCTCTTTATATCTTCTTTTCTTGAGAGATCAAGAAGAAAAATTTGAAGAATCAAAGAGAAAGAGCAAAACGGAATCGAAGCAAGAGAAATTGAGAAATTTTCTTTATTTTTATCTCCTTATTTGTATCTTTTCCCTGAATTCTTGGTTTTAATTATGAATATTTTGAACTAAATTATATCTAGGGTTAGTGCTTTATGAAGGAGTTTTGATTATTTATCGTAGTTAAATTCTTAACTTTTACCTTGATTTATCTATCTTGATTTAATTACATATTTGTGATTGGCCACCATAGACATACTCTTAGGATTTGTATTGAATTGAGAAGGTATATACAACCATGTACTAGATAGATAAACATCCTTTGTTTAATCACGATAGCAAGTTAGAATTTGTATGATGCACTTATATCATCAAAGTTTTTAAAGGGTTTAATTGAATACTTGCGATCTCGAGAGAAACGTAAGATTTAATTAAGCACACTTTAGATGTATCATGATAAATGTATATTTTGTGTGTTTTTAGTGTGTTTTATTATTTAGTTTTGGAGTGTTTTAATTAGTTTTATAACTACTTAACTAAGTTTCTAGTGAAATATACATTTTGTGATTTAAGTGTTAAAAATTGCATTTCTATGGATTTTAATGGTGAAAACTTCATATTTTTGTAGGTTTAATGATTCTATCATCAAATAGAGTGAGTTGAAAAAATAATTGGATAATTTTTTATGATTTGAAATGGTTTTAAAGATAATATGAAGTGCAAGAGAGGAAATGCAATTAAGGGAGTTTTTCAGCTTTGACACCTATTGGTATTTTGGCTATATTTTGAGTTATAAGTATTGGATTGAGGTGATTCTTGTTCCATTTTGAAGCTAACACATAGCTTTACATTTCTTGTGAAATCATAGAAGTCCAGTTTAGCAATTTTCATCATCACAATATCGAAATACGAAAGTGCATTTTCAAGGTGAAAAGCGGAAACAGGGGATTGATCAATTGAGGGTATTTGGATCATTGCTCAATCTACAGAGCTCCAAATTTGATGATTCATGAGGCATTGAAAGCTAACACAAAGGTGTACAGCCTTTATGTTTTGTATAAGAACTAGTTTAGCCTTCATCGTTGAGAAAAAATCAGTTGAAATTGGTACAAAAATAGAGAGAAATGAGGAAGATTGACAAAAAATGAGCAAACCTGCAATAAGGTAAAATAGGGGGTACAATATGCGAGGCAGGTTACATTTTTAGGGCCATGTCTTTTTTTTTTTTGTTGCAACTTGTTTTGCAACTTGTGCTTTGTTTATACAAGTTTTTTGACCAACTTTTCTGCAAGAAATCCGGCTAGAAATGAGCAAACAAGTGTGGAATCTTTTAGAAACAACTTTTGAAAGTTTCAAGAGTCAACTTTGCCAACTAGAAACAACTTATTTGTGGCTTGAATATCTCTATAAATAAAAGCCTTGGAGAACATTTTAACAATTTTGAAAGGTTAGAGAAACTCCATAAAAATGTAATCTTCAGTAGTTTTTCTTAGTTCATTAGTATAGTATAGTTAGAGTAGTTTATCCATCTTGTGCTTATAGTTAGATTTAGATGAAGATTTAAAGAACAAAGATGGAGAGTGGGAGTTCATGTGATAAGGGTGACTTCTCTTCTAACACTTTCTCTTTTGTATTTGATTTCATATTCATTTATAATACAAGTTTGTTGTTTATCTTTATGTTTTGCTAAAGTTTATGCTTAAAGTTATGGATGAACTTTGTATATCTTGTTTGTGATATTTATTTGGTTATTTCATGATATTATTTTGAGCAAGTTATTTATCACTTTTGCTTATCTAATCATGATTAACCTTTCATTAATTGTGATAATCTGAAGTGTTAAGTTTGCAATGAGAATTGAGATTTAACACTAGTTCAAGGAATCGATAAACCTAGAGAGTTCACTCACGAAATTAGAGGAGTACCTTTGTGGTTTTGGTGACTTGTTTTATGTAATTTTATAGAAAAATGAGTTTATAGCTAATTTCATAACCACGAGAGTAGCAATGACTTAGTTACAAGTACAGTTGATTCACTATGAAAGTAAGTTTCACATGTATTAAGAAATTACGCCATAACCAACTAAGATAATAGCATTCACTTAACCAATAATTTTATTTGCAAGAGCAGTAAAGAATTTCATGCCTCTAAAAACTTTCTATTGTTATTTTTATTACTTTTATTTCATATTTATTGTGTAGGTTTAATCTCTTACATTTGTGATAGTCTAAATAATAAAGAAATTTGAAAACCATCGGTAATTGATACTCTTCCCTATGGATTCAACCCTTAATATCCTATATTCAATTTTGACTCGTATACTTGCCAAAAATCACATATGGGGTATTTTGAAATTTATAAATGTAAAACTTAACTGTAGATGAGTTAATTGTTATATGTATATCCCACGCTCATTAAGTTTTTGGCACTGTTGCCGGAGAAGATTTACTCAATATCGGTGTTATGAATTATTTTACTGATTTAGACAATATTAATTGTTTTTGTTGTTTCTGTTGTGTCTAGTGTCTTTTTTTGGTTATGTTTAGTCTCATGATGAGTCTTTTATTTTTTATTTTGTGTCTTGTTGTTATATGTGTTGAGTTATCTATTGTTCTTGACTAAGCTTGTTTTTGAATTACTTTTAAAGTATGTTTTGGGATTCAAGAAAAGTAAAACACATGGGCGGACAATAATTGACAAGTAGAAAATCGGCAATGGACTGTTATTAAGGGCAAAACTCCTTAAATAGAAGTAACTAATAAATTACTAAAGGTATGTAGTTTGAAGATAGTTTAAAGAGTTTAAATGCTAAATTTGATTATATAACGTTAAAAGTTCAATTGGATACCATTACATATATTCTTAAGCAAAAAAAGACTGTTAATGTTTTTAATTCTAATCATATGATTTGTGACTAGTGTAGAGGTTATCATGCTATCATACATGTAGGCAAGTACAAAATGTGGATTATTATGATGAATTTGGGCATTGCAATCCTTGTTTTGATCAAAATGGTCCAATTGGAACAATTATTATACTTATGGTTGGGACAATCAATGTGCATATAATGATTCTCCATGTTTATATGATTACCAATTCAGATGTGTCCATTATGAATCTAAACCATCTTGGGAGCTGGCCATAAAAAATTCTTCTAATCAATTTGATTTAGTTATAAAAAGTCTAGCTAATGCAACTTCCGACTATTTTGCTATAATTGAATAAAAGTTAGATGAATTAGCTTCTCATTTTGGTAGAATACAAGATCAATTGCATATTTTGTGTGAAATTATTTCTTCTAATGATATGCAAAATGACCCTAGCATGAATTGTGGGAATGTTGTATGTGAAAATGGATTGAATTTTGAAGAAAATGATGCATCTAATGTGTGTTTCAATGAGAAAATATTCATTTTACATAATAATACCTTTGGAATGACATTTGAACCTCAAGAGGCAAGTATAAATGATTCATATATAACTCCTCTTGAGAATTATGTTAAGAGTATAGGTTCCAAAATCATAGTCACCCAAGAAAGGCAAGCAGATGTTCCTTCCTTTGGTGAATACTCAAGTGATGCACACTCAAGGTAATATCTATGAAACACTTGAAATAAGTAAATTACTTCCATCTCTCTTATCATTCGATTATGTGACTTTTGCTATCAAGCCAACTTTTAATGATCCATCACGATTTAAAATGGTGGATTATTCATTGACAAATCCTCCTTGAAAAATGAAGTGATATGGTCGAGCCAACGACTATAAAGAAAAGTGTTAATTCGAAGGCAACCTAATATTTTGCTAATTTATATTAATTTGATGTGATATTGTGTTTAAATTATATGTTTAAGTTATTTTGTTGTTTTTATTGTGTAGGTTTGGGAAATGGAAGCAAAGACGGCCAAATGAGGTTAAAAAGGTGAAATTTGATCAGTGATCTCAATATTTCAAATTGAGTAATTGTGATTTTTGATGTGTTAAAGGAAGCTAAAATGCATGTTTAGATTATTTTACATGTATGTGACATTTTAGAAAATGGGGTTAAGTGCATAATTTTTAGAAACTTATAGAAATTCTGCTTTAAAATTGTAGAAATGGAAAATACACCCACAAAAACATCGGCCAACCCTACATTTTTTGGGTTGCATATTAGCCCATCTTCAAGGAAATTTGATAAAAACATGGGCCAAAATGCAACTCTACCCTGTTTTACACCTGGAACTAAAGAGTTAAATGCGGGCAAGAAAAACACGACCATGGCTGCATTTTATTTACCTGTGTTTTCGATTCTGCAATATCAAACCAGAAAACCCAACCCCCAAAATGCAACCAGTGTCACATTTTGTTCCAGTGTTTTCTTCTTCCTCTTTTAAACATAGAAAACGCAACACTTTTTTTTCTATTGTTCTTCCTCTCATCACTCGCGAATTCATGCACTAATACACACACTTCACAAAATCACAATTTTACTCCATTTTCTTGTAAGAAATCATCAACCAAATATCTTTTAACCTTCATAGAGCCTTTTTAATAGATTAAAATCCAAGAAAAACATCTCAAAATCAGTTTTGTGCATCATTAACATCACCAAATGCCTTTCTACTTAATTGAGGTAAGTTTTTTGATCAAATTTTCGTATTTTAGAATTTGATATTTTTCAATTTCCTGAGTTTTTTGGCATCTATTAATTTCGAATTTTTGATGATGTTTATTGATGTTTTTGGCCTCTAATATACTTATTAAGGTAGTTTAAACATGTTTACTTGTTCAAATTTAGCAATCTGATGCTTTTCTAGTTGTTAAAATTTTAAATTTGCTATATTTGGATAAAATTGAAAAAGTAGCTTAGATTGTTATTTGAGCCCTGTTGATTATTGATTATGACTAAAAATGGTTGGTTGATGATCTTTTAGCATGTACATTGTGTCTAGAAAGTAAATTTGATGAATTTTGTGAATTTTTGGGATAATTTTTGCTAAACCATATTTATGACTAAATGTGGATTATTGTTGCTAATTAATACTTGCTCTAAACTTGGTTGTCGCCAAATTAATTAATTGGAACATTTTGTGGCCTATTTTAATACATTGGTGATTTTGGCAATTTTTTTCAATTTTAATGTCATGTCTCTTATGTTATAATATTCAAAATTATTGAATATTTAATTGATTCTCTATGACATGAAGATGTGAATTTGTGGTTATTTGAACCAATTCTAATCCTTATATATAAATGATAATTCTATAAAATGCCTATGGTTACTATACATGGAAAGATTCTTCTTTTAGGTGTTTTATAGCAATTAATTCTTGTATAATGTGCGATTGTGTGATGTTTTAGTTAGGTGCATGAAAAGGTTAATGATTTTTCTTTTTAGATACTATGGTAAGGAGAGGATGAGTTATTATTGGTGAATCTTCTAGTCAGGAAAGTGTCGAGAGGACACCATTTCCAGTGCCCTAACAAATGAAAAGGTTCATCTAAGTGACCACTTTCTCCGAACTATGATGTAGAGTGATTTACGTCCAAAGAAAATCAAGATTGGTTCGAGAAACATGAGCACATGGAATTTATCTATGAAATGTACATAGTTCCGGAGATTGATGCCGTATATCATATTACAGAAGCTTTTGAGTTATTAGGATGGGTGCCTATTCTTTCTCTCCCTTCGAGAATTATATATCAATATTGACAACAAAAAGGGCCATAGTGGTGAAGAGATTAGATCTTTTGTTCATAGAAGACAGTTGATCATCACTAGAGCCACAATTGCTCGAATTCTGGAGTACAATAATTAAGGATGGGTCATAGATTTAAAAAAGGGATTTATTTCGCCAAACAAGCATTGGGACCCTTCACATGCCATGAAAAGTTTTGCTCTACAATACCAACTATTTCGTTCATCTAGGAAAGAAGCCATCCTTGCATCAGTATTCAACAATCGACACCGCCTCATTATTTATGTCATGATGCATAATGTGATTCCCAAGAAAAGTGGACAAAAGAAGGTTCGACATAGTGATATCTACTTCTTGGATCACATGTTCCACAACTAGGAGTCTCCTTATACTCGCATTCTACTCTTGAATATAATCATTAGCAACATAAAAACGGCCATCCAAAGGAGTGCGACTTCCTATCGATTGGGGATTCCACGTCTCCTGTCCTTAATTTTCGAATGGGGAAGGCGTCAATTTGGAGGGCATCCTACAAGCTCCGATGCAACCTATGGATGAGCTAAATGCTACTACTCTTACTGGTATGGGCATTCCTATGGATAATTTCCCTTGTCTAGGGAGAGATAGATCAAGACGAACAGGTCACACTAAACAAGGCAAAGTCGGTCCCTTTACTTTTGTTGATCTATCCACTTCTGCCAGACCATCTACTTCTACCCTGCCGCCGCTGCCGCTATCTCCACTTCCACAGCGTTCTAACTGACAGCGACTCTTCAAAATTTTGGGCTGCCATCAGACTCAAGTCGCTGAATGACTTCATAGGATTGATGCTCGCCTGGATACCTATGATGTTCGGATGTGGTATATGGAGGATCATTTAGGTATCACTCCTCTACCTTACAATACTTCTAGAATTGGTGGTGATGGTTGAGGATCCACTAGTGAGGGAGGCATTGGCCCAGTTTCTTGAGCTGCCATTTAGCTTTGCTCTTATGTTCTTTTAGCTTTTCTTTTCTTTTCTTATTTAAGTGACGTTCATTTTTTTTTTTACTTTGATCTTTCGGTAGTTTTAGCAGATGTTTAAGTGTTTTGTGCAGGTCATCATGGTTGGTCTGGATCTCAGCCATTGCACTGGGAAGTACTTCTTTCTATCTTTTGTTGTTTTTCTTTCCCTACACATTGAGGACAATGTATATTTAAGTGTGGGGGAGGAAATATGTGGTACTTGTAGTACTTTGGCTTTTATTGTTTGGACTTGAAATTTGGAATATAAATTGCACTTAAATGTTGTCAATCTTGGGTTTGTTAGTAAGGAGTTTCGTCTAGTCTTAAGGGAAAATTTTGCCAAAATTTTTTCAAAATCTTGTTGAAAATTGTAAAATTGCTCAGAAAGGTTTCTATTTTTTTCAATCTTATCTAAGGGCAACAAGTTGCATACCATTAGTAACTCAAATTCTCTTACTTTTGAGATAAATATATGTGGTTTGAAAACTTATTTTCTCATTTAACTTGAAAATGATTATTATGTGATAATAATTTGTATATTTCTAAGAAAGTATATCTTAAAAAGTGGAGAAAATTATGCCTAAATTTTTGTATATTTGATGAAATTTCTTCTCTTTACTTGATTTTATAAGTTAAGTTATTAATATGGTAAATAAGTGCAATACTTTTCTCATGATTATTCTTTTGAAGGAATGTTATTGTTTTTGTTTTTAAAGAAAAAAAGAAGAGAATAAGGTTTGTTTTACTTTAATGGTTCTTATACTTAGTAATCGGGAGTTTTCATTTATAAATGTTGACTTTCTCGTAAAACGGTACTTGAATTAAGAGTATGCAAAACAACTTAAGCATGAGAATTATTGAGTAGTCTGTAATCTTCATCTAAAAATGTTGATTTTCAAGTCAAAAGACACTTTCACAACTTGAGTAAATGTTTAGATATGTTGTATGAATAACTCCCTCTTTGAACTTGAAAAAGGAGATGATTATGGGTTTAAATAGCATTTTTATTGACCATATGAGTTACTTGTGAAATTCGATAATGATAAGAAATTGAATGAATTAGTTAAAATTATGGCATAATTGACCCTCTTTTACTTGATATGATGAGTACTTGAATTTAATGGAATGATTGCATAATGGTTATTTACATTGTTTTGAGGAAATGAAGTTGAATTGTGCACATATATTTATTTTCAAAATTTTGGATCATTGTTAGTTTGTATTTCTTATTGTTTGAAGACAGTTAATAATTCAAGTATAGGCGAATTCGATAAGTGCACATTTTGTGTGTTTTAGTGTATTTTATTATTTAGTTTTGAAGTGTTTTGCTTATTTTTATAACTAATTAACTAAGTTTCTAGTGAAAATATACATTTTGTAGTTTAAGTGTTAAAAATTGCATTTTTATAGATTTTAATGGTGAAAACTTCACGTCTTTGTAGGTTTAATAATTCAATCATCAAATGGAGTGAGTTGAGAAAAAAATTGATTGATTTTTGATGATTCAAAGTAGTTTTAAGGATAATATGAAGTGCAAGGGAGGAAATGCAATTAAGGGAGTTTTCCAACCTTGACACCTGTTGGTATTTTAGCTATATTTGAGTTACAAGTATCAGATTGAGATGATTCTTATACCATTTTGAAACTAACACATAGCTCTACATTTCTTGTATAGACCTCTAAGTCAGTTCAGTCGTTTTCATTATCAAAATGTCGAAATACAGAAGTGAATTTTCATTGTCAAAAGCTGAAAAAAGAGATTGACCAGTCGAGGGTATTTTGGTCATTGCATAATTTGTAGGGCTCCAGATTTGATGATTCTTGAGGAACTCTAAGGGTTACAACTTATGTTTCGTACAAGAGTTAATTCAACTTCCATTATTAAGAAAATATCGGTTGAACTTGGTACAAAAATAGAGTAAGGATGAAGATTGACAAAAAAAAGCAAACCTGCAATAAGGCAAAACTGGGGTTATAATACGTGAGGTAGGTCATTTTTTGGGGCCATGTATTCCTTTTTCGGCTGCAACTTGTTCTGCAGCTTGTGCTTTATTCATACAAGTTTTTTGACCAATTGTTCTACAAGAAATCCAGCTAGAAATTAGCAAACAAGTGTGGAATCTTGTAGAAACAACTTTTGGGAGTTTCTAGAGCCAACTTTGCCAACTAGAAACAACTCATTTGTGACTTGAACATCTCTATAAATAAAAGCCTTGGAGAACATTTTAACAATTTTGGAAGGATAGAGAAACTCCATAAAAATGTAGTCTTCATTAATTTTTCTTAGTTCATTAGTATAGTATAGTCAGAATAGTTCATCGATCTTGTACTTGTAATTAGATTTGGATGAAAATTTGAAGAGCAAAGATAGAGAGTGGAGCTCATGTAACAAGGATGACTTCTCTCCTAACACTTTCTCTTTTATATTTGATTTCATATTTTGCTATAATACAAGTTTGGTGTTTATCTTCATAGTTTTCTAAAGTTTATGCCTAGAGTTATGGATGAACTTTCTATATCTTGTTTGTGATATTTATTTGGTTATTTGATGATATTATTTTGAACAAGTTATTTATCACTTTTGCTTATCTAGTCATAATTAACCAGTTATTGATTTTGATAATCTTAAGGTATTAAATTTGCAATGAGAATTGGGATTTAACACTAGTTCAAGGAAGTGATAAGAAGTTCTCTCACGAGAATAGAAGAGCACTTTTGTGGCTTTGGTGACTTGTTTTATGTAATTTCATAAAAAAATGAGCTTATTGCTAATTTTGTAACCGTGAGAGTAGATATGACTTAATTACAAGTATAGTTAATTCATTATGAGAGTAGGTTTCATATGCATTAGGAAATTACGCCATAACTAACCAAGATAATAGCATTCATTTAACTAGCAATTTCATTTGAAAGAGTAGTAAGGAATTCCATATTTTTAAGAGTTTTCTATTGTTATTTTTATTACTTTTATTTCATACTTATAGTGTAAGTTTATTCTCCTACATTTGTGATAGCATAAATAATAAAGAAATTTGAAAACTATCGGTAATTGATATTCTTCCATGTGTTTTCGACCGTTAATATCCCATACCGAATCTCGACTCGTATACTTGCGAAAAATCACATGTGGTATATTTTGAAATTTATAAATGTAAAACTTGATTGTGGATGAGTTAATTGTTATTTGTATATCCCGTGCTCATCATATCGAGAGATAATGTAAAATACAATTGTGTGATGCGTTCATGGGTGGTTGAGAAATTAATTGGATAATTAACTCGAACTCTAGATCAAAATCTGAAACCATAGTTTCTGCCAATTATTTTCTCACCTTTATTTGTTAGATTTGATTATCTATTTTTCTTTAATCAGTTAAAAATAAATCTTTTGAATTTATCACTTTTTATAATAAATAAAGTAGCAAAAATTAATTCAATCTTATGGGTTTGATGCTAAATACTCTAGATAATTCATTATTACGATCGAACCTATGCGCTTATAGAAAATCGTCAATCGCTAATCTCTTGCATAGATCGTAGATTCAGCTATGGAGAAGGAGAAGAAGAAAAGTGCACGCTCGCTCACTTCCAAATAACTAGCTCTCTCTCTCTCCTAAGTTGCTTCTTTTTTAATCTTATAAATTACTATAATCTTATAAATTAAATATAAAATTTTCATCATGTAAAAAATGAAAATTTATATTATATGTATTCATTTTAGGAAAAATCATTCAAAACATCCCTTACAATTCGCCAAATGAATTTTTTCATCCTTCATTTCTAAAACATTAACTTTGCATCCCTTAGAAATTTAAGTTAGAAAAATTTTGTCCTAACATAAGTTTACGACCATATTTTTACTTGAGAATCACCACGTGAACAATATGCAATTATTTCTATGTACAAAAAGTCAAATCTTCATTTTCTAGTGGCAAAAATGAATATGGATTGGCTATCCTTTTTTTTTTGGAAAAATGAATGTGGTTTGGGTTAGACCCTATTTTTTTAAGGATAAAAATGAATCTGGATCGAGTCATTTATTTAACTACAAATAGGATCTATTCTTTTCATCCTTAAGAAAATGACTATGTACCGATTACGTGATTTATTCAAAGTAAAAAGTTGTCGAGAATTCAGGTTGGGATCAAATTTTACTGACTTAATTTTGTAAGGGGTATAAAGTTATTAATTTAAAAGTGAATAATGAAAATATTTATTTAGTAAAATGTGATGGAGGTTTTGAAAGATTTTTCTTTCATTTTAATTATTTCTTAATTGTACATACATGGATGTGCCCTTAACACTAGTTGTTATTATGTCATTTGTTGGCAAAATGTGAGAGGATTGACAAATATATGGTTTCAAAATTTGTTTCTTCATAATCTTTGGGACAAAACATTAGAAATGTTCATTGGTGAAGAAGCCGAATTGAGGTCCCTTCATTCCAAAATTCTCCCCATCTTTCCATATTCTGGATTGGGTAACAAAATCCTCGCCCAAGTAGATCTGTAGGGTTCCAATTTCATAGGCATATGCACTGTCAAGTGTCATGTCATCTCTCATACCCCCCCAATTGAAGATATTGTCTTTTTCAAGACATTTGTTGGGATCAAATATTTGAAAATTATTGAATACATAGTTTTTAAGGTTCGTAGTGTTTATTTCAGATAACTAATGGCCCAATTTAATTAACCAGGATTATAAAATGGAATGGACTTCAAATTCCAAAATTTAGATTGGTTCTTTAGTTGGTGAAAGTTGAATTGTGGAGTATATAATTTAATTTCGACATTTATATAAATTATAAAGTTGTACTCAAAAATGTACTTTGCTATATCTTTTTTCAATCTTTGGATACCTATCTGTATCTCTCTACCCTATAAAAAAGTATGGTAAGTTTTGATACTTTTTTCTAATTATTAGAGTATAAGTAAAAAGTTGTCTTAGTTTTCATCGTACCTAAACTACTTTGCAATCCACCTCAAATTTTACTTTGTATATACATATCTATACCAGAAAAAAAGTGCTATTAGGAACAAGAGTCCTTGCTTGTGCCTTCCAATAGAGTCTACTAAAAAAATAAAATATAAATAAAAAAGAAGAAAGAAATGTGCAACTATCTCTCTTAAGAAAATTTGAATTACGCGAAAATGAACATCAAGAAAGAAACAACTAAATGTGGTGAATCATTTACATTCTATTATTAACAAAATAGCACTTATAAAAGAATACAAAGTTACATGCACAGAATTTACATCTATTCAAATTAAGAAATGTGCATTTGATTTCATATGAACCATTTCATTAAATCAATAACAAATTCAACTCACATTATATGAATAAAACAATAGCAGAACATGCAATATCTATACAATATTTAAGACTTACTATGACAGTTTAGGCCATCCAAGTCAAAAGAAAAAATCAAAACTAGTTTTACCATACTTCATATAAAAATTAATTGATCAACCCATTCTAACATTATAGTCTCTACTATAACAATTTATTTAATTTAGGAAAAAAAAAGTGGTAGGAAAGGTATTCATATTGTCCATATTATTTCAAATACTGACACTTATGTCAATGTTTGTAAATTAGTCAACCTATTCTAACTCTACTATTGCAACATGTTTGTCTTGCCCAAAATAAATAAATAAACAAGTAAGCAAACGTATCGATATTGGCATATTGTTCAAAATATTGATAATTATTTTAAAGCTTTTAGTATTTGAGTCAAATATTACAACTTTAATGGTTATAATTTGATGGTTCCAATTTACACTTAGGCAAGAAAGTGAATTTTTTGGGAAATAGGAGTAAGAGGAAATTGGGGTACTTGTAAAATATGATAGGATAGTTGAGTTGGAATTATATAATTAATATAAACTAACTTGTTTACAATAATGCTGTTTTAGAGATTGATAGAACATTTTAACTTGTTATGTTATTAATAGTGGAACCATCTAGAATTTAGTCTCTTTCTTCGAGTTTTATTGATACTTGCCAGAATTTTAGTACTTCTTCTAATGATCTCTCAACATTGCAATACATATTTTAGCATAATAATATGAACCATAACAAGAGTAACAAAGAGAGAATGAACTCTGGATTGTTTGCCTGAAATAGGGATTTTTTTTTGCCTGAAATAGGGATTGAAAATACATGAATTATACAGAAAAAGTTGATTTTATATTGATTTGAAATTCAAAAACAAGGATAATGAACTGACCAAAGTTTGAATTAGTTTGATCACAGTGGCTACTCTCAAATAGCCAACCAAGAAAATTGAAACGGCAACTTAAAAATTGTACCTACAAATAGCTAAACACAAAATAAAAATAAAATAAAATCAACGCATCATCACGTTCAGCATATGCTAGCATAGGAGTGCAAATGAACCAAATAGTTCGTGAACTAATCGGTCAAACAATCAATTCGACTCGATGTTAACCGAGTTGAAGTCGTTCTCAAACGGTTTGTTTAGTCAAATGAGTCAAGTATCGATCACGTTTAGTTAAGCTTTATAACTCATCAAGCCTTATCAAGTAGGCTCGAGGTTGGTTGAGCCAAAACGAGTCAAATTTGAACATCTCAGAAACCTTAACAAATCAAACTCAAACTATAGAATTTCAAACTCGACCAAGTCCAGCTCAATCTTGACATTGCTAATCAAGTCAAGTGCAAGTTCGAGCATAGCACTGCTTGGAATCGATTTGACTCATTTGCACCCCTATGCTAGCATGTATTAGAAAATAAAACAGAGAAGATAATTTTTTTAAAAAAAAGACATACTCTTAGCCATATTAGAGAGGAGATAGAATAGGCAATGGGATGTTTTGGTCCCATGTTTCTTTGGTTCTTTGATTGAAGTTGAAGAAAAGAGGAGACATAAAAAACTAAAGAGCAGAGAAATTGGACCAATTGTCTTTTGAATTCTCAAGAAAATTGAATGGACTAATTGTCTTTTTTAATTCTCAAGAAAATGGAATATAGTAAAAGTATCAAACACACATGAAAATCAATAAATTCAAGAAATAGAGAATGCACCTAGGGGACAAAAGTATTTGTGCTGTAACACTAGTCTCACAATTATTTTCCACTGAATTTTGCATTCATTGTTAAACTTTGTAATTGAAAGAATTTGTTTTGTAGTCAAATATAATTGGAGATTTTATTGAGGCTTGGAAATTGATCCAAGTTAAAATTGTATAGTAACACCTAGGCCTTGAAATTTTACTTTTGAAATTATTACTTGTTTCTTCATCCTACAACATTCAAAGATAGAAAACGAATCCTGGATTATTGCAGTGGTAGTCTGATCAATGACAAAGTGTAATGGTTTTGCAGTACTAGTCTGATCAATAAAAGCATGTCTACATATAATCTTGCAAAATAATTTTCAATCCATACTTTGTTAAGACTTGAAAAGAGAAAATAAAAGTATTGAATATGATAGTATTTAAATAAGCATGCATTATTAAGTTTCTAAAGAAAATAAGCATTTATCCATGAATATGAAACTTTTTTCCTATTCTTCATTATTTTCTAAAAATTTCGCCAATAGTTTCTTTCCCTTCTTGGTTAATAAGAAAATTTCCTATTTCATCAAAAGCTTTTCGAAAAAATTCCTTGGAATTATAATCAACAAAAAAATTTCTTCTTCCATTCTTCATTTAGTTTTCTAAAGCATTGCCATATAAATTTCAATAATCAGATAATTTCCTTTCAATTTTGATATTTTATTTATTCAAAAATAAAAAGAAATGTAATTCTATGAAATATGTATATTTCTAAACTAGAAATACAAGGGTCATAACATGTAATTAGTTTCAGCTATATTGAAAATGGGTTTATGTTTACAAGCACAATAGTTATTAAAATATGAGTAAATTTTATATACACTGACAGTGTATACACTATCACTGTTTAATTCATAACATTTTGTGCAAAAGTTGAATTTCAAATTCAAATTTTACATAGTTGTCATTCATCCAATAATACTAATAGTGTATACACTGTCAGTATAGAAAATATTAATCCTTAAAATATATGGTCAAGCTATCATCAAATGTGAAATCGTACTTTTATTATAGTACAACTATAAATTATAAAACCAATCCATAGCATTAATGGCATATATTCAGGATGTCTTTGGCAAATGGAGTTTTCTGCCAATGAACTAATCCAATATTCTATATCCATAATTGTGCATTCATGAATATAGGCTGAACAAAGCAAAAAAAGTTACAATTTAAATGGTGGAATTTGGTGGCCAGTGTCACAAGTTACTTCCAATTATCACTGCAATAATTTCCAAGCCTTATTTGACGTACTATCACGAATGAAATCAGTTTCCAATTATCACTTGACATGTGGGTTGCTTCTAGTCATCACCGATAACAATTTCCAAGCCTCATTTGGCACACTATCATGAATGAAAACTATCAAAATTGATGAAAAATTAATCTGTAAAATTCAATTTCTCTTGATTGTCTCCACCATCTCTTGATTCAATTTCTCTTTTATTTAATGGGTAATTATCACTTTACCCCCTTAATATTTGGTGCCACTATTAGTTTCTCCTTTAAGATTACTTTTTAGTCACTTTACTCCTAAAGCAAATAGTCAAATTTAACATAATTTGTTATTTCAATTGAAAAGACCTATTTAGCCTTTAAAATTATTATCAATTTACCCCCATAAGTATAGCTTTATTATCAATTTACTCCTTAGTGTTATTTTTAAACAATATATCCCACCACTAAACCAACTTAGTAAGTTAAAAAAATTTGAAAAAAGTACCCTTCCTTCTATATAATGAAAATAATAAAAAAAATTTGAGTGACTCTTCTCAATTTTGGTGCCAAGAAATAAAAAATTCAAAGCATTAATCTCTTTCTTTTCGGTAATCTTATTAATATTGAAAAAAATAGAAACATTGGCAAGGAGGGAGGAGAGAGAAGGAGGGAGAGAGGGAGAGAGAGAGAGCTTAATTCATTTTTTTTTTCAGAAAATAGAAATAAGAAAGAATTCGATATTTTTTATTATTTTAAAATTACTTTACTTTTTCGTTTACCATCCAATTCTAATCCTAATCCCAATGATATTAAAGTAATATGATAATACTAGATTCTTCCTTATTTTCTTTCTTTACAAAATTTAATTTTCTATCACCTTCTCTCCTACCTCTTTTTCTTTTTCTAATATTAATAAGTGTGAAAAAAGAAATTTGAGAAAATTCTTTTATTTTTTATGTTTTTGTAACTCTTAGAGTGAAAAAAGGAAAAATAACCCCTTCAACTTTTATTTTTAATTATTTATAAAAAAGGGTAAATATATTTAAAAATTTTTGAACATACATGTTAGGTTAACGATGGAGTATAATGTCTAGAAAATAATGTTAGAAAATAAGGTGAATGTATCACTATAATTTAAAGGGATAAAATGATAATAATAGTGTAATACTATAAAATAAATGGATATTTTTGTCCAAAATTTATTAGCATGTTGAATTGAATTGCTTATAGAGTGAAATGACTGAAAGATAACGTTATGGGATAAAATGATAGTAATGACACAGTTGAAAGGGGATAAAGTGATAATAACCTTTATATAACTGCTTTACTATACTCATTCTCTTCACAACTTAGAAGAAAGTCAGTCCATCCATTCCTTTCTACAAAGAAATAAATAATCAAAATGTATGATTGCCTTCTCTATCACACTTTGTTTTTGTTTGAATTCTATCTTTTTCTCATACCTATGAGTGAAGGAAGGATTCTTTCTCATAAAAAAGATTGTGTTTTTTCGTTTCTTAGTGTATACAAGCATGTATTAAAACAGATAGTGCATTAATTCTTTTTGATGTATTTTGTGTTTGGCCATGTTTACACTTTTTTTTTTGGGGTATGCTATTGAATGACAGTAAGTACTGGGGGTTTTAGATTTGACACCGTAGCAAGAAACTTTCTTCTTCGTCCCTCTTTGTCCAATTAGATCCAAATAAAAAGATTGTTTAATATCAACAGAGCATCTTAATGGGAAGTGCAAGCTTGACTTCAACAACACTGAGTTTTTTGAAAACCAAACTGGCTGAAGGATTGAAAAATATGCAACAAAGTCCCAAATTTCCAACATATGGTTTTAACTGTGATTCGGCTAGCATAATAATGAAATGGATTCAAAAATCTGGTGGAAAATCTGGTGTGTTTATTATTGTTTATTCCTTTAAGAAAAGTCATATATTAAGTTACATGCGAGGAGGGACAAGTTAAAACATGATCCATTCTCCAGATATTTAGGTGTTCCCATATCAGTATCTATCGTTTATACATATCATATATTTAGTCTTTTTTTTGTTTCAAAAAGATATAAGTTGTTGATGTTTGTTCTTAAGCAAATTGGAGTAGGAAAATTTAGGCATAGTATTTTTTTTCCCAAACGATAACAAATTCGTTGACTACAAACATAAGGTTACATATCTGGAGCACTCGCTCCTACATTATTTCTAGCTAAACTGTTTAGCCATTCAGGAAAGGATTCCTTCCACACAATTTCATCAATCGGGTTAATGGAAAACTTTGCTAGTGATGAGCTACATAGTTACCTTCTCTCTTGATAAAGGAGAAGGAAAATTCGGTGAAAACTTGACCGATCTTTAAGATATCAAAAAGAATGACTCCAATGCTTGTATCCTCTGCACTTTTTGTAGTAATCTTGTTAATTATTTCTTTGCAATCCGATTGTATCATAATCTTTCTCCAACCATTTTGCTTTGCTATGTTTAAAGCCTATTTGATCACCAGTGCTTCCTCTGCAGGTGGTTGACCAAGCTTGCTTTCACTTGCTACCCAAGCTCCAATCAAACCCCCATCCTCCTTTCTAGCAACAATCCCCCAACCAACTCTCCTTGTCTGTGTGCTCAAACCTGCATCAGTATTCATCATTATGTAGCCTTTGGGTGGTGATGTCCACCTACCACCCTCCATAGCTTTACCTTCTCTTGTTTCTTTGTTAATGCCATCTTCACTACCTACATTCTTATGCTCTAACCATTCCTGCATTGCCTTATTCACAGTCTTCCCTGGACACCTTTCTTCCCTATTAAATTGGATAACATTTCTAGACTTCCACACCTGCCAGAGAATATTTATAGTGAGAGCTATGTGGTCCCTCCCCTCAACCATCTTTTTGGCTTCCATAAGATTGTTCCACCAATGCCAAAAGTTATGTCTGAAGTCCTATAATCCATCCTATCTAATAGGTGCAACTTTCTGAATTAATTTTGCATGTTTACAAAAAAATAACATATGTTCCAAAGTTTCTGTCTTTTCTCCACAGCATATACATTTGTCATCTCCTTGCCCAGTTCTCTTTTTTACAACCTCATTAACTTGTAGTATTCTCCGTCAGCATTTCCATATAAAATGTTTCAGTTTACATTTGATGTTTAAGCTCCATAAAAATTTCCATGCACCAGAGTTTTCCTCATTTCTGCTGTTATTTCCCCCCTCGTACTATCCTATCTTTCATCTCCTTAGCCAACACATAACCAGTCTTAACTGTGTATTGGCAAGATTTGGACCTTGGTCAAACCAGTCTATCCTTGCTTCCATATGTACTAGGTGGGATACTTCCTATCTTTGAACAATCTTCCACACTAAACAATGTCTAGATCAAGTCCTTATTCCATTTGCCATTGCTAACCAGCTCCTGCATTTTTGATATCTGACATCCTGCTAGCTTAGTGGATTGCACCATTCCATTCTCAATATTCATTATCCATTTATCCTTCTAGAAATTAATGGTACTTCCATCTCTAACTATCTTTCGTACTCTTTTTTCTAATAGGTCCCTAGCACTGAAAATACTTTTCCATATCCAGGAATCCCCATCTCTTTCCTTCATTTTCCATATAGATGCTCCTTTAAAATATCTACCCCTAATCACCATACTAATGGGAAGATTTGGATTTGTCAACAATCTCCAAAGCTGCTTAGCTAACGTAGCCTTATTAAAACACTGAAGGTCTCTGAGCCCCAATCCCCCTTTTTCTTTAACTTCAGACACTTTTTCCCATTCAGTCCAATGGATTTTCTTTGCCTCCTCACTTTCCCTCCACCAGAATTTTGCCATTTCTCTACAGATATCCATACATAATGTTTTTGGCAACTTACAGCAACTCATTGCATAAGTAAGAAGAGCCAATATAACTAATTTCAACATAACTTCTTTTCCTGCTTGACTTAGAAATTTCTCCTTCCACTCTCCCATTCTGCTAACAACTTTCTCTTTGATATCACTAAAATTCTATCTCTTTGATCTTCCAATAACCATAGCAAGACTCAAATATTTGTTTTGTTTTATTAATTTCATACCCCCTAACATACTCAGTATCTCCTGTTTCCTATTCTCCTCTATATTCTTACCAAAAAAGACTAAGGATTTCTCAGCATTGACAATTTGTCCAGAAGCTTCCCCGTATAGTTTTAGTTGTTGCATCATTTCTTCAACCTCTTCCTTATTGGCTCGACAAAAAATAACTGTGTCATCTGTGAAAAACAGGTGAGACCGGACAGGACAAGAATGTGCTACTTTGAGACCAGTCAACCTGTGCTCTTGTATTGCTTTTCTCAATAGGTTAGAAAAACCATCAGTAACTAAAAGAAATGGTTAAGGAGATAAGAGATCTACTTGCCCAATTCCTCTAGTCGGTTTCACAAAGCCTCTTCTCTCACCATTGATATTAAAAGAATAAGTCACAGAAGACATTCATTTTAACATCCACTTGATCCAAGTTTGACAAAAACCCATTTTTTCCATCGTTTTCACCACAAACTACCATTCCACTCTATCATAAGCCTTGGACATATCAAGTTTTAAGGTCATAAAAGCATTAGATTCACTTCTCATATTGTTCAAACAATGAATAGACTCATGTGCAACTACGATATTATCAATGATCTATTTTCCTGGGATAAAGGCAGATGGGTTCATACAAATGCAAAATTTCAACAGAGGTTTTAGTCTATTAACTAGAATCTCTGAGTTGATCCTATAAACTATATTAGATAGATTGATTGGTTTGAATTGAGACACAAAAATAGGGTGATCAACTTTAAGGATGAGATTTATCATGGTATCATTAATGGCACTTAAAAGGTTTCCTGAATGAAAGAAGCTGGAAATGGCATTTATAAGATCAACCTTGATGGTTTGCCAAAATTGTTGAAAAAAAAAATAAGAGTCATACCATCTGGTCTAGGTGCTTCATTTGGTTGCAGGGAGTACACATCTTTTCTAATTTGCACTTCAAACACAGGCCTCACGAGCTTTGAATTCATCTGGTTTGTAATTGCATGAGAAATTCCATCCAAAATGGAATCAAAATTCTGAGGATTAGAAGAAGTGAACAAACTCTTGAAATACTCCTCAATCTCTCCCTCAACTCCTCCATAGAATTGCACTAGTTTCCATCACTTTTGTGTAGTGTTGAGATATTATTCCTCTTCCTTCTGCCCTCAACAATGGCATGAAAATACATTGTATTTTTATCCCTCTCTTTTAACCAGTTGCTTCTCAACTTTTGACCCCAATACACCTCCTCTCTTCTATATGCCTCAACCAAATTCCTTCTCAGTTTAGCTCTTTTCTCCCCTTTATTGCCCTGATCATTTCTTTGCAGATCAACCAGTTTCTGTTTTACCCTTTGAATTTGTCTCTTAGCATTGTTATTTGTCTATCTATTCCAATCCAAAAGAGCTATCCTGCACTTCTTAATCTTATGTTAAAGGTTGAAAAATCTGGGGTTAAATATTAAAAACCCCTCTGTGATTTGACTAATGTTCACTTTACCTCTCTATGATTTGGAAACCTACAATTTGACTCCCCGTCATTTTAACTAAAGTAAAAGTCTAACAGAAAACATCTACAATAATGGTATTTCCGTCAGACTTTCACTTTAGGTAAAACGAAGGGGAGTTAAATTGTAGGTTTCCAAATCATAGGGAGATAAAGTGTACATTTGGCAAACCACAGGGGGTTTTTTGGTATTTTACCCATTCTCCAATGCACGAAACATTCTTTCAAGCGTTTGACTTATAGAGGGGCAATTTTGACATTTTCCTTTCAGATGTTAGTTTAGATGTTTTCTATTAGACTTTTACTTTAGTTGAAACGATGGGGAGTCAAATTATAGGTTTTCAAATCATAGGGAGGTAAAGTGAACATTAGTCAAACTACAAGGGGGTTTTTGGTATTTAACCCAAAAATCTGGAACCATTCTGCTATTTACTCCAAGCTCTATGGATTACATCTCCTAGCTCTAAACTTTTGAGCCAATTTATGTCAAAATAGAACTTCTTCTTCCACTTTTTATAGCCGAGCTCAGTATCCGGCAGTAACATGCAATGGTTAGATGACTCATTTAGTACGTGTATACATTTTGCCTTGCCGTGTTCTTTTTTCCACCCTCTACTACCCATAATTCTATCCAGCCTTTCCTTGATTTCTCCTTCCTCCTCCTAGTTATTACACCATGTCCAAGGAACACCCTCAAAACATATGTCTATCAACTTATTAACTCTAATAAATTCCTTAAATTTCCTGAAGCTATTCTCAGGCCTCTTGATACCACCCCACTTCTCATCATTATTCACAATATCATTCATATTCCCAACCAAAACCCAATTTCTCCCACATAAAGCCTTTCTTTCTGTAATAATTTTCCATTGTTTCTCTCTTATTGCCTCATTGCTACTTGCAAAAACACAAATGAGCCACCACTTAGCCCTTCCTCTAGTCCCTTCAATCTGCAATTCTATAGTAAACTTAGTAAATAAACTTTACCTAATTTGAACTTTGTTTTCCACATAACAATCAAACCTCTTGATCTGCCAATAGGATCCACCACAAAAAACTTATCATACCTCAGTTTCATCGTTACTTTATTTATAAAGCATTTCTTGTTTTTAGTTTTTGACAAGAGCACCACATCTGGGGAGTGGAGATTAACAATCTCCTTGTGTTGGGAAACTGTCAAGAGGTTCACAGCACCTCGATAGTTCCACACCAGGACCTTCATAAAAACTTTGGAGCCACATTTAGGTTGGGCTCTACCACCTTCAATATTGTTATCTCCTCAGACTCCATAGCCACTATCTTACCCCTTTTCTGACGGCTTTCAAACATCTCCTCATTTTGCTTTCCATCTTTACCACCTTGCTTCCTCTTACTATTCCTTTTTTTGAGTTCCATTTTAGTATTTTTATCACTAAAAAGCTTTCTCTTTCCTACCTCTTGAGTCAGTCTTTTCCACCCTCTATTCCCTTGTATTTTGTTGTTAGCTACTTCCTTCCTTCCTTTGTGTCTTTGGAACCTTTTAGTTTCAAACTTATCCCCTGTCAATCCTTCTTGTTCACTCTTTCCTTCAGTACTCCCATCAATCCACATCAAATCACAATCCTCTAATCTACTCCCTTCTTCTGTAACAACATCTTGTAATACTCCTTCTAAGTTCTCCACATTCAAACCTTCCCTAATTAACTCCTTTTTACCACAATAAACCCTGTCCTTTGGTTCATCACACTTCCGCCCCCCCAATCCCTTACCCACAAATTTTGTTTGTTTGACAATTTCTCCTTCAAAATTCTTATCTAGGCTCTTATGTCCTTTAACTATCTCATCTCTCCCAACAAATGTATTATCCTTTATGCCCCTATTCCCTTCATCAATTTGCCAAGTTAACAGCAATTGTTTATTACCTTCACTCTTTTCCTTTGATTAAACCTATTCCTCTCTATTATTTGATTCAGTAAATTTGGAACCATTAGGACTTATGGAAGAGCTAGCTCACAGTCAAGCTCCATGTTGCATTCGCTTATTGATATTCACACTTTTGTCCTTACAGCTGTTCTCATTATAGCCCATAATTTTACAACAATAACAGAAATCTGGACATTTTTCATGCTTCAATTCAACCCATGTTACTTGTCCCCCCATTTTGGCTATAGTTCCTTTAAGAATAGGGTGACTAAGATCTATTTCCACCAACACTTTAAGATGCTTTCCTTCTTCTCCCTCCCCCCCCAGGTGGAATAATAACCATACTCACATTATTGAAAACTCCCTCTAGCTTCTTCCCAATTTCCTTAGTAACCCAATGAATTGGTAAATTCCACATTTGAGCCTAGATCCATGTCTTTGAAAAAGCACCTGTTTCAAGTTCAATTCCTTCCATCCATAGGAGAAGAACCAATGGTAGATTATTGAATATCCAGGGTATACCATTAAGTACTCTATCCACATCATGCTTATTATGAAAGATGAACTAGAACATATTAACTCCTATCTCAATGACTCTTAGGTTTTTGGCAAATGGCCACATGTTATTAATAAAGCTTTTCATTCCAGCTATATTTGTTGTTTTCTCTCCCACCACTTTACTAATGATACTCATCTTCCATTCCTCTACTCTGTGATAGACATCCCCTCCATCCAGTTGAACACCATCTGCTTCCTTATCTATTAGATTAAATTTCTTTAACACTTCTTCTAATTCCTCAGTCATTTGACCACTTTTCAAGATTCCATAGCAATTACAAAGGATAGAATCTACTCGAAGCTTGGATCTGAAGCTAAATCAGTAGAAAACTATTTAAACAAGACTAGAACAAGGAAGCTAACAAACTAGAGGAAAAGTAAACTGAAAGAGCAACTGTAACCACTTACTACTAGATCTAAAAATAGGAAGAAACTATGAGCAAACTGAAAGATTAATACAAAATTAAAAAGGAAATATAACTAAATAGATTGAGCTCACGAAATAATTATGTACGAGAAACACAACTACCTGCACCAACAAATATGGCCGACCAAACTAGCTAATAAAGTTCGTGAGGAAAACAGATCATGATGCATCATAAATGCTACAAAGTTCCATCATTGTTTATTGAATGCAAGATAGATCTATACTTATGTGAAAGAAGGTTGAAATTATTGGGAAAGGAAGAAGTATACGGTTGATTTGAATTTTTGGAAAGTTTGAGATGCCCAAGGGGGATTTGGCTCTCTACATAGAGAGTGAAAGCAACTCTTATGAAAGAGAGACTCTTGGTGGTGTGAAATTTAGGTATTGTAAAGAAACTATTTTTTACGTACTAAACGTGGATATTCTATTCTTAAAGGTTTAGTGTAATATCACAATAGATGAACAGAACCACCCTAAAGCTTTCCTTTACAAGCAGGATCAGAATCTAGTTAACCATATAAAGTGTCGGTAGCCTGAATTCTTGACCGATTTCTATCTACACAGAGATAAAGCACCAATGAAATAGGGTACTCAAAAAAGCCTAGTTATTATTGCACACACATTAGTTCAGTATAATATACATACCAGTTCGTATAATTTTTAGCATTTACTAATATTGAGAAATCAAACCTCACCAATTTCTAGTCTTTTCATTTCTTTTCTATTGTGCTTTAATTTTCATTGTGCTTTTTTGGGGTCAAATAGGTTATGTAATTAAAGAAATAACTGTTTGAGACTCAAAGACGGACATGTAAGTATAATAACTGACATGCTATATAGGTCTAGGGTATATATTCTGTAATTATTATAGCAAATGATGTGGTGAATTGTTGGCATATTAAATTAAGACTCAAAATTCAAAATCTTCAAATTAGTATTTAGTAGTATTTTAGTCAAGTTAGGATTTAGAAATTCTATTGGAGTCAAGTTATGGTAGTTTTACTGTTTAAGAATTAGTATCTTATCAGAAACTTTCTTGTGGTACAAGACTTGTTTATCAAGTTATCTAGTCTATAAATAGGAAGTCATATTGTTGTGTTTAGTTGAGAAGAGTGAGTATTGAGAGTCTTGTTCTTATTGTTGGTATGTAATTAATAGATTATTGTTGGTATTATTTCTCTTCTCCCATACATATTTTTATGTGTGTAAATTGCCTCCCCCTCATATTGGTTTTGTCAAATATAGCTGTGAGAACTCGCACTTTTATTCTTAATTTCATCTATTTTAAATCATTTGCATTGGCATGTCATTAAAATTTTATCATTTTAGCATGAACGTTACTTAAATTATATCTTTATCATTCGCGTCAAAATTTTGGCAAGGTCGCTCCGGCACGATTAATTAGGGATTTGAAAAATTAACCTCAGACTAGTAAGAATGAATATTAGTGGAGTAAGAGAAATTATTTTGGGAGATTAGTATTTAAGAGGAAGAAACAAGAGGGAAACTAGTGAGTGCATGACACTTTTGTAACTATTCCTAGTTGACTTCCTAAGCAACAAAAAGGCCATCTTTCATTTCATTTCAAATCACCAACTGACAAGTACATATTTTAACTATGTTTTACTAGTTAGTTTTGGTGTGTTTTATGTAGTTTTATAGTTAATTAACTATTGGCCAAGATATGCATTTTGTGGTTGAATTGACAAAATTTGCATTTCTATGAATTTTAATGGTAAAAACTTCATGCTTTTGTAGGTTTAAAGATTCAATCATCAATTGGAGTGAATTGAGAAGAGAATAGGATGACTGGTGATGATTTGAAGTGGTTAAAAGAAGACATGAAGTGCAAAACATTCAATTGATGGAATGCAAGTGAAGACAGTTTTGACACATCTTCGTATTTTGACTATATCTTGAGCTACAATGATCAGATCGAGATGATCTTTACACCATTTTGAAGTAAGAGATAGATTTACATTTGGTATGAAGACATCGAATCCAATTCAGTTGTTTTCTTGATCAAAAAGTTGAAACACAGAAGCTAATTTGTATGATCGAGAGCTAAAACAGGGGATTGACCAGCGCGATAGTATTTCGATCATATCTCAGTCCACAGAGATCCAAATTTGATGATCCTTTAAGCATTGGAAAGCTAACTCAAGAAGCTACAATGTTTATGTTTTGCATAGAGCTAGTTCTGCCTCCATCATAGAGAAAATAGCAATTGAAATGAGGCCAAATTCACAGAAGTGAATACGTGACTTGAGAAAATGTGGGTTGTAGTCGTGTATTCTCAAGTCATGTTTTGTTGCTTGATTTCTACAATTTGGTTAGCCACTTGCCTTATTTTCACACTACTTTTCAGCTACAGTTGGAAAGAGAATTTTGGCTGCACATGCTTCTGATGCAAAAAGGAAGAGGGAAGGAGCTTTATGTCTTGTCAAAAACCCACCTTTTTGACTCTCTTAACAATTAGATGTGGGAATCATTAGAAGAAGAGAGTAGAACATAGTAGAAGGAGTTCATATCAGATTTTGGCATTAGAACTTAGAAGGAAGTCTTATCTTGTTCGCTCTAGTTAAGACTTTTTGTGGAGAACAATTGGAGACTTTATTATACACAATTTTGTTGAAGAAATTGAAGATTATTGGGAGCTTCTTCATTAACCTTGACTAAGCTTTCTTTAATCTATGTTTTACTTGTGATTCATGATGTGTTCATGCAATGAAACTATGTGTTTTCTTGTTATATCTTACATGAGTAGCTAAATTTATAGATCTAGGGAGTAGATGAAACTTATGGCTACTTGATATGAATTGGATATGATTTGTTACATATTGTATTAATTTGTCTATTTGTGCATGCTTATATCTTGTTATTGCTTGATCACCAATAGCAAGTTCTTAGTTGTTATTATTTAATGAAAGTTAGTAATAATGATGGAACAACATGAGTAGAGCTTAAGTAATAGATTCATGTGAATAGAGGTACACTTAAGTGGATTAAACTTGCATTTCATGAAGGAAACAAAAGTAGAGCCAGTTATTTACCAAAAGAATAGGGAAAACTAGACTATATCTAGATCATTTCATCATGAAAATGAGACTTGGTAATATTGAAAATGAATCCCTAGTTAAACAAAGGTTGTAACAGGAGGTAAATCTATTCATTTGTGCTGTTTAGGCCATAAGTGGAATTTTCATCCCTAGACTCAAGTATTTAGTGAATTTTCTCCATTTGTTATCTTGTAATTGTCTAGATAAGATTTGTAGGTAGTAGAAATTATATATTCTCTTGCTTAAATTGATTGTAGTCTAAATAATAGAGTAAGTAAAGGACCTAGTACTTGTTTAAGTTGCTCCTCATGGGATCGACTCGATATTTGCCCAAAACTACTAAATTAACCGTATACTTGCAGTCCAACGGGTAAAATTCGGAATTAAACTTGTACTTATATGAAAAATTCAGAAGTAAAGACTTGATATATGTTGATTTGTGTTTATTGTGGAAATCTCATGCATTGGATGAATTTTGGATGTGATTTGTTGAAGGACAAGATTCCAAAAATTTTTGCCCTGTGTATAGGCTGAACTAATCGGCTGGTTTCTAGCCTTGATTTTTGAATTTTTGGGGTGAAATCTAGCTCAATAACCTTTGTTAGACGTTAAGCTATGAACGTGTGAGTAGGTTGAGTAAAAATTTTAGACTTAAGAAGCCAAGAGGGAGAGATGCACACTGCCCTATTTTCTGAAAAATTTTCGCAGGTGTGGGTGACCAATTTTAGAAAAATCTCAATATCTTGGTTTAGAAAAATCCAAATTGAGTTTCGTTTATAGCATTTGAAACTAGACATAAAATTATTTCAACCTTGTAAATTTTGAATTTTACTCAAATTCTACAAGCATCAGGAATTTTACAAAAATGACTGAAATTCAAAACTTAATTTGTTGTTAAACTTGGTAAAGCTGTAAATTGAGGCCAAAATTTGACCTACTTGTGGATAATCATACAAATGTGTCTTCGAGACAATTGTAGTGCTTTGAATCTAGTTTCCAACAGAATGAAGTTTTCAATTTTTGGACTTACGAAACTCAAGATATGATTTTTCAAGTAGTGTCACACAAGGCTGAACTTTCTGGTTTTAAACAAAAATGTTCTTTGAAGAACTTCCAACATTCCTTTGAATTTGTTAGTCCGTTTTAAGTTTGATTTCATGGATGGATGCAAGGTCTCCTATGACTTTAAACCTTCATTTTGAATGGTGGTTTTCGAAGGATTTAGACCCCTCTCGATGTATTGCCTTCGATGAGTAAGTAAATGAATTTTTTTTCCTCCTTGTGTGCTAAGTAACTTAGGGTGTGCGTGCGTGTTGGTTTAAGGCGAGCGGTTGGCTAAAGATGGTTTGCATTTAGTGATGGATGGTTGATATTGCTTCAGGTGTCCAACAAGATTTCGAAAGGAATTTTGGCATGGAACAGTGAAAGACTTGCTTGCTCGCTTGCTTTTGGCTTTGGTGAGTGTCAAGTACATGTCTTATTGCATACTACTTGGATTGCTTCTTGATGATACTTATTGATTGCGTGAATTAAACTTGTCGAGGTGAGTGTGTACTTTGTCTCACACTTGCTCGTACTTGACAATTATACGTGTGCTTGTGCTTGACTTGGGTGTCGATTTGAAAGCAATCTCATCGACTTATACTTGATCTTGGGGGCCCTAAAACCCAATGGCTAGCCATTCAACTCAAGCCAGCAAGGGTTTGGTTGAGAAATTTGATGAACCTTGGGCTCGTGTACTTGACCTGCTTGGATACACTCGAGTATTATCACATCTTGTTTGACGTGCGGGTCTGGCAGGGGGTGTAACGGTTGACGAAAATTGATGAAAAGTGGGGTTCTACAGACTTGTTACTTACTTGGTTGACGAAGTGTCAACATTTGGAAAACGTTGTTCAAAAGTATCGGTATAGCATGAATTGTGAATTTAGCTTTTTGAGAGCTCCTGTATCCTTTAATGATTGTGCTTTTATTTTCCCTTGTGAATTTACGTAAAAAATTATGGCTGCCTTTCTTGATTTGCATATTATTAATGCTAGTTGTACTTGTTTGCTTATCTGCTTTTCTTGGCCTCATTGAGCATCAGCTCAACCTTTTAAGTTTGATTTCCTTAACAGGAATTTGAAGTGGAGAGATTTGTTTGAAGACGCTAGCTTTGATTGTATTTTGGACTATTTATGGATGTAAATGATTTCATTGATCTTTTGGCTGTTGTATTTTGGGACACTTGATGTAAATTTGAAATTTTATGATGTAGGTATTGAATGACTTTTTGAAGGAAGTGACTTCTTCTTTATATTAGTATATTGCGGGTTAAGTAGTTCTAAGTTATAAACTTGGTTTGTAGTAAGTCCTAGCGAAAGCTAGGCAGGTGGCCTGCCAAAATCCTAAGGTGCGCCCTAAGGAGAAGTGGGGTCGTCACAATATCTCCTGTATTTTTGAGTAGAATTTTTGGGTTCTACATCTAGTATCAAAGTCCTAGGCTCAAGAAATTGATCTTAAGGTGCTTGTAGAATTGAAGAATTGGCCTGATTATGAGGGTTAACTGTGGTTAATTGTGGCTGTTTTCTGCTATCAGAGTTAGAATATAAAAATTGTTGGGAAAAAGAAATAAGCTGATCGAGTTAGACCGCAAGGTTGATCATGGAGTGTCTAGTTTGTGAGGATTGGATCATAAGATTGATTTGAAAATTGTTAGATTGATTGATTTCGGATGTCACGACAGAGATCAAAGAAAAATCCTATCAGTTGAATTGTGATTATGAAAATCACAAAGTGAATTGTCAATAAATTGACATCAAATTAGGTGATGAAAACAGTCTATCCAGAAGTTTGGATTATTTTCGCAAGTGAAAAATATGATGAGCGACGAGATAAATTTGTCCAGGTGCATGTAATATTAAAGCAACAAAAATCAAGGGAGATTATTGATTGTGATGGTTGTGAACCTGATTCTCTGTGATGGTGGTGAACCTGATCCAATGGAGAGCTTGATTTAAGGGAGGCAATTTTAGCATATTAAATCAAGACTCAAAATTAGACATTTTCATATTATTATTTACTAGTGTTTTAGTCAAGTATGGGTTGTGATAATTTTATTGGAGTCAAGTTATGTTAGTTTTATTGTTTAGGAATTAGTATCTTATTAGAAACTTTCTTGTGGTGTAAGACTTGCTTATCAAGTCGTGTAGGACTTGTTTATCAAGTCATCTAGTCTATAAATTAGAAGTCATATTGTTGTGTTTAGTTGAAAAGAGTGAGCATTGAGAGTTTTGTTCTTATGATGTAATTAATAGATTATTGTTTGTATTATTTCTCTTCTCCTACAAATATTTTTATGTGTGTAACTTGCCTCCTCCATATATTGGTTTTGACAAATATAACTCCCATATTATTTTAGTAGAATTTTTGAGTTCTACATCTGGTATCAGAGCTCTAGGTTTAAGAAATTGATCTTTAGGTGCCTGTAGACATTGAAGAATCGACTCAATTATGAGTGTTAATTATGGCTGTTTTTCGCTATCAGGGTTTGAGTTTGGGAAGAAATTAGTTGATCGAATTAGACTACAAGGTTGGTCTTGGAGTGTCTCATTTGTGATGATTGGATCATAAGATTGATTCGAGAATTGTTAGATTGGTTGATTGCAGATGTTACGACAGAGATCATAAAAGAATCCTATCAATTGAATTGTGATTATGAAAATCACAAAATAAATTGTCAATAAATTGATATCAAATTATGCAATGCAAACAGTCTATCCAGAAGTTTGGATTATTTTCGCGAATGAAAAATATGATGAGTGACGAGATCAATTTGTCCAGGTGCATGGAATATTACAGCAGCAAAAATCAAGGGAGATTATTGATTGTGATGGTGGTGAATCTGATCTCTCTATGATGGTGGTGAACCCGATCCAATAGAGATTTTGATATAAGGGAGGCAATGCTGGCATATTAAATCAAGACTCAAAATTAGAAATTTTGATATTATTACTTAATAGTGGTTTAGTCAAGTTAGGGTTCTAATAATTCTATTGGAATCAAGTTATGGTAGTTTTATTGTTTAGAAATTAGTATCTTATTAGAAATTTTCTTGTGGTGTAAGACTTGTTTATCAAGTCATCTATTTTATAAATAGGAAGTCAAATTATTGCGTTTAGTTAATGAGAGAGAGGATTGAGAGTCTTGTTCTTATGATGTAATTAATAGATTATTCTTGGTATTATTTCTCTTCTCACATACATATTTTTATGTGTGTAAACTGCCTACCTCTCATATTAGCTTTGTCAAATATATCTCTCGTATTTTTCTAGTGGAATTTTTGGGTTCTACATATGGTATCAAAGCGCTAGGTTCACAAAATTGATCCTGAAGTGTCTATAAACATTGAAGAATTGACCCGATTATGAGGGCTAATTGTGGCTATTTTCCACTATCAGAGTTAGAGTATAAAATTTGTTGCAAAGAAATTAGTTGATCAAGTTGGACCTCAAGGTTGGTCATTGAGTGTCTAGTTTGTGAGGATTGAATCATAAAATTGATTTGAGAATTGTTAGATTGATTGATTGAGGATGTGACGATAGAAATCGGAGAAAATTCTGTCTGTTGGATTGTGATTATGAAAATCACAAAGAGAATTGTCAATAAATTGATGTCAAATTGGGCAACGGAAACAGTCTATCCAGAGGTTTGAATTATTTCAACTGAAAAATAAGTTGAGTGACGAGATAAATTTGTCTCGGTGTGTGGAATATTACAGCAGCAAAAATCATGGGTGATTATTGATTTTGATGGTGGTGAACTTGATCTCTCTATCATGGTGGTGAATCTAATCCAATTGAGAGTTTGATTTAAGGGAGACAATGTTGGCATATTCAATCAAGATTCAAAATTAGAAATTTTCATATTATTATTTAGTAGTGTATTAATCAAGTTAGGATTTTAATGATTCTATTGGAGTCAAATTATGATAGTTTCGTTGTTTAGGAATTTGTATCTTATTAAGAACTTTCTTGTGGTGTAAGACTTGTTTATCAAGTCATCTAAACTTCAAATAGGAAGTCATATTATTGTGTTTAATTGAGAATGGTCAGGATTGAGAGCCTTGTTCTTATGATATAATTAATAGATTATTGTTGGTATTATTTCTCTTCTCCCATACATATTTTTATGTGTGCGAATTGCCTCCCCTCATATTGGTTTTATCAAATATCTCTCCCATATTTTTCTAGTAGAATTTTTGGATTCTACATCTGGTATCAAAACCCTTTCAAGAAATTGATCCTGAGGTGCCTGTAGACATTAAAAAATTGACCCGATTATGAGGGTTAGTTATGACTGTTTTCCGGTATCAGAGTTAGAGTATAAAAATTGTTGCGAAAAAATTAGTTGATCTAGTTAGACCACATGGCTGGTCATGGAGTGTCTAGTTTGTGAGGATTGGATCATAAGATTAGTTCCAGTATTGTCAGATTGATTGATTGTGGATTTTACGACACAGATCGAAGAAAAATCCTATCAGTTGAATTGTGATTATTAAAATCAAAAAGTAATTTGTCAATAAATTGACATCAAATAGGGCAACGAAAATAGTCTATCCAAAAGCGTGGATTATTTTTGCAAGTAAAAAATAAGTTGAGTGACGAGATAAATTTGTACAGGTGCGTGGAATATTACGGCCCCAAAAATCAAGGGAGATTATTGATTGTGATGGTGGTGAACCTGATCTCTCTGTAATGGTGGTGAACTTGATTCATTAGAGACTTTGATTTAAGGGAGACAATGTTGGCATATTAAATCAAGACTCAAAATTACAAATTTTCATATTATTATTTAGTAGTGTTTTTAGTCAAATTAGGGTTTTAGTAATTCTATTGGAATCAAGTTATGGTAGTTTTATTAGTTAGGAATTAATATCTTATTAGGAACTTTCTCCTGGTATAAGACTTGTTTATCAAGTCATCTAATTTATAAATATGAAGTTATATTATTGTATTTAGTTGAGAAGAGTAAGGATTGAGAGTCTTGTTCTTGTAATGTAATTAATAGATATTGTTAGTATTATTTCTCTTCTCTCACACATATTTTTATGTATATAAATTGCCTTCCCTCATATTGAATTTGTCAAATATATCTCCCATATTTTTCTAGTAGAATTTTTGGGTTCTACATGAACAATAAAAAATTAAAAATGAAAAACTTTGGTGGCTCCCCAATGATGCATCAAAAAACAATATGTGTCATTATAAAACAACTCGAACATAAGTATAAACAAATCAGTAGCAACTAAAACTTGCCTAAATTTACTCGTAATCTTGAAGTAGAAATTTCAAATTACAATTATAACGCAAAAGGTGAAAAAAAATAAGAGAATGACTTGACATGATAGATTAGAAACAAGAATTGATACACTAATCATGTCACTCGTAACTTTAAGAAGGTATTACTTATCCAACCATTGTGGGTTAATGGTCAAAAGTGAAAGATTAGAACAAGTTGTTCTTTATGCTAATATTGTATATGCTATGACATACTAATGTGAATGTAATTAGTGTTTGAAACCATGTTTAGATAGCAATTCAAATTGGATTTATAAGTTTATAGTGGAAGATAAATGCTTAATTAATGTGCATCGAGATTGTTGCCAAGTGGGAGAAAGAAGTTGAATCGGTCAAGATAATAACAAATATCATGCGATCTTTAACATTTGAAATTCAAAGATTGCGAAAAAAAGAAAAAATTTAGGTTGCAAAATAATAGTGAGCAACCATAGGGGTAAGAGTATAAATGATACTTTTTAGTGTGTAAATAAATTCGTTTTAATGTTTATATTTCATTTTAACACACAAAGAGAATCTTTTAATGCAGTTTATTTTATTTGTAAATACTCAGTTTACAAACAAGAAAAATATATGAAAATCAATGCTGAAGTATATCTACAAAATAGAAATAATTTTAATATTAATAAAAGATTCTCATAAATTGCTCAATTTACTATCTCTACACCTTATGGCTAAATAGATAATTGAGTTTGTACTTAGAGTGTCAAACTTAATACCAAATTAGAATGGAAAAAGTTTCCTTTATACCTTATGCACAAGGAATTATATAATCTTTTAAACACTCCTATTTTGGTTGTAAGTTTTATATGTACCAAATGAAAGTTATAAAATTGATATATAAACGTCCAAACACTAGTATTTCATCTAACTAAGGCAATTAAAAATAAGTAAAAGAATTTGTCATAAATTTAAGAAATAATTTTTAGTGTACTTTTCAACTCTTGATATAAAAGATTTTAGACATAGTAGATATTCCATAAAGAGGAAAAAGAAATTCATGAGGTGCGAGGCTGCAAAATCAGTTTTGCTTTGAACAACTGGAGTTGATTGACTTTAATGAAGGATCCGAGCAACACTCATGTAGGAAAGAAATTATATATACAAATAATTTGCTGAGCAAAACGCTGATAACAACACCAACTAACCTATGGTGATAAAAAGTTGTACATTGTTTCTTTTTTTTTTGTGTGAAAATTTGCTTGGTAACTTAAAATCATGGTTAAGCGATTAATAAAAAAGAATTGTGCAATGAAGTATTGCTGATTTTCACCATGGTATTGATTGAACACAATCCATATTCATTGTTATCAAAGATTTCTCCATTGATTATCGAAAAATCAGTATTGATTAAAGTTGGAAATAGACTTCACTATTGGACAAATGTTTGAATTATTTAATGTTTGATAATTTAGAGGATTTTAAGATGTTATATTTCAATATGGCTTATTTATGATATTAGTGATTGTTATGTTTAGTAATAAGGATTAATCTTCCATCCATTAGCATTGTGTATACTATCATCATTAGATGTATAACAATTAATCTGAATTTAAATTTAAAATCTAAATTTTGCAAAAGTATCATCTAACTATGATACTATATATACTCCTAGTGTATATAATATGAACTTTAATAATTATGTCTAAACCAAAAATAAATAAATTAAGTATAACAGGTAGATTAGAAAAAATTTGAAAGAAAGTACCAAAAGAGGTACACTTTACCTAATATTCAAAGTTATATTAATATATAAATAGATAAATTAAATTTCATTCAATTTATTTACTTTTCAAAGCAACATGCTATTAATAGTTACAAAAATGAGATATGCGAGATGCAATAGATGTATTGCCAAACTAGTATTTACATACTTGTCACAGAGGCAAGAATTTTTTTCTACGGAGAGGGGCATTTTATGTATAAAGAATTATCTTTTTTTTGGGCTGTTCAATGCCTTTTTTGTCTTTTTTTATTATATTTTTATTTATTAAAGAAAATTTTGACAGAGTTTCTCCTTAAAAAAGGATGAAACTCCCTGCCAACAATCCCAAATTCAAGAAGAATATGACATGGCACTTGCTATAATCTAACTCTACTAAAGTTTGAAATTTCCAATTGATCAAAAGCAAAGAAACTTGTCACTAAGCGAGGCATTCGTGATTCTCCAATGTTTTCATGATGGTCAGTAGTTTATTCGCTTCACAAAAGCAATGAGACACCTCTGTAAAGGACCTTCTATACTTTAGCAGATCCTGTAGAACCTGTGGTACCCACCATGGCCACTGTGCTTTCTCATGAATAATTTACAACGCATCCCCTCCTATTCTCCTAACAGATGGCATGCCAAGTTTGTTTAAACGGATCTCCCCCTTTGCCAACTTTGAAAACACGCTTAGTCGTCATAGATAACGCAAACTTGTTGCAGGTGAGAGAACCCACGTTAGCCAGAATATCCGCCACACGATTGGCTTCTCTGAAGCAGTGAGAGAGTCTCACCACGTCCATTGTCAGGTCCCAGATTTGCTCTATTACATTCCGGATCTGCCACGGACACCAAAAACGACGTTGAAGAATCCCCACTAATACCTGAGAGTCTGACTAAATTTCCACATTTGCAAACCCTCGCTCTACACACAGCTGAAGGCCAGTTAACATTGCGAGGGCTTATCCTGTAAACTCGATCTTATTCCAAAGAAAGCCGAGAAGGCCAACAGAGGTCCTCCTGATGAGTCTCGTAAAACTCCACCGCCACCACTCCACCCTGGATTACCCTTGGAACAGCCGTCCGTATTCAACTTCAGACAACCTGGCTCATTTGCCTTCCACCATACTAGTTGGAAAGTAATTTTGCTGCCTTGGCGACCTGACCATTCATAAAGCTGAGGAAAAGAGAGCAAATCAAGCGTCTTACTAAAGTGAATCTCCACCCTTGTCTTTATATCAGAAAAAACAGCTTGACAAATAGTAGTTGGGTGCATCCGGGTTCCATCAAATATGGATGCATTCCTTGCCCGCCAAATGTGCCAGCAAAAAAAACTCGGCATTAACTTGAAGATGAGCCGCCTATGAGCTGATCTCAGAGACGACATCAACCAAGTCACTATTCTAACCCTCAAAGAAGATCCTCCATGCTTGAGACCATAGATGCTAGTAAAATAATTCCATACATCCTTTGCGACCTGTCTCTCGAAAAATGCATGTTCCACCGTCTCTGTCGCTCCCTCAGGGCAACACACACACTTTGACGACATCATTTGAAACCCCATCCTACATAAAAAATTAGGAAATGGGAACCTCCGCAACACCAACTGCAGCATGAAGAAGGATGCTTTCAATGGGATTCGGGGATGCCAAAATTGAGAATGAACAAAAGAGGAACTGCGAGCCAGACGAACCTCCTCGAAAGTAGAAGCCACTGAGAACTCACCAGACGAAGTCAATCTTCATAAAGAATTATCACTTTCAAGTGTAATTCTTAAATTTTGGCCATTTTTTTCCCTAAAAAAATTTTGGGTGGCCTATTTTGAATCCAGTCACTACCATTCTTGTATTTAGCTTTTGCAGTTAACTATCCAAACTTGATATTTGATTGCAAATCAAAGTAAAAAAAAAATAAAAAAAATAAAATCAAATTTATATGTCAAGAAGTCAATTCCCTTCCTTTTCCAAAATTGTAGAAAACACCCCCTATTTCACATTGCCTCCCTTATATTTGGAAAATTCCACATCTCTTATTACATTGCCATTCCTAAATGCCAATATCTCTCAAACTGTCTCTTTGATACAATTTTTTTTACTATTATTAAACTAAAAATTGATAAGATCATAGAAAAAAATTAAAACAATTACATTATATATAATTTAAACTGAATAGTAATCATTCTATATGATCCTGACTCCACTGGCCCCAAGTCTTGGCTCTAGAATTTTCACTAATTAAAATGTGAATTACTACTCAATTTTTTATCTTCTTCTTGTTACAATCTTAAGAACAAAAAAATTAGTATTCACTTTTTTTTTCTACAAAGCGTAATTTTACTGTTCTCTAATCCCAAAATTTGAAAAGCAATCATTTATGAGAAAATGTAACTGAAAAATATTCATATAATATTGCTAATTAGATATATATTTGTTTTATATGTTTAAGAAAATAACTTTAGAAAATATATGAACTTAATTATCAGCTTCAAATTCATATATAGCAGATCATTCACATTCAGGACAAAGTAGTTTAATTTAAAATTTCATAGATCAAAAAGTTAAATAGTAAATTGAAATGTGTATATAGTTTAGTTTTGAACAAAATTTTTCTTGACATAATAGAAAAAATTTTAACAAGTCAACATGTAAACCTAATACAATTAATGACAAATTGAACTTCGTAGTTTAAATTTGTCATAATCGGAAAGTTAAGTGTAGAGAAGCAATGGAATTCTATCAAAATCTAAGGGGGCAAGAGAAGTACCCTCGACAAAAAATTTCAAAATTTCCTGGGGAATATGAAATAGAATCTCGAAACTTCCCCGGCGGTTGGGGGAAGGCATACATAATTGCACTTTCACATTCCAATTACACTTCCACACTTTCACATTGCAGTTACTGTATCATGCAGTTGTGCTTGTGAAAAAACAATAACAGTCACGTATTTCCACATTTTTGTGATGTGAGCTCTCCAGTTCCCCGTAACAGAGAAGACAAAGCGGATTAGAAACATTAATACGAGAGTGCCTACAAACGTTGAAGCTAATTTTTGGATTGTACAAAACAACTAAAGAATGCTAATTTCTCTTTCGAGCTAGCTTTCACATATCTTCGCACTTTCTTTTTGCTCAAATTATATGTAGTTAGAAATGTCTCGTATCCGGAGATCCTTTTTGGCTCCAAGAATTCGGAGCAATCGAAGGAAAAAAACTGTCAAAGTTCCGTCCCAAAATCATGTCAAAGTTGATCATGTTGATCGGATTAGTGCTCTTCCAAATGACCTTCTCTGCCATATCCTTTCCTTTCTTCCAACAAAGAAAGCTGCAGCCACCTCCATCCTATCCACTCGATGGCGTTACCTTTTCACTTCACTTCCGAATATTCATGTGGAATTTGATCACTCTTTACCGCAATTTGATCCGAATAGTGGCAAAAAATATGTAGACATTATAGGTCACCATTATCAACGATTTGCTCGATTGGTAGATTGTTGTCATCGATTGATTCTTCATCGAAAAACGTATTGTTTGAGAAAATTCCATCTTTCCCTGAAAGAGTTTCTTGAGATTTTTCGGGTGGCAATTGACTCTCTGATATGTGCAGCAATTTCCTGTGGTGTCCAACAACTTGAGGTTTTTGTGGGACATGATCGTTCCTATGCATTGTATCCTCCGGGAATTTTGTCCTGTCCAGCAATTTTCAGTTGCAAAACACTTGTAGAAATGAAGCTGGAAATTCGCTTTACTGTTTTCTATGTGCCGGAAACAGTTTCTTTGCCGAATCTTAAGGTTCTGCATTTGGCACAATATATATTGACAGATGAGCTGTCTATTCCCAGGCTCATTCAGGGTTGTCCCGTGCTCATAGAACTGTCTTTTGACTGTTTAACATATTCAGAGGGTGAAGTTCTGACCCTTTTGATAAAAAGCCCTTCCCTACAAAAACTCTGCCTCCGTTGTATGTCTGATGATTGGGACATTGTTCTGGACATCCCCAGTGCTGTAAATTTGGAATGCGATGTTGATGGAGAGAGTAAAACAAGTGTAAATGCCCCAAAGCTTCAACATTTGAACTTTGATGGCAATGTAGTTGAAGTAAACATTCTTCCAAACCACAAGTCGCTTGTCGAAGCCAGAATATCAGTTTCTTGCCCTTATATTGTGAGAACATCAGATCAAGAACAATTATTACGCTGTGAGGTTGCCTTTGAGCTTATGAATTGGTCGCAAAGTGTGGCATCACTTTATTTGCTGGATACCACGGTGGAGGTAGTTTCTTTTCTTTTCTTTGGTTGTTGCATAACTCAAATTATTTTTGTTATGATTTGGAGAATGACTGGAACTTCAAATTTCCAAGTGTTTATTTGTCTAATCAAATTTCTCATTTCTTCCTGAAGTTACTCTTTTGTTTTCAAAAGTTGCTGCCAACTTTTGAAAAGCTGACTTATCTTGAGCTTGAAGTCCCCAAATATTACGATAAGCATACTCGTAGCTGGAAGATGTTATCTTGGTTACTTGAGAGTGCACCTAATCTTCAAGTGCTGGTCTTTGATGAAGTGAGTCCCAATGATCCTTTTTTCTCACACCCATGTATTCGATTAGATATTCCAGTCCATAATTCTTCTCCAAATGGCAGGTGTTTTGGGATGACAGGATTGAATCCTCTGCTGAAGACAAGAAATTTGAGTTTCTTTCTACAGAGCCTGTTCCATTATGCTTGCCGAAACATCTGAGGGAAGTAAAAATCAGAAAATTCAATGGAAAGGAATATGAATTCAAGCTCATTGACTATATTTTGCAGAATGTGAAAGCTTTAAAAAAGATGACTGTTGGTGTGCTTGGACACTTTGGAGCTCGCAGCAAAATATTGTCATTCAAGAGATGCAATAACGACTGCCAGATTGTGTTCACATAAAAAATGTTTGGAGGTCTGCTGGTGAAGCTTCGGGAAAATGTTTGAATAAATTGTGATTGGCCAATGGGGAGTAGTTGATGCCGTTCCAAGGAATAGTTGCTAGTAATAGTGACAAAACGCAGGTTGAAAGTAGCTAGGGAAATTACATAACTATGGCAATGTGCAATTTTCATATCTTGCTTTTGGATCGGGACATGGAAAACGGGAGCTTGTTAATGACTAGATTTTGTTTGTGATTTTGTTATGTTGAGGTTGCTTTTTATTTGTCGTATTTAATTGCTTATACATGGAGCATATGGTGATGCAGAACTGTTTATGATTTGAGATGGCTCAAGAATTTCTTGATGTTATATATGTTCTTATCCTCTGTCCCCTTTTAGGCCATTTCCATGGTCTAAAAGTCATGAACCATTTGAATTGCCAGAGAAACCTCACAGCAAGCACCGAAGCATGACCAACACTGTATCCCTTATCATCATTTTTAGTTGAAAGAACAACAGTTTTTTGTAGCTAATGAAGCAGCAAAACTTTTAGAACTCATGACCAGTTTTCTTTCGGTTTTTTATGAACAATTTCTTGTAAAACCGGTATGGATACAACTTTTAGAGCTCATAATCAGCTTTGTGTTCTACCACTTGCAAAAAGTCCGAACTTCTGCTAGTAATATGCAATCTTAGGAACACGCCAGGGTGATAACAGAAGAACAACAGAATATTGAAGCGGAAACATTTGTGTAGAATGATCTGTTCAATTTTCCTCAAACACTTTCCAGCAAAGTAGATTGCCCCCTGGAGTAGATGCGACTACTAAGGTGTTGAAGGAACTTTTCAGGGAAAAAAATTTGTTAACTCCAGAATTGAATATGGGATTATAATAAACTACAGATGACGATTTGCATGCAGTACTGATGATAATTAGCATCCCTAAAGTTCTTTTAAATTCAGTTAAGGAGATAATTGAGGAAGTTTGATCAACAGCAAGAAAGTAGTTAGTGATTCTTAGGGGCTCGAGGCCATTGAATTTGACCATAAATATTAACAGCAAGGAGGAGCTCAATGGCCCCTAAATAATTACTAGATGGCAGTAAACACAAAGCTAGAAGTCCAACCGGCTATTTCCTAGGTGATATTTGTTACATTTGAAATGAGTTAAGTAATCAAATCTATCGATATTATTAAAGTTAAAGTTATTATTATTTTTACTTCCTCAGAATTGAATTCATTACATCCGAAACAAAATTGTAGCATACTGCTTTAGTAGATTTTCATACAATGTTACAACTTATTGTACAATAATGGTAGTCTATTAGTCTTACATGATTTTTTTCTTTTTATCATTAGATTTCTATTACCTATAGCAAAGTAAATCCAGAAATGACACAGACAAAGAATACTATATAGATAGATATAAAGACCAGTACTATGAACGATCAACATTTGAAATTTCTATATTCTGCATCAGTTGCAATTTTATTATAGCAAACATCCAATATAGTTTTGTTTGTTATTTTTTTAAACTTCCATCTTTCACCAGACCAAAAATTGGACTAAATAGGAAAATTATTTCTCTCTTCATCTTCAGTTGCTTCCGTGGCAAAAACTTTTGGAGTGAGTGTTTGACAATTGGAGATTATTTGGAAAAATTAGTTTTTTCTTCATGTCTAGTAACGTCCATGGCAAAAACTGTTCAAATGAGTCCTTGATAATTGAAGCTTATTTGGAAAAAATTAGTTTTAATTATGGTAAAACTTAATATGATATGGTATTTGTGAGATAAAAAGTTATTTTTAAAATATAAAAAAAATTCGTAGAAACATGTTTAGAAAACCTTGAGAAAATCTTTTTAAAAAATAGTTTCTATCCATACAAGAGTCCGGAAAAATGCACAAATAGTAAGGAAGATTTACAGTATAATATTGCCATGTCGTAACTACAAGAATTTATCTAGGACAAGAAAGAAACTTTAGCATTTCTCGCAACACAAGAAGAAAGGCTCTTGATAATCGTCTAATTTTAGGGTTAAGCTAAAAAAAAAAAAAGAAGATGACCTAGTCTTAGGCAAAAGTTGTAATACAAGCTATTAAAATTGACTTCATAATTGAATTATGGGTAAAATACCAACAAGTTCCCTGTGATTTGACAAATGTTTAATTTAACTCACTCTGGTTTGGAAATCTATACTATAATTTCCTGCGGATTGACAAATATTCAATTGAACTCCCTCTGATTTGGAAATCTAGACTATAATTCCCTGTGATTTTGACTAAATTGAAAATTGGATAGAAAGCATCAAATCTAACAGTTGTGTGCAAAATATCAATATTACCCCTACTATACGTGAGTTGCTTTCCATTCAATTTTCAATTTAGTCGAAATCGTAGGGAGTCATAATGTAATTTTTTTAAATTAGAGGGAGTTAAATTGAACATTCAACAAACCACAGGGAATTCATTTATATAGGGGTAATATTGACATTTCACGTATAACTATTACATTGGATGCTTTCTGTCCAATTTTTAATTCAGTTAAAACTACAGGGAGTTATAGTATAGGTTTTCAAATCATAGGGAGTTAAATTGAATATTTAGCAAACCACAAGGAGTTTTTTCGTATTTTACCCTTGAATTATTTGCCAAACAATTATAAAATGAACGTAGTGTAGTGAAAGCAATAATTTCATAAACCTCCTTTGAGATCTCTAACATTTCACTAGTGTCCCCTAAGATTTGTCAAATCACACTTATCTCCCTTGGCAGAATTGTGGGCCTAGTTAACTTACATCACATGGGGAGAAATTACTCATATACCCTAAGACATTATGTCTTATTAGAAACTAATATCTAACAATTGAGTAATTAGAGCACTAATTAACTATTAGCAACTAATTAATGGAAATAATTGTTGAAAATTTCTTTGATGATGAATGATGACTTGCAATTAGAAAATGGCACCAATTGATACACCAAATGGCGTTGTTTAGTGATTGATAGAACTTAACAATAATCGGAAATCAGTTGTACAAAATGTGAGAAAAAAAGGTTTTGGTAGAAGGAAAAAACACAGGGCAAAAGAAGGTTATTAATGAGAAAATTTTCTTTGAAACTCCTAAAGTTATGATAGTTGTAAAGTAATTTCATGGGAGTAAAAGGGAAAGGAGGAAAAGAAAAGAAAAAATTCAAAAAAATCTTTGGTCAAAATCACAAGAATCATAGCAAATCTCATGTTAAGAGAGATAACTGATTTGTCTTGTTGAATCTTTTGAATCTTGTGATCATTAGTGTAATTTTGTTACTTATTTGTGTTGTCTAATTTATGTGAACTTTTAGAGTAAGGAAATGTGTGTATTAATTGTTTCTAACTTTTAATTATTTTCATTCTTTTAATAATACAACCTATATACAGGCATAAGAGATATTTATGGAAATGAAGGTTTCATCTCTATTCTTAAAATACCCTTTTGATGTTACTTTTTCTAACTTGGACTAATTTTGGTACCAAAGCCTTAACCTCATAGGAGGTTTGTGTAATTTTATAAATTTCAGGAAAAACTGGTAAAATTGTTAGAAATCAGAGGTTTCTGAAATTATCTCGTAGTGAAAGGAATATACTAGCCAACATTAATAGTTTAGTGGCCATTTAGATATTAGCCCCCTTTTTTGTATCATATTTATTTATTAACATTTGAGGAGAAGAGGTGACTAAACCAACCCAACTAATCCTAGCTACTGGGTTGCACATTTAACTCCACATTATTTTTAAAGTATCCTAATTCATTGCGATCTATCTTTTTTTCTCTTTTCCTTTCTGGCACTACATGTATATTGTCATTTTGTATTTTTTTATTATAACTTTTTTTTTGCATACATCTATTATTTTTTATTTTTGGCATTCATTATACTCCACATCTAATGTTTTTATTTTTATTGACAAGTGATTATTTTGTGATATATTTGGATGACATTTTATATTACTTTTAGTCACTTTTGTAATATTATTGGAAGAAAATGATCAATTTTTGCTAGAATTGGTTCTAAGTGAAGTCCTATTACTTTTCAAAAAACACTCCTTATATTTCAAAAACAGCTTACAAAAAAAATAAAAATAAATCCTATTACCTTTTCTTTTTCCTACAATCACCACCACCTACCACTTCCTCCTCCCTTTTACATGGACACATCAGGTTTAAATGCAATCAAAACAATGTTGAAGCATAGACTTTTTATGAATGGAGTAGTTTATGCATAGAAGATAATGACCGTGAAAATAGACCTCCTTAAGGTACTCTGTCAATAGAAACAAGAAGTATATAACCTTGGAACCATGTTCGAGGGAGATTGTAAACAACTGCTTAGGAAGTAGTCTATTAGACCACCAATAGATATTAGCCTAGAAAAACACAAGAAATTCAATGATTAGCAAGCTCTAGAAGCACTATTTCTTTGTTTCATTTCCAATGAAAATAATACTCCCTCCGTCCCACTTTGATAGTCCTATTTTCCTTTTTTGTCTATCCCAAATTGTAGTCCACTTTCTAATTGAAGAATGTAGTTATATTTTAATTTTTCTAAAATACCCTTATTCAATGTAAGTTGTTGTTACTATACACCTACCCTATTTAATAAGAGTTGATTCTTTTTTTTACTATCAATTCAAGTTCCCATAAAGTTGTACTTTAGTTAATATGAGGGTATTTTAGGAAAATAGCTACCTAAATTGATTGTTCCAACAAGGTTAACTATTTTTTCTTAAACTCTGTGAAAAAAAAAATCAGGACTATCAAAGTAGAATTGAGGGAGTAATAAGCATAAAAAGATAATGATAACAAAACGCATAAGAAAGGAAAAAGAAAATAGAGCAATTATACTTCTATGAAGAGTTAATACTTATTGGCCACTTGTATTTTGAAGAGCATGACAAATGAGTTGGCAGTGCAGTTACCTTGGAATGTAAACTTGGGATTGCAATTAGCAGATTTACATTTCCAATGAAAATTAGATAGGGATTTAGTTTCGAATTTTTTAGTGCAAGCATATATAGTTAATTTTGTAGATTCAGGATGTTTATTGTACATACATTTTCACTAAATTCTTTTGTGATCATCACTCTTACTAGATACTTTGTCTTAAAACTTTTCATAATAATAAATTCTGTCATTTCTTTAATCTTGGGAGAAATACCATGGGGGGAACTAATTCATTTTTTTTTTTTTTTGTGTTTTGAACATGCAATCTATACATGCATATATACATAGACATACACATATATATAGACACACACACACATGTATATACATGTAGCCTGTGCTTGAATAACATACTGTGTCTTTTTTTTTTCTTTTGTTTTTAGAAACACGGCTCAATACAAATTAGTACTAGAAAAATGCTCTCTTGAACAAAGGTGAACCTACATGTGCTTGAGGGTAAGCAACTCTCACTTCCCCTTCTACCATCTCGGAATTTGAAAAACCTATTTTATACCTTATAAATTTTTAGTTATGGTTCAAATAGGGATGACAATAGAGACGTGCCTGCATGCACTCGCCCCACAAGGGGTGGCGGGGTATCATCCCATATCCTACTACTTACATATAATCTATTATAATGTAATATATGTGTGCATATGTGTGTGTACACATAATGTGATCTTATTACATATAAATGTATAATATGAAATAAATGACATGACATTTCATTAAGATAAAATGGCTATTTTATTATGTTCGTTGACTTAATTCTATTTTGACGTATTGCATGTTATTTATAAAGAAACAATAGCAATTAGTTTAGATTCTATGTGGTAATAGATATGAATATGCAGAAATTTATTAAAAAGAAAAAAGTGATTTTTAAACTTTTTTCACGTTTAATTTTTTTGTTAAAAGTTTGGAAGAATGATTAGTAAAACAATTATTATTGTTATACACACACTCAGAGATATATCTAGAAAAATCAAGGTGGAATAAAAAAAAGATACTTCTTTCTATTTTATTTTTATATTTGAATTACCTTTCTTTTTTTTATACATTTTATGAATATTTTACTAAATTGTTGGCTTCATCAAAGGCATTATGTTTTGTCAATTTAAATTAACTACCAATTGATAATATTTTACAAATTGTATAATAATTGGCTATTATTTTTGTAATTATTATCCCATTCCACCAAGAAAGTTGTTTTGAAACCTTGACCTCCAGGTCCTCCACCGTTTCATTTCCCAACAGTGGACGGTTTACCCTTAACTTTTATTCTTGGCTCCCTTGATTCCCATGCCTTTTTAAAGCCAATTTCTTGGTCAAATGCAAAATGACTTCTTGTCTCCCATTCAACTCACGCAAACCTCTCTGTGCATATATGCCAGCTTCATTCTTCTTTTTCTTCTAAACTCCAAAGTCTAACCATCAAGAAAAATGGCATTCTGGGGTAAGTCATTTTTCCTCCTCCATCTCTTTACACTTGTCACTCCATTTATCAATCACCATTTCGAGTTCTTTGCTAAAATTTTGCTATATTTTCGTCATAGCATTTGACTGTTTTATTTGTTTTCATTGATAGGGAGATATGTTGGACTTGAAGAACCTTACGTCTTAAAGCCTGGAGGAGGACAACTTCATATTTCACAGGCTTGCTGTTCTTTACTTCAATTTTCTTCACTTTTCTCTGCATGTTTTTTACTTGATACTATTAAAAATGCTCTATTTGGTGTTTTATTTGATCTCAGATGTTTTCTTTTTGCGTTTCAAACTAGTGGCATTGATGAAGTCTTGATTCTTGTTAAGAAGAAATTTTAAACCTATAAAGGAAAATTAAACACTGAATAGTAAAATGGCAGCCAAGTTGGGATTACTTAGACTTCAGGCGGGTTATTTTTTCTTAAAAGAAAAAACAATTTATCATTAAGGTTTGTTGACTATGATGTACTGCATCCAAGTGTACATCTTTTGAGTGTAAATATACAACTGCCAATAACTCTTTCCTCAGAAATTGATAGTAATGCTTTTTTTTCTTTTTCTTGGATCGTATAATGAGTGCGAAAAAATTAAAATGTTTGGACTTCTATTTAATGGCAAGAGATTTTAGAAAGCCAAAAGCATTCGAATGAGTAGATGGAAGCTTTTGATAAAATGTGAAGTATAGATTTTATTTGTATTTGCTAATGGTTGCATACACTTTGGGAATCTAATCTGACAAGCCACATTGAGCTATCAATGTGAAGCTCCAGTACCGAGGTCTGTTCTTCAGTGTGTTGTGAGAAATCAGCCTCCTATTTCGATATACTCATTGTCCATGAAAGAGATGCATTGTCGTCAATTAGATCTTGAATTTGAGGAATTTGAAGATGTTATTTTCTCTATTTCTGGTCCAAGAAGAATTCATCTTTCTGGTTATTATCTTGCTTCAAGTCTAGTTGTTGTCACGAGAAGTGCTTCTACTAGACTAGACTTTAAGAAGTATCCTTATGCTTACTTGAACTATTTTCTGATCTTCACTTTTTTGATAGTCTTAATTGTCGTATAGCTAATGTAGTCAACGATGTGTGAGTTCGAAAATGAAGTATATTCTTGATTTTGGCCTAACTAGACAAGGAGAGGTGAGTTGTCATTGTGATGGACCAATAACAATGAAGTACAGTAGGACTTCTTGTTGCTAGTTGCATTATTCGGAAGAAGGAACTTAGTTTCTTATGAAGTTTTCGGAACTTCCTTTACTATTTTATTTATGTTAGTGGCTTTAATAGGGGATACAATGCCAAGTACAAAGGAAAATTTATGATTGCAAGTGAAGAGGATATTGGAGATACCGATAGCTTTACTGATGGCAGCAATGAAGAAAACAGCTATGACTTGAATGATAGCTTCATTGATGACAGTGTGGCAATGCCTTTGGCACAACGAGTATTCTACAGTTAGGGGTAGGATATTTCTTCTCTAGTTTCTGTTCTTCTTTCAATCCTTCTTTTACAATTTCTTCCCTTTATATGAAGAATGAATTTTACACATGAATAGATGGGCTTATTATGAGTATGCATCTGATTCAGTAATATTTGTGCATTGTGGCAAAAAAGTTTTGCAAACCATTTTTTTTCTGATATGATAATTCTGAAAGTAAAGCAAGAACTGCCACGACTCAATTACCCACTCAATCCATCCACTCCTCTTTTATAGACACGTATCTTTTTAGCAAATGAACAGGAAATCTTTATCCCTGTCCATGAACTCAACATTAGCCATCTTTTTTGGCTATAGTGTCTGTCACTTGATCTAATGTTGTCCTGTGAGATGGTAGGAACAGACTTGTTAATGTTAAAAAAAATCAATCTTTAGGGACTGGGATCTACTTATTATAAAATTTTTTATGCTTGAATCATGGAATAAATATTGTGAATGCTTCCATCTTGTTATTGTCTTGACAAATTCTGAAATGAACTTGTTATTGATGGTAAAAGAATGATTATAGTCTTGCTCATGATACGTTAGGAGAGCTAGAACAAGGCAATAGGCATACAGTTTAATATTGCTACAATTTGCTAAGGTCTCTTACATTGATATGGAGAAAACTTTGAACAGGATCATGTGAATCTTCATGTCTAGCTTACAAGAGTATGTGTTTTTCAACGTATCCAATGGGAAGCACTACCACACACTGCTGAATGGTATGCAAGTTGTAGACAGTAGTTTGGTAGGAACTCTCGCTTTGTCATGTCTTGGTACTTTATGGATTTTTCTTTTAACTTGATTGATCTTATGATGGAAGTTTCAGTAATGATCTTGAATCTGTCATTTTGTTAAAAGTAGTTAATGGAAAGATTATTGATCCCCAAAAAAAGGAAAAGCAGTGCTAATCAGCACAAATGAAATCTCTTGCTGGAATTTGAGGGTGAAACAAGTTCACAAGGAAAGAACGCAGTACCAACGAAAACAAAACTGGCAAAACAGAAGCTTTGGGGCTGATAAAAGGGCGCCAATCCATGTACAAGGATCTAGTAGGGCAGTACATAAGAGAGTGTAGGGAGGTAATTTCGACTTTTGATTGATAGATAAACAAGGATCAGTGAAGCATCTCTGACCTTGTTCGTGATTGAAGTCCTCATGCTTTTGAAATGATATGGTAGAATGAGATAACGATTGTTGGGATGTCTCTTAGGTAGTCAACCTGCAGAAATCTGTATTCTCCTTTTAATGACAGATTACCAATATATGCCAGGGGTATATATTTTCATTCACCATAATCGTGACACCATCAAGGATGACCATGTCTTACCCACCAGCAAGGAAAAATCAAATAATCTAACAAAAGTTAAGCTTCATTGCAGATAAAGCATTTACCATTGTCAAAGACATTTTCCTCTCTACTTCTTATCCAAGCTTACCTAAAACTTAAAGTTGAGCTTCTTCATTTTTTTATAGTTAGTCAATTGCATGCACCCTATTAGCTGACCATGAATAAGGCAAAATCTAGGCAAAAAGAATTTGCATCTTATATTTGTGTTGTACATTCCTCAATTATGATTTGCAAGATTTATAAAGGCCTTCTTCAGCAATACTAATCAGAAATTCCACTCTCCCATGTACCTCTTCATCTTCTCCATTGTTGGAGTTGGAGAACTCGCATCGAAACTGCTGATAGAACCTTTTTTTGATTGTTGACCACACAGTAGCATTATTACTTAACAATAAATATGCCTCAATCTTTGCAAATAACCAAAAGCCGCATATACTTCTATCAAGCTTTAACTCGGTTAGACAGCTTTTGAACATCTTCTCCATCAACAAATTCAATTGTATCAAGAACTCCATCAACAAAGTTACCATGATAAGATTAAAGTCAAGAAAGCTTTATATTGCAATTATCAAAAGCTCCATCAATAAACTCCATCAAGCGAGTTCATTCCTCACGAGAGTCTGATGATGCAAACAAAAAAAAAACTCCACTAAGAAAGTCACTCCCTCACTCGATTCTAGTGAAAAAGTTCAGGAAGAGGATCTATGGAAGAAGCCCATTTCGGGTAAAGAATTTACTCCAGGATTGCATTGTGAATCACCATTTGTTTTGCAAAAGTTGGAAGGTGATGTCAACATCTTCAAAAGTGGAGAAACTGATACTAGTGCAGTTATGCCTGTAGCCAATGGTGTAATGGTCAAGGGAGAATTTGTCCAGTTTACCAAAGGAGTTTCAGTTATTTCTGAAAATCCATAGTCACTACTAAAAAATGTGATTTTTGTGACCCCTCAATAGTAGTCATAAAGGGTCCAAACAGTCACAAAAGCTTTTTGTGACCACATCATGACATGTATATAAGAGTCACGGATTTAATAGTCAGAAATTTTTTTATGACTCGTATATGAAAGTCACATTATCAATTGTGACCTGCAAAAATACCTTTTATGACTTGTATTTTGAATGTAATAAAAAGTCAAAAAAAACTAGAACTTATTTGTGACATACAAATAACAGTCACAAAAGACCTTTTGTCATATTCTGTTGGTCATAAATTCTAGGGCAAATTCCACTTTACCCTCCTGTGATTTAGTATTTTTTTATATAACCCTCATATTGTTTCAAAAAACTATATATAACCCTCTTGTGATTTGGATTAAAGTGTCAAAGTGACGGGAACGATATTCGTAACGGAGTCAGCTAAAATTTCAAAAATACCCTTATGTAAAGTTGAAAATTATTTATTAAGCAAGGAGGGTTATGTGTATATTTTGAAAACTATAAAGGGGTTATGTGGTAAAATATTAAATCATAAGGGGGTTAATGTATCATGTATTTATAAGGGTAATTTCGATATTTTTAGAGGTTCCGTTACGAATGACTATTTCCGTCATTTTAACACTTTAATCCAAACCATTAGAGGTTTATATATAGTTTTTGAAATCATAGAGGGATTATGTAAAAAAATGCTAAACTACAGGGGAGTAAAATGTAATTTGCCCTAAATTCTATTGGTACTCGCTAGTTAATTTAGACCCTATAAATGTTGTGACTAGCGGACTTGCAAGTCACAAAAACATCTTCTTTTTTCTTTTTCTCTTTCTTTTTTCTCTTTTCTTTCTATTTTTATTTATTTTTTCTTTTTTTTTTCTGGAAGGCCAAAACTAGAAAGAAATTCATTCACAAGCCTCCTCATTTGATGTCCATCAAAGAATAAGAAAAAGATCAAATTCATTTGTAGCAAAATAACTAGCTACTCATTCAAGGATTAATGAATGAAACTTTCTTGTTAACATACTAATCGAGTCTCGTAGGATACACTAATGTTCATCAAAATTACAATACCATAAATAAAAATAAGCAGTGCCATCTCAACTTCAACAAAGAATGACTCGAGTCAATCTATAGTTAATCTTCTTGTAGCACTAAGCATCGAAATCAAGAATCGACAACCATAAATTTTGTACTCTTCAAGTGGATTTCTGTGCACAAAACACCACAAATTCAGCTACAAGAAAGGCCACTAATAAGAATATTGTCTAAGGAAAGCAACAAAAATATCAAACCAATAGGGAAGTAGCTTACCACTGAAATCTGAAATGAGCCTATTCATGTTTACAAGATGATTCCTTCAGAAACAATCTAAAGTGTCAACAAGAACTACTCTCTATAGTCTAGCAAATAAGTACCATTAATTTCAAAGGAGCAATAAAAAAAGATCAAAAATCATTCCAAAATATTAACAGTTGGGAGAGTTCAAAAAAATCACTTTTTTCTTTATTTAGGATATGGTATAGAATTACACCTCTGGTGTCCTTGTATCCGATGAATATTGCATAAAATAATGAATTGGGTCAGATCAAGATTTAGTTCCTCAGGACTCAAAATTTCAACCACTTCCTCTAATCCATGTTATCAATTTTCAGTCATGAATTCACTAAGTCAGGATAGATTTTACTTGGTTGATTTTGAGAGCTGGATTAAGTCATGACTGAGGCTTTAGATTAATCATTCCATCATATCCAAGAAATAATATCCAAAACCTGCAAAAGGAAAAGAATAATTAATTTTGCAACAAACACTAACAAATGCAAAGTAGTCACCAAGAAAGAAGGATTCATTAGGACAAAAGTTACTACCAAGCAATAAGCATGTGAATGGAATTCTAATTCCAAGAAGTTGAGAAAAGGATAATAAACGCTCAAAACAAAATACAAATAGTAGTTGAACAGTTCCAACTTTATACTTCAATTCAGTGAGAAATGGTGATTCAAACTTCAGAACAGCAATAAAGCAGAAGAAGGCATCACAAAAACTTAACGCAAATACTGTCTTATATACTGCGCTAAAAACTCAAACTTCATACTTGCAAGAAAGATAAGATGCATTTACCCTTTTTCTTGATGCCTGCTAGAATGCAAGGGCAAGACCAACAAATTCAGATGCAGACAGTCTAGGATTTCCATACATGGAAGCAATATACACCCTACTAGACCAAGGTAAGGCAATGTTGATTTCTGCAGCAACTGTAACGGGAACATTAGCAGAGGGCAAGAGTGTAAGGAAGGCTTCAATTTTCAGATGAGACTAGGGATAATCTCAACACTAGTCAATAGAAAAATGCACTGCCCAACCTACTTGCATGTCTAATATTCTTAAATAGAACAACCTCAACATTTCCAAATGAAGTAACAACACCAATTGCAAGGAGAATTCATGCCAAGCAACATTAAACCACATAAGCAAAACTTTCCCTAAATTAGGAAACTACGAGTCCAAGTTTTTAGATCTTGCATAGAAGAAGTTAAGTGGAGCATAAAAAACATAGATAAAGAAGTCTTTACATAAGGCACAAGGGAAGAGGGAGAGACAAGTAGTCTAAACAGTCCAAAAGCTCCTTACTTCTCCTAGTATGAGATTGCAATTATTAGCATTGTTAACCGGATGCATTTACAAGTATATAACAAGACTAATTTGTCAAGTTATATATCAAGTAAATACAACACGTACCATATCTAGGATTAGCAAAAACTATGAAACTGAAGGACCTGGCCAATATTAAACTCTTAAAATCTCATGCCACAAAATTTTAACGTTAGAAGGCAAATAAGTGAGATTGATATCTTATTTCCTTATCAATTTTCTACATCTAAGTACCATGCACCTCACCAGCTACCTATTCTTTTACCCAATACCCAACACAGGTTTAAGAAACAAAGTCCAGGAATACACCTTAAATTCACACTAATAAGCTAACAAACTTCTCAAGTTTCAACATTGCATACTTGCAGTGTAAAATGCATTTAATTACCTTTCAAAAAAATTTGGAATCTCAAGATTCATCAATTGAGAAAAATGGATCAATATGCTGACTAAAATCTCCCTATAATAACAAAATAATTAACTGGTAGTCAGTGTATAATAAAAGAAAATCACTAGATCAACAGAGTGTTAGAATGTAAGGAAATATTCTGTACCACCTTGACAATGTTCACGTTAACGAAGGATTGAACTGGCAATTGAGTAGTTGTCAATGCAATCTTTATGCATGATCAACTCTAATATCATTCAGCAGAGCATCAGAAAAACCTTAACATTTTCGAGCACAGAAATGAAAACCCTCGTATACATTTATAGATATATACTTTCATTTGGGAACTACCAACAGCAGGTTTGGATACTAGTACATCCACTTATAAAGTGCTCACAGCTAAAATTGACTGACATGCTTTTACATTTCAGTTCCAAATTGCTGCTTTAAATGGTCTTGATAAGCATAGGCATGGAAGTCAAAAGAACAGTTCATTTGTGTCAGATAGTGAAGGAGAAAGAGAAATGACTTGTAACAAGAATTGATTCGGTAGTATTTGCAGTAAATTAAGGCAAGCAAACGTGAAATAAGATCAGTGGCAAGTAAAAAGAAAAATATACCCTTTCTAATAGCCAAGAATTTGGAAGAGATTGATGTTGTTGGCTCAACCATTGAACCAAGCACAAACTAGGAAATAAGGAACCTTACTAGACAAAGTTCAAACAAATCAATGAAGCTAGAAACCAAATTGTTCCAGAGTATTAGTATCAATACCTGCATCATAAACGAGACTAGTCCGTGGGATGGCAATAGCAGAGTTTTTGGGATCAGAGAACTTGCAGGTACCTCAACACTGAGCCTTAGAACAGCCCAACAACCACATTTCTTCTCCATGGTCTATCTTACTGCTTTAGCGTTTCATAAGTCGTAACTAAAAGTTCTTGAAATACCTGTGAAAGAATTCACAAAATGGGCAAAGACTCAGTATGCCCATACATGGAGAAAGAGCGGCACAGAGAACCAAGAATAGGACTACAGGAGCCAAAAGACGGTGAGGAAAGGGGAATAGAGAAAGGGAATTGATTGTTATTGCAGTTGCTTTGGGAAATTGTAAGCATCATCATCACCATCATCACAGTGTGAACAAAATGAACATTTTTTTCCCACCACTTTTTAGTATGGGGAATACCAATCTCTCTCTTTCTCTCTCTAAGAATTCTCAGTAAAGAATATGGAGTTACCACATTGCATTATGATATCTTCTTTCATCAACATTATTCATTTTTCTTGTTCTCTTTTTGAGATTAATTCTAAAAACCCGTCAGTAACAAGTTATTGTAAAAAATACTAAATTAAATTAGATGTAGACCTACTGAAATAGAAATAAAGAAAAAATAGGCTTACTCATCACCTTAAAAATGATTAAAAAAATGGAAATCAGATCAAAGATTACACTTCCATAACTCAAAGTTGATGAAGAAAAATGAAAAATCAACTTAGCAAAAAATGAAGTTTATTTAGCTAATCAAAATTTAGAAACGAAAAAAAAGGTTACCTTAATTCTAGAGTTAGTAGAAGAACTGCTAGCTGAATTTAGCCCTTTCTTATATCTTGAAGATTGCATAGTCATATTATGCAGTTGTGCTGCCATGGCTGAAGCATAGAATAATTTTTCCACCATTAAGGGTGACATAGAATTCAATTGCAACCTGACAGCTAGAGCTACATTTTCTTCCTAAAAGAATTTGATCATTAAAAAAAATAAGGAAAAAAGCAGATATTAGAGGAAAGAAGTACCAAAACTCTTGCTTTAATGCAAAACTACGATAGGCAAAAATATCACAGAAGAATAGCAAAAAAGAAAAAAAATCAAAAGCGAGCTTGGGAACCTCAACAATCTCGATCACGAGATGAGTTGAAATTGGTGGGAGCCAAATCCGAAACCTTAAAAGCGAGAAAATGTTAAGAGTGTTGAACTTTCAAGCCTCTGTTTTTGAATTTTTGTGACAAAATTCCCATCCCACATCGATGAAAGCCTAAGGAATTTCTTCACCTGCTTCCTACAAATAAGGGGGCCTAAGATGAAGTTAGGTACACCACTCAAGAGAGCATTATATGGGCTATTAATTTCTTGGGTCATTTAGCCTATTTCTCAGTCAAATATTTTAGGCTCTCTTGTTTTGAGTTTAGGATATTTCCTAAACCTTTATAGTGTCTTATTGACCTAGAAACTACTTTCCTACGACTTTTGTATTTCTTTTTCATAGTAGAAATATTGCTTCTCCTCCGCCTATAGACGTAGGTCAATTTGACCCACGTAAATTTTTATGTCTTTTATTTTACTTTGTTATTTGTCTTTATTGGATTGCCATAACCCTTTTATATGGTCGGTTTTACCGCTTAATTATTATATGACCGGTGTCTACCGCCTAATCTTTATATGGTCGGTTATACTGCCTATTTTTATTCTAATTTTAGTTTGTTTATTCTTGGACAATCCTAACAAAGAGAGAGATACAAATTTGGAGAGAGGAAACGACTATTGGGCAGGAAGGAGGCAAAAAAGGAAAAAACCAGTGAAAACAATGGTGGATTCGACTTAGAACTTCAATTCGACTATTAAGATTACAAATTGAAGCTGTGTGTGTGTGTGTGCGTGTGTGTGTGTGTGAGAGAGAGAGAGAGAGAGAGAGAGAGAATGGGTATCTCTTTAAGATTAGACTTCCATAACTCAATTTTATTGTCAAGATTATAAACGAAGAAAAAAGTGAAAAATGATTTTGACATTAAAGTTCTTAGCTTTCGTTCAAAGTTCAAACTTCCAATGTCAAAATGAATCGCAACGGATCTTCTGTTCCACATTCTATGCCACTCTTAGCTCTCGTTCAAAGTTCAAACTTCCAATGTCAAAATAAATCGCAACGGATCTTCTGTCCCACATTCTATGCCACTCTTTGTTTCACTTTTTATTATATTGCTATTTCTTCTAAAAGTGAGATAGAGAACGGCACAGGATGTGAGGTAGAAAATTTGTTGCGTAGTCACTAGAATAGAGAGGTCAACACAACGTAGTTGCTTAAACTTTTTATGACTTGCACGATGCAAGGGGTGCTGGTCACAAAAAGCCAATAAAACTACGTCATTTTATTGCTTTTATATGACATGCCAGTTTTGACCATAAAAAGTTTATATTAGGGATGCTCAAAAAACTACAAGTCATAAAAGCCTGTTTTTTCTAGTAGTGTCAAAACTCCTGGGGAGGTGGGGGGTAGGGCAAGCTACCCATTGGCTCTACCTATGTATATGCATTCTTTTTTAATTCTGTATATGTAATTGTGTCATTAGTTCAAATCGCGACTTTATAGTCACTACTCCATAGTATGACTTCTGTTTTCTTTTAATTCTTTTGGTCTCAATATAACAAATTTGACACCCACATTTGATTTAGCCGAAAGCAGTGTTTTGAAAATCGGACCGGATCGACCAATTCGACCGATTGAATCGTGAACCTGCCATGACACCGGTCCGGTTCTATTTTAGAGTTGACTTTGTTAAAAAAAATTGGTCAACTCGTGAAAAACCGCTGAATCGGATTGAACCGGTGGTTTCCTCCCCCTCCCTTTTTTTTTAGTTTTGCGAAATACAGCGATTCAAACTCAAGATCTTTATAATAGAAGACCAATGTAGTAACCATTGCACCATCACATCTTATTAATTTTTTTTGATAACTTATTTATATAAAACAACACCCATATTTCTTTTTTCATTTTTCATTTTTTTTTTACAAAATCTCATCCTCTTATGACTTTTTCTTTTTAATCTTCAACTCTCTCTCTCTCTCCCCCCTCTTTTCTTTTGTCACTCCCTTTTTAATCAAACCTCTTTTTAATTTATTGATGCTTTCTTCCATCTTTTAATTTTGTTTTTGTCCATTAAATTGAAAAGGTTAAAAAAGAATTATTTTTCTTTAACCCAAAGTATTTAATGTCACAACCACTCACTTTTATCTAATTTTTTGTTTCTTATCAAGTTTGCATTTTTATTTTCAATTCTCTTGACTTTCTTCAAACTCCAAACTTCCTTTTTAAATTGCAATCTCTAAATCTCAAAAACATAAATTAAAATTTAAGTTCGCAATATCTAAATTCACATAGACATGAATTTTGTATAATTTCAGAATATTGTGATATTTTTTGGTTGGATTTAAGATTTTTTTTGGTAGATATAATTGAAATTGAGATGAAATTATTTGTTTCAAACTTTATAATTTAAAAAATTTATTGAAAATCCAAGTTATTCAAAAAATAGTAAACTTTTTATCATAGAATGTTTTAAATTAGTCCATTGCATGTCTTATTTTTGTGCATATAATTATTTATATATTTTTTAAAAAAATATTGAATCGGAGTCGAACCGGTCCGACTGGTTGAACCTCGAACCTTTCACTTCACTGATTCAATTGATGGTCCGGGTTTTAAAAACATTGAAAGTCGCTATTTGAAGTAACGAAATATTTATTTTGAGAACGAATTTAAAAATTGGTCTATCTTGGGTATTTGAATAAAAATTGTATTATTTGTGTAAAAAAATGTTAAATACTAGTTTGGAAGTACAAATGCCGCACATCTATTTTTTTTTTACTGTTACTAGTTTTGTGCTTTGAAAATCAATAAATTGAATGAAAATTAATTATTTGTTTATATGTTTTATTAATTTTGAATATTAGGTTGAAACGTACCTTTTTTGATACTTTCTCACAAGATTACTATATCATCTCAACTCTAAGTCTAATCTATCATGTCAAGTGGCTTGTCTATTTGTTTTTTATTTTTTGCTCTTTTTGTCTTTAATTGTAATTTGGAAATTTGACTTTAACATTACCAAGTAATTCAAGGCAAGCTTTAGTTTTTACTGATTTGCTTGTACTTATGTACTTATGTGGAACTTAAGAATTGAGAAAAGGGCAGGAGGATTTGAACCCAAATCCTTTAGTTCCATTCAAATCCTCCAGTTTCCACTGCAAGTTGCTTTATATATGATACATATTATTTTGGAAAAATTGGAGTTTGGTCCCCAATGTATTACAAACGTCGCGAAACTAGCCCTAATCTATTGGGGAGGACAAATGCGGCCCCCAATCGATCCAATTTTTTTCGAAAGTGGACAATTGACTGGTTTTCTTCATTTTTTGCCTGAAATTGGTCACGTGAGAGCACGTGCCAGCATCTAAAATCCTTTCTCAATTTTTTATTCGTGAAAACCCATAAAAAAATTATTTCCAGCTTTCTGGTGCCCCGCTTTTTAATTAGCAAAAACAAAATACAATTAGCAAATGGTCCCCCTTTCTTTCTCTTCGGTCTCCAGAAACGAGACACAAAAAACCAAACCTAACATTGTGCATAAAACCAGCAAAATCGAAAGTAAATCTTGAAGAATCGGTGATAGTGGAGTTGTTCGTGAGTCTTGGAGGAAATGGCACTAAGACCAAAGAAATGAATGAAGCACCGCCCACCAGATTACGGTATGTGAGTTTTACCTCATGTAGCAATTAGCATGCCTAATTCATGCTTATATTGTAAGAATGTGATGCATGAATGGTGATATTTTCACTTGGGAGATAAAGAAATGTCTAAATTTTGGATTTTTAAGACATTTTGACAAAGCCCTAAAAACAACTTATCTACCATTGTATGTGGTCCCGTATGTCTCTCTGGTGTGGGTTGTCAAAGTAGACAATGTTGGGTTAAATGAGACTTTATAAACATGCTTTTTTGGTCCTTGTCTGAACTTTATATGCAGGGGGTTAAATGCCCCAATTTTGTAACATGCTTTGTGTGGTCGTTAAAGCTGATTGAGTGCAAATTACCTGCTATATAATGTAATTCGTCACTTATGGTAGCCCTTTATTGTTGTTTGTTTCTTTTTTTTTTGTCCCTAAATTCAGACAGTGATAGCACTGAAGTGACTATGAAGTGTTATATATAGGGAAAAATTGAAACTGAACCTGATGTGCATTATGAGGGAGGAGAATTAAGGATTTTTGTCATCTAGATGCACAGGCATTAGTCTATTTGAAATTAATAGAATGCTAGAAAATCAACTTCAAGCTGCTGATGACAAAAAGTACAATATCTAATCGAGGAATATGGATTTTCTTTTGTTAAGACATGATAGAGAATTGCATGCATATTGTGCTGAGCATTTTAACTATGGTAGAATGGTTGATTTGTATGTAGAGGTTTTCCCTTGATGATATACTAGCATTCACAATGGGGGTCTGACATTGAGGATGGGGACTTTGTGTTAGAAGATGAACAGGATGAAAGTGATGATGAATATATGGGTAGTTCAGGTTTTGATTTGAGGGAGTTCTCAGGAGAAGACTCGATTATGATCAAAATTCAGATGATAATGATTAGATTGAAAATGTTGATGAAGATTCTAAATGGCTAGGGGTAGAAATAGAAAACAAGAGCAGCTGAATAAGCATCTTAAAAAAAGCTCTACAAATGCTAGGATGAGCCACATGCTTAGGAAACAAATGCCTAGTGGATACTGAAAGTGATGATGACAATTCTGAAGTAGATGCTGCCCCAGATTCAGCTACTGATATTGGTAGTAATACAGGGTCGGATGAAGACAAAAGCTTGAGACCTCCTGTATTTGATCCCAAGGATGAATAACCCCAAAATTAAACTTAGACAAATATTTTCTTCTTTTAAGAAGTTGAAAGAAGCAATTAGAACCTGGAATATCAGGAGAGGGAGATCATTTAAATATGTCAAGAGTAATCGCATAAGAGTTAGAGCAATATGTCCTAAAGATGGGTGTGATTGGTGCATATATGCTAGAAGGATGAAAAGGGATGGCAGATTGAAGGTTAGAATATTTCAAAAGAAGCACAAATGTGAATTTCATACCACAACAAGAGTGTGAAGTCTGGGTGGGTAGGAAGAAGGATGTTGGCATATTTAGGAGAACCCAAGGCTGGACTATGTTAGTTTCAAAAATCTGGTAATGAAGGAGCACAAATGTCATCTTAGTAGACATCAAGGTATAGAGCTAAGAAAATTGCAGAGAATTTGGTGAAAGGTAGTGAGATGGATCAATATAATAAACTGCCTAATATATCAATGAAATTGAGAGAAGTAATCCAGGTAGCACAGTAATTATGAAGCTGGTAGATGACCATTGTGATGCAGTAACTGGACAGGCAAATTTCAGAGATTATACATGTGCTTTGTGGGGTAAAACAGGGGTCTTAAGCAACTTGTGGATGGAACTTTTCTCAAAGGTGCAGCAGGGTGTACTATTGACAGCAGTTGGAGTTGATGCTAATAATGGAATGTATCCTATAGCTTATGCAGCAACTGAGGAGAAACCAAAGATTCTTGGATTTGGTTTCTAACATTACTCAAGGAAGATTTGAAAATTGAAAGGGACTATGAGTGGACAATAATGAGTGATAAGCAAAAGGGAATAATCCAAGCATGTGAAACAGTTTTTTCGAATGCAACCACAGATTCTGTGTTAAACATATGCACAGTAACATGTCATTGCTGGGTTCAAAGGGGCGGCAATGAGGAAAGCTTTGGAAAGTAATAAGGCAACTACTCCAATCCAATTCAGAAGAAGAATGGAGGCAATTGCTGAACTTGATGCTGAAGCAGCTAAGTGATTGGATGACAAGATCCGGCAGAGTGGAGTAGATCACACTTCAGCACTTACCCAAAGTGTGATATGTTGCTGAATAACATATGTGAATCCTTCAACAGCAAGATCTTAGATGCTAGAGAGGAGTCAATTGTTGCAATGATGGAGTCATTGAGATATTTTATGATGTCAAGAATGCAGGAAAATAAGATAGAGCCAGAGAAAAATGGAGCAAATTTGCAGTCTGCCCAAAAATCAGGAAAAGAATGAAGGAGAACATAGATAAGGCAACTTACTGTGTGCCTTACAAATCCAATGAATTTAATTATGAAGTTGCTGATCCCTATGGTGAAAAGTATGCAGTTAACATTGAAGAGAAGACATGCTCTTGTAGGAAATGGGACTTGACAGGGATACCTTGCTATCATGCAATTTCAACTTTGGATTGCAATGAAGAATCCAATGGAGTATGTTGATGACTGCTACAAGTGCACACTTATCTCAAGTGTTATGAGCCCTGCATACTACCTCTTCATGGAGAGCAAGATTGGGCAGATGTGAATGTCCAGCCCCACTCCCACCAACATATGGAAGAGCACCAGGAAGACCCAAGAACAAAGGAGAAAATCTACTGATAGGTGCAGGAAATGAAAGATAAAAGAGTTAAAGTAAGACGAGTTGGACAAATCTGTAAATGTACTTACTGTGGGGAAAAGGGTCATAACACAAGAACATGCAAGTTTAGGCAACAAAAATGTGGTGAAGATGTAAGTCTATCACAGATGTCATCTGCTGGATTGCATGAAGCACAATGTGAAACAAACTTGTCACAAATGGATACAAACCATAGCATATCTGTGAGTGATAAGATATGACATATTTGAATTCAAGTCCTGTGATTTTCTATTTGCTTAATGATAATGGTTTTAATCTCATGTTCTAGGTTGAAGGTATTGCTCCATGCTAAGAAGACAACCAGAAGAGCAGTGAAAAAATGTATAAGTTTTCTTATTCTAGAATTTGATTTTATATTCTTACCAACATAACTACTGCACATATTATTATTCATATTATTGTTGTGCAGGGAAAAGGCACTAGACATGTAGCAAAGAAAGTAACTTCATCACAAAATAGCCAACAAGCTACTGAGAGCATCAATACTATCTTCTGCCCTGCTGAGCCTAACTTGTATGAGGTTTTTGGAATTTCAGATCCACATGTGGCACATATCACCCAACCAGTTGCTCCCATTGCTTCTGCACCATTTAGAATTAGGATGTTCAAATTCATCTCGACTCCCCAGGACCAGTGAATGTGGTGACAAGTCTGATGTTAAAGGAAAAACAAAAGTGAACTAATTATGTATTTCATTTGTTGCTGGGTAGACTTGGTACTTCTTTTGTACTGTTGGAATATTTTATGATGTTATAATGCAGCTTATTTTGTACTTCTTTTGTCATCTTGTCTAATGAAGTCTATGTATATTTTGTAAGGGAGAAATGGAGGTCCCTTTTCATGGTTGTAAGAAGTGAATTCTTGACATCTTATTATTTAAAGACTGTGGTTTTATGGCAGAAATGTTGCAGTTGAGGTTTTATGGTTTTTATGGTTTTATGGCATAAATGGAGGTTTTATGTTTTTATTTAAAGATTGCTGGTTTTGTTGGAGTTGAATTGATATCAGAAAGTGATAAGATGATGCAAAGAAATGTATTGGAGTTGAATTGAGCAAAGAAAGTGATAAGATTGCTGGTTTTGTGGCTGATATTTGTTTTTGTTTCTTTTTCCATTTTTTGGGTGAATTTCGTTGGTGTTGCATCATATTAAGCTATTGATGACTGGTGAAGCAAGTTCGGATGCAGTGATGCTTGAGAGAATTGTTCATCTACCCATGCCTCCTTCGTAATCCCATGGTCATAGCTCATTGCTAAATTCACTGAAATTCTTCAGTTCACATTTCCTTTATCAATATCTTCCTGAATTTTTCTAGCATTCTACTAATTTTTGATTGTTCATCTGTACCATTTAAGATGAATATTATTGATAGACTCCTCTCGTATTTAAATGTTAATTGCATTGCTCTTCTTGGATTTTGAAGGTTACAAGATTCTACACTGCTAAAAGTTGAACCACAATCGAAAAAGATTGATCAGTTTCGATTAATACAACATTACTGATATCTTACTAGCAATATAATACATCCCAGCCTACACAATCACCTATTACTGATTACTAGTAGCTTGTCACAATCTGCTAAAACATAGCTATTCCATCCTAATTTCTGGCCTTTTATACCAGCAAAACAAACAATAGCAATAGTGCCAACAACACAATTGCAGACACTAATTTTCTTTCCCTTGCTCCTAGTTTTCAATTGTGGCATCCTTAGCATTCATGCTCCGCAGCAAACTAGGTATCAAAGCAGTGGATCTTTGGCACATTATCGGATCATACCACTCGAAATAGTTGCAACCTTTTTCATCTCTTTTGCCCTTCACGATCAAAAAAAATTGCTTCAGAAAAAACATAAAATTCAGAAGCTGAAGCAAGAATTTGAGATAGCCCATACCTTCTTCATGCCGCAACTGAAATATCTTCTTCCAGGGTTACTGTGTGTCCAAGAAGTAATCATCATTACTCGTAACTCATAATGGCAAAGCTTTTCTGGTATCATGATAATATACAACCAGATAAGAAGACAACACAAATCTATCAAAATTATGCCATCAGTGTGAAGGATGAGAAAACCCGAAGTACAAAATTTCAATCGATTCAAGTCTTTGTCACGTGCCGGTAATTGAATTTGGCTACAAGGGTTTTTTCTACAATTGAGAAAGAATAGAGAGAACGACAAAAATAAAGAAAGGGATAGATTGGGTTTTGTTTTTGTTAAACAAAAAATTCAATTATATAGTAGACTAATACTAATTAATATAATAATTCCATTTACTAATTGTGTTTTGTCTTTGCTAATTAAAAAGTGGGGCACCAGAAAACTAGAAATAATTTTTTATGGGTTTTCACGCATAAAAAATTGAGAAAAGGATTTTAAATGCCGGCACGTGCTCTCACATGACCAATTTCTGGCAAAAAATGAAGAAAACCAGTCAATTGTCCACTTTCGAGCAAAATTGGATCGATTGGGGACCGTATTTGTTCTCCCCAATAGATTGGGGACCAGTTCGCGCATTTGTAATACATTGGGACCAAAAATCCAATTCTCCCTATTATTTTTTAGATTTATCATTTGGGTGCCACCATAATTTTTCTTTTTAATTCATTATTTACCACATCATTTGCCATAATAGCAACAGAATATTACCTGTAGATCCAAATAGTATTATAGAACAAATAAGACAATGCGAGCAATAACTCACAGATTTATGGAGATATAGATCAGTATGCATGTTAGTTATTATACTTACATGTCCTTCATTTGAGTTTCCCAATAGTTATTCCAATAATTCCATATCCCATTTGGCCCAAAAAATGTACAATAAAAACTAAAGCATAGTAGAAAAGAAAATGAAAAGATTAGCAGTCGGTGAGCTTTGATTTTTCAATATTAATAAATGCCAAAAATTTATACGAATAGGTATGCACACTATAGAACTTAATTTGTGAGACCTCTGATCCATGCTACTGCATGTGCAATAATAAAGTAGGCCTTTTAGTACAATGTTTTGTTGCTGCTTTATCCCTGTCTAGATAGAAACCGATGAAGAAATTCAAGCTACCCAGCTTCCGATCCCGCTCGTATGGGAGAGCTTTAGGGTGGGTTCCGTTCATTCGTAGAGGCATTGCACTAGACTTAGAGGTTACATCACTAAACTTGGATGCATAAACATAATTTCTTTACTATGCCTAATTTTTTTTCAGGCTACTATGCCTAGTTTTAATAGTAAATTGCTAATGACTCCCTGTAGTTTCATCTATTACCACATATTTTCCTAACGTTTCAAAATATCCACTTTATCCCTCTATAATTTTATGTGAACAAGAAATTAATGAAAAATAATCTATATAACGTCATTAGTTGAAATAATAGTAGTGCCCTTACTTAAATACTAAATCGAGCAACGACTTAGCTACCTTATACAAAATCATATGGGGATTATATAGATAAATGTAAAAATTAAGGGGGTAAAGGGGATTAAGTGGATATTATGATTTCATCACATAAATTTTTAGAGCACGAGTGGTCTAATCAGCGTAATTAATTATACATTTTGTCTGTTTACTAATTTACATGAAATTGTATGGAAGTTTTGCGACTATTTTAAAAACTTGTAAAGTCATCTAACATTATACAAAACTACAAAGGGTTATATATAATTTATCCTAATTTTAATATCCAATTTGCTTAAGGATGACATCAACAATTTATATCTATTTAAGATAATAACCAATAATAGACCCACAAGATTTTCCATTAGTTTTTTCAATCCAATCCATTGTTATACTGCCAAATCACAGTTAAAATCATATGTTGGAAAATTGAGACTTTGTTTCGCATTTTGCAATCCTTCGATCATTTTGGTTTTCAAAAAACTCGATATTGCGGAAATCAATCTTGCATTTTAATGAATCCGTTTAGTTGGATCTAGTTGAAAAACGAGAGACAAAGAAGAAAGATTTTTATCTTTCACACTGAGGTGCTTGTGTCCAATGATCTAATTTTTTTTTTGGTAACCCAGAACATGTCTCAACTCAAACCTTTAGGACCCGAGCCGGCACACCTAGTCGGAGAAATGCACCACGGCTCCATGCAGCGACCTCGGACGAGTCACAGGTGTTTAAATCCAGGGTAAGATTCAAACCCAGGATCTCAAGAGTTCTTAAGAGCCTGCTTACCTCTAAACCACCCCCGTGAGGACCCAATGATCTAATTTTGTCTCTAAAAGGAGGAAGAAGAAAGATTTTTCCCATTGGGTCAAGTCTACAACCAACTCACATGGCTAGATTCATTTAATATCACACAAATGTTGTGTTAATTATAGACTAAATCTCCAAGTACTTATGGGTAAACGGCATTTTGTCTCTGAATCATATATGGTTGCAGTTATGACAAAATATGCATATTTTTTTTTCCAAAAGTAAGTAGAAGAGTTCAAATTTGGACCTCCCACGTCATTGTCTTGCTCTAAATCACCCAACCCATCCCTCACCCCACAAAATATGCATAGTTTTCCACTCATACTTGTAAATACCTCTTGTATTGGACTTTGTAGTATCGTTAACAACCTGAAATGGTGGAATTGACCTAATGTTATTTTCATTAGTTCCACTAGACCAAACAAATTTTATTTCTTGAAATTCTTCTTTTGTTTCGAATTTGTTGCCTTGGCATATCAATACTATGGTCATTGCAAGGTAAACATACAAATAATACTTTTTTTAATAATAGCAAAGCATACAAATGGTCATTACAACTTGTTGGGGAACTACTCCAAATTATTGAAATAAAAAAATATTGAGTTTGATACCGATGTGGATTCATTATAAGTATTACTTAAGATCAAAACATCTTTACCATCTTAAATGAGAGGCTGAAACTTCACCCTTTTTCGTACCCAATTCACTTTTTCCTTTTTCTTTTAGAGCTTAAACACTAACCAATAATAAAAGTCACCTCTAAATTAAGTTGCATGCTTGACTATTTATTTCATTAAAAACTAGTGATTGATTTTCTTCGCATGGACTACAAAATGGTGATGACTATCTAAATGTCATTTACCATCTCTTTAAGTTTTAATTACTTGACATGGTCGATGCCAAATATTTCAAACTCATTAACCATATAGACTAAGGATGAATCACTGGGACCCACGTCAGACGTGATCGTCCTCCACGTGGCGAGACGGAATTGGCTCGATGCTGATGTGGTGCGAATTGACTGGTTGCCAACTGTTCTCGTTGCAACTGATCCTTCCTCCCGTCGTGGTTCGGCTTCTGTCTCTTTCCTTGGAACTGTTCAGCTGTTTCCTTGGAACTGTCTCCCTGCTAGTTTGTCAATCTGCTCTCTACCGGCTCCGCCCACTCGAATTTTTTCCTCCTACAATCTTCTTTGCACTCCAAGTTTTAGCTCCTTCTCCCACTCACACCTTACTATTTACTTTCTCCCCTTAGACGTCTTCGGGCTTGGAAGACCCATCTTTCCTCAGTCCTATTTGCCTTCACTGTACTTTTCTGCATCTGTTCGGTTGACCCCGTCAGGCCCTTCTCTTCTCGCTTATCAAGCTCCTCTCTACCGGCTCCATCCTGCTTCTCTCCTTCTTTCCATTTCATCCTCCACCACAAATTGCTTTTCTTTCCACTCCAAAAGTTTTCTTCTTCACGCGTCATTTTCCCAAAAATTATTTTTCCTCCTTCTCTTCTCCTTCTTTTTGCCACTACATTGCTTTGTCCACGCATCTTTTCTTCTTTTTCTCCGCATCCTGTAGCTGCTTCACCTCTGAAATTACTGTTCCTTTCAACCTCTTACATGGCTTCTCCACCTACTGTCTCCTCTTGTCTGCTGGCTGATTAGGTTGCTTCCATCATGACCCATGTTGTTGCTTCTCCTTACCTCTCCTCACAATCACCCATTTGCTTTTTTGTATCTGTTTTGCTGCTGTTGCTCCTCCCTCTCCTTGGGCATTTCGCAGCGCCAAGTAACCTCCCCTACTCTTTTATTCACCTACTTTTATCTCATTTTTCCCTCCCTCTAATCGCCGGTTCGTGTTTCGCATTTTCCTTTCCCACATCACAGTTGTCCGTTACGCCTCCAACCAATTAAATCCTCTTTTTTTTTTAAGTAATTCCCCCTCCCCCCAAAAACCCTCCTGATTTTTTGCTAAATCAGGGTGTGTTTCCTTTTTGTTTCCTCTAATTTTCTCAAAATGCTTTTTGTATGCTACTATTACGCTATTCCTTTGCTTTATTTTACCGTGGTTTGCTTATTGTTACTTGTTTCTTTGTGCAGTTGACTTTCACATCCTTTTACTTGTGCGAAAACATTTCATCTGGTTCCTCTACCCTGTTCTTCTGCTTTCAACTGTCTGTTGCTTTAGGTAATTTCCTTTCTACTTACATCAGCTTGTTGTGATTTTTTGGTTCTTATTGCTGTTGTTATCGGTTCCTTCTCTATTTCCTCCAACCCCCCTCTCTTACTACTTGGCTTGTTTCGTTGGATTACATACTATGTTTGGTTCCTTTTTCCACGCTTAACATGCAATGTGTATTTTTCTGATCCCTTGTGTGCGACTTTATATTGCCTTCTGCGTGTTTCCTTGCAAAGAAATACCTTCATGATTTTCTATTTTGATACCTTCCAAATGCACATTATCCAAGGATGGATAAAAAAGCTAAGAGACGTAAAAGGTATGCGGAAATGCCACATAGTCAGAAAGCTGATCTCCTTTGTCGCCGTCGAGAACGGAGCGCTGCAAAAAAGAGAGCCACTGCTATGCCTTCTTCTTCTGAACCAGTTCGTTTACAGTGGCCTACACAGAATAGCCGAGATTATTTTACTAGGACTTTATTAGGTTATACTCAGACTGGCGTTGTTTTGGTAGACAATGTGGATAGTTCCCTGCCAACTTCCTTCTCTTTAAATGACAATAGGGAAAATTTGCTGATTAATCGTTTAGAATATGTTAATCCAGATTCTTGTCTTACGTCAACCTGCGTTCCGCCGCTACTTTCTCGAGGTATACTTATACTTTGCTTGACCCTCAATTTGATATTCGTGAGCTTTTTCCGTGGCTCTTCCTATATTATCTATTTATATTTACTTTGTTTTTGTAGCCTATTTAGAACTCGTTCATTTTACCCCCTGTTTTGTCCTATCAGACTTATCTTGTATAGCATACAAATGCATGTGCCTTTGTACTCCATACTTTCCGCCCATTTGTACTCCGTACCAGTCTCTAACTTCAAAGTTCTCTTTATGTCTTTTGATAATTTGCCTGTTTTCCATTATGAGCAGAAACCTTTTGTATTGTCATTGTCAGCTGTCAAGAAAATGGATTTTGTATTTGTATGGGTGTCAACTCTATTTTATTCTGTATGCTAGTTAACTCTTAAACCTTGTAACTTTTTCAAAAAAAATCCAAGCTGCTCAGTGTTTAAGGATGGCAATGGGGGCGGGTGACCGCCGCGGGGGACTAATGGGGCAGGGGTTGGGGCTGGGGTTGGGGCCGGGGCGGGGGGAATTTTTTCCCCCCGCTTAGAAACGGGGCAGGAGACGGGGGAGTGTACCCCCGCCCCATTCCCCGCCCCGCTACCTGCTTTAAAAAAATAAATATATAACATATATATGTATATAATTATATATATAATATATAATTTAATTAGTTATAAACTTATGATAATGATATTATTAGTTATATGTATTATATAATGTATATTAGTATATGCAATATAATTGATATTATCAATTATACTAATAATTATATATGTGTACTAATACAAATTATTAATTATTATACTAAATTTACTAATACATTTATACTAAATCCCTAATTACACTTAATACAATAACATTTTTTTCTTAAAAAAAGCACAAGCGCAATAATAAATTAGTGATCGTATTTGTGCTAAAAGTGAAAACTTAACTATTTTATTTGTATTTATTTCATCATGTTGGATTGTATTAAAATAACTTTTGTTTGATTGTTTTTATAAGTTTTAATTGTGAAATTACAATGAATAATAATTTGGTGATGTGTTGATACTTCAGTACTTGATTATTTGCTAAAATTTAACTATAATAAAATTATATAACAAATTTTTATTAGCCCCGCGAGAGCACCCACAAGGGAAGTGGGGCCGGGCGAGAACGGGGAGGGAGGAGTGGGGGACGGGGGACGGGACGGGGGCGGGGGTAATTTGTAGGTAGCGGGGCAGGGGATGGGGAAGAGATCTCCCGCCCCAACCCCGCCCCGTTGCCATCCCTATCAGTGTTTTAAAGAAAGCACTGCCTCCTCCTACTAATAATCGTTCCCATTAGTTATATCTATATACTTCTATCGTTTTTTTCGGATCGTTCTAGGCAGGAATCTTCAGAATCTGCCTTCCAGATTAGCTTGCCTAGAAAATATTCTGACTCAGTCTGTTATTCTCCTTGCTACTCCAAATTGTGAACACTATGGTGCTAAACGCTTCCCTTCTAAACCTCCTTCTTTTTGTTGCTCTGAGGGTGAAATCTCTATTGTTGCTCCTGCCATGTCTTATGCTCTTAAATGCCTGTTCGTTGGTAATGATGAGAAATACAAGTACTTTAGGAAGAACTCCTATACATATAATAATAATGTGGCATTCACTTCTTATGGTACTAAATATGATCGTGAATTAACAAAAAATACAAAAGGGGTTTATACATTTCGAGTCCAAGACCAGGTGTATCACTTCGTGGATGGTCTAATCTCTCCATTTGATGAATCGTCGGGAGTTTAGTTATATTTTTTGACATTGATGAAGAGCTCGCAAACAGAGTTTAGAATTCTGATAGGCTTTGGCCGACCACCCTCAAGCTGCTAATGACAATCCTGCAAGACAATCCTTATAGAAGATTTTTTAAAGATCTTAGGGATGTTCCGATCCTTGAGACCCATACTATAGTTCTTAAGTGCTATTCTGGCCTAGATCGGCATGTCTTTAATCTTTCTACTACCTCTCAAGTTGCCTCTACATGGACCGAGCCAAATGATGAGTTAGTTGAGAAAAGCCCCCACATTCAGGTTTATAGCCATTCAAACGCAAGCTATAGGGTCCAATCATATTATGCATGTTACGATCCTCTTCAATATCCTCTTTTGTTCCCTAGAGGTGAATTTGGTTGGCATCGTGGGATCAAGAGGGTATACTCAAAAAGGAAACAGCCAGATACTTATGACCCGGTGGTCCATGTTTGATTCCTCTTCTGCCCAGAATCCTACAGACTTATTCAGCCTTGAAGATATAGGCATGTCTATTTCTTATATTTATATACTTTTTCTGCTGTAATGCTCTATATATTTGGTCATAATATACCTCTATCTTTCCTCTTTTAGCTGCTCGGCAAAAACCTCTCAGGATTATACTGTGTCTGCTAGAGAGTACTATTGTTATCGACTACAAATAAGAGACAATGATGATTCCATGTTGCTTCACAGTCTGAGATTATTCCAGCAATTTGTTGTTGGTACATATATAAAAATTGAAACATCTAGGCTAGATTTTCATAGGAAGCAGCAAACTGAAATTAGAACAGAGATCCTTCGAGAAGTTATAGACAATGTTGCAATAGGCCAAGCGCAAGGGTCTAGGGTTGGTTGCCGAATAGTATTGCTGACTTCATTTATTAACGGCCCGAGGGACAAGAGGAGAAGATATCTTGATGCAATGACCTTGGTTCAGAGGTAAGACAAGCCTGACCTATTTCTTACCATGACTTGCAATCCGATGTGGAGAGAGATTCAGGAGAATCTTCAATACCATGAAAAACCACAGGATAGGCCTGATTTGCTGGCTAGAGTTTTTAGAGCTAAGTTTGAAATGTTCAAGACCAAACTTCTTAAGAAACAGATTTTTGGAGAGGCTGCAGCCTGTGTCAATGTTATTGAATTCCAGAAACGAGACTTTCCACATGCTCATTTGCTGCTTATTCTTAAATCAGGCTCCAAACTATTGAATCCTAAATCATATGATAGAATTGTTTGTACTGAAATACTGGACCCTGAGAAGAATAGATATTTATATTCCCTGGTCATTAAGCATATTATTCATGGCCCGTGTGGCTACAGGGATAAGCAAAACCCGTGCATGAGAGACGGTAGATGCAAAATCACTATCCTAAAAATTTTGCGCCTTATACAGTTCCTGGTGAGGATAGCTATGCATGTCATAGAAGGAGAGATGATGGCCGAAAAATAAAGGTGCGCAAGCATGAGTTGGACAATCGATGGTTGATACCTTATAACACATACTTATTAGCTTTATTTGATTGCCACATCAATGTTGAAATCTGCTTCACTGTTAAGCTTGTTAAGTACCTTTATAAATATATTTTTAAGGGTCATGATCTTATCAGCTTTAATCTTCTTGATCAAGAATCTATCGGTACAATTGATGAAATTAATCACTTCCAGCAAGGGCGTTGGGTTTCACCTCCAGAAGCTTTGTGGCACATATATGAATTTCGCCTAACAGAAATGAATCCAGTAGTATATACCCTACAAGTTGATCTTCCCGACCAACAATTTGTTTCTTTTGATAAAAATTCAGATTTGTTGGTATCTTTTGAGGAAGATTGATTTTTCAAAAACTATGCCGATTGAGTTTTTCAAAATGAACAAAATCAATGCTACAACTCAGAATTTGGAATGTTTATATAGAGATTTTCCTCAGCATTTTGTATGGACGGCAAAAATAAAGACATGGTTAGAGAGGAGTCGTAGAACGATTATAGGGAGACTGGTCACCGTTGAGCCTAGGGAAGGAGAAAGATACTACTTAAGACTTTTACTCACACATATTTCAGGCCTAACATCATTTGATGACTTGCTTATGGTTAGAGTCCATAAAATAGCCTCTTTTAGAGAAGCCTATTTGGAATTAGGCTTGCTTGAATTTGATTCCTATATAGAACAAGCATTAGAGGAAGCTGCCTATTTCTAGATGCCTTATATGTTAAGGTCTTTATTCGCAATGCTTCTATTCTATTGCTCTCCGAAAAATCCCAAACATCTTTGGCAATCATTCGAAGAACATCTATCTGCTGATTATAAACGAAGTTCAGCACATTGTCATTGCACAGCGATAGAGACTAAAAGAAAAGTTCTTCAGGATATTAATGTAACATTGGAGAACATGGGAAAAAATCTTGATGATTATCATTTCCTCAAGATTCCTTTATGTCCTGTCATGGTGAGTGGCTGACCAGAGAAATTCAAAGTGAAACAGCCATACCTATTGATCCAAAAGATTTGCTTCTTACTGAAAAATTGAATTCTGGCCAGGGGCATGCATTTGATTTAATTCTGGATTCAATATCTAGCTCAAAAGGTCAAGCTTTCTTTGTAGATGGTCCAGGTGGAACGGGTAAAATTTTCTTATATTGCACATTCTCGTTTGTCTTCGCTTACAAGGATATGTGGCAATCGCAGTTGCCACATCCGATGTCGCAGCATCGCTCCTCCCTGGTGGTAGAACTACGCATTCAAGGTTAAGATCCCTTTGGATTTTTCAAACAAAAACTTGTTAATTAAGTAAACAGAGCAGTGTTGTAAGGCTGATTGTTGATGCTAAATTAATCTTGTGGGATGAGGCTTCAATGGCAAAAAAAAAAAGCAATAGAGGCGTTTCATTGTCTTCTTGCAGATATAATGGAATCTGATCTACCCTTTGGAGGAAAAAACAATTGTTTTTGGCAGTGATTTTCGCCAAACCCTACCGGTTATCGAAGATCTACCTTCACTAGATTTGGTCCAATCAACTCTTTTATATTCACATTTATGGTCTCATATGTGTAAGCTACAACTAGGAACAAATATGAGAGCTGCTTTAGATCCAGCGTTTTTAGTTTTTTTGCTTAGAGTAGGAGGTGTTGAACCTATTGATGAACATGGTCAGATATCTCTACCACCTCATATGGTTATTCCTTATCATAACAAACAAGAATCGCTTGACAAGTTATAATCATATAGTGTATTATTAGTAGTTCATTCTATTCATGTATTTTGACTGCTTCATCCAATTACATGAAAAATCTTCTAGGTTACTTGGGACTGTATTTCCTGATGTAAATTTGTACTCATGTGATCCTTATCAAATGATAAATAGATGTGTCCTTTCTCCAAAAAATTGTTCAGTCAATGAAATTATGAGATGATGATTGCAAAATTTCCTGGATGTCTTCATAGATATATAAGCTGTGATAGAACTATTGATAGATACCAAGCAGATTATCAGGACTTTCTAAATTCTTTGAACCCAAAAGGTCTGCCTCCTCATGAACTTTTACTCAAAGAAAAACTGTCCTATAATGCTTCTGAGAAATGTGAATCCAACGGATGGTCTTTGCAATGGCATCCGGTTAATCTGTAGAGAATTGGTTGAACACAAAATTTCTGCCAAAATTGTCTCTGGTCCTTATAAAGGGAAAAAGGTCTTCATACCAAAAATTCCTTTACAGACTCCTAAGAACAAAAAAAATGGTATTCCATTCACAGACACAGTTCCCTGTCTGTTTATGCTTCGCAATGACAATCAATAAATCTCAAGGTCAGACACTTGACTATGTTGGAATTTACCTCCGTGAACCGTCTTTTCTCACGACCAGCTTTATGTTGCTCTCTCTGGAACTAAAAATTCTTCCTCAGTTAAAGTTTTAATTGCTCCGGGCACCTCTGACGACTTCAAAGTTGATTGTAAAACAAGGAATGTTGTCTTTCAAGATATCTTTCCATTGACTAACATATGATATATGAGGTCTGATCAGTCATACCATTGATTACTTATTAGTTTATCCTTTAGAGATTCACATACTCTTGCTAACTTCCCATTGTACTTCTGTTTTTTTTCAAAAAATTGCAGGATACAAGATGTTATTCCAGTCGAAGATGTCCTGCCTACCTCTCTGGGTTGGACCTACAAAGTCACTGTACAAGAGAAGTAGTAGATAACTGGATCAGCAATGACGCCAACAAAAAAACAATAAATTATTTTGTTGGATTCATAGGCCTTCTCTCTACTGCCATTCATATATACTTCTTTGTACTATGTGTTTAGACATTTGATTGTTAAAAAAGCACATTAATCCGCTCCTTAAATTTCCCTTATCATTATCACATCTTGTGTTTTTATGAAGAGTTCAATGCTTGCATTGCTACTTACTTCGTGAATATTTTGTATGTGTCTAGGGATCACAAGTAGAGGGGATTATGTTCATTAATGACATCCCAAAGATCAGCCCTCGCCTTCAGATTTATAAAAAGTATCTCATTTCAAATGCGATTGTAAGGGAAATTCCAAAAAAATATCAAACTTCTGACCTAAAGATCCAGTGGGTTATCACCAGCCGAATAGTCATCAAACTAGCTAATGATGATGACGATATTCTCCCTGTGAAGTTTGACTATATAGATTTTAGTGATCTTGTGAACTTCATGGATGACAAACAAAAATCAGTTGGTCAACTTTGCCATTGTAATTTTTTCATTTACTCACCAGTTATGTTCGTTCTTGGTGATTCCTATTGTATTATTCTGCACCAGATGTTCTTGGTCAAGCACTGGATGTTAAGCATATCAACAGAAATGGAAAAGATTTAGTTGTGCAAAAATTCGTCATTGTTAACAAACAGTAAGTTTTTCCTTACAGATTTCTTGCTTATTATATGATAACTTTCATTTTCCTACTTTTCCAAAATTTTAACTTTTGCCTGTATTAGTTTGCAGACTGTTGTCTTGTCATTGTGGGATGATTTTGTAACTAGCGAAGACTATCAGATGATGCACAACATCCAGAATTAGCCTGCTGTTGTTTGTCGCTGGTTAAAAGTTAGCTTTTACAATGGTATGCTGTTTAACATTTGTATAATATGTCTCTTACATTTAAATTCTCAGTGTTTACTCTCCATATATCTTGTTGTTTTTAAGTTTTCCCTCACGACTAGCCATGTGTTCCCCCAGGAGTCGCGCTATCTACCTGGTTTGACTCTGCAATTCTTATTGATCCTCCTATAGAAGAAACTAGAAACTTAAAGAAATGGTTACTACTTACTCTGTTTGCTTTATACCTGTCTTAAACATGCTCATCATAAGCACTCGTAATTATTAATAAATTTCTATCCTCTTACACAGGGCTAGGAAAGATGCTTACCTCCTTAATGACCTTGTTATTGACACAGCTTACATGAAGTACAATCCTGATATCGCTCTTAAACCAGATCAGAAGATAACTAAAATTATCCTTTTGAAACCGACACAGAAGGTTGGACTTTTCTGCATTACACAATTTACTGCCATTTTCACATGCATTTACCAAAACTACCTCTTTTCTCTCTTTCATCGCTATTTTTATGCTAGAGCTCCTGGGTCAAAGTGACCTTCTCGTTTGAGCACATCTTCCAGAAATTCTGGTACATGGGATGCACGAAATGCTTCCGCTCTATAGCAGCTTCGCATGGAGTGGTTTTTACATGCAATTTAAGCAAAGAAAGGCATCCAGCTGAACCAAGGTCTTTGATTATACACTCCATAGCTTTTTTTTGCCCCAATTTTTTATCTCCCCCACTTTTTCATGCTAAAATTCCTTCTTGCTCATTCTTCCTCTTGTTCCTGTATTTCTTTTGCTTAGCTTTTGTTAATATATACAGATGTTGTTTCGACATTGATTTGACTGATACAACAGGCACAATCACTACTTCCATTTTTGGTGAATTAGCTGAAAATTTGCTTACTTTCACTGCATTGGAAGCAATGGACCACTTCACTCAGGTTAACATCTACACATATAACAGTGTATATATATCTACATATTTTCCCTTCACATCCTTTTCTATACTTATAATTCTCATACTCTATTTTGTTTGTGTTTTAACTACCAGAATATTGAACTTTCCTTAGAAAAAACTCATGCTGAACTGAATCAGAAGCTTTTTCTAGCTCATATTAGACCTGTTCAATCTCAGTTGGTCGATGCAAAGTAGCGTTACACTATTATATATTACTGTGAAACTACTGACCAGCTCGAATCTCAGTTGTTGGATATCCAAGATATGTCTGATCATGTTTTACCCTATAATGAAGCTGCAAACAGTGCTTTGATTGCTTCAAGTCATATTTTTACATTTGTTCATTCCACCTTTCACAATACATGTCACAGCTCGTTATAATCTAAATAATTCGTGTTGCACTTTTTTATATAGCAGTGAACGAAGGCTCTTCTTCAAGAATTAAATCATGGCTTGTTAAAAGGTTTGAAGAGTCAGAAGGCGACTATTCATCTGCATGGCCTCTTGAAGATGCCAATTCACCTAAAAGAGCCAAATTATCCTAGAGCTGCATGGTCGCTAGCCCATTAATCCTACTGGCTTATTATTTTGTTCCTATTCAGCGATGCTACTTGTTTTGTGTTACCGTGGAGATAACCCTTTCCATGTTAAACTCGTCTTGTCACTCTGCTTTTGTTACAGCTGTATTTAACAGCCTCTGATTACATGTTATCTCGTTCCAGATGAATCATCCTGCTTCTTTTCTCTTAGCCTGAACATTACCGATTGCATATTCAACCTCTCTTTGCACTTTGCTTTTGTTACAACTCGTTTTTACTACCTCTCATTTTTGATAGAAAAAAAGGTTCTGGAACTTATGTGAACTCATGCTTTTGTACACTCATTTGCTGACTTGTAAACTAGCATTCCTTCTTTTACATGTTCCATTTTGTGGTTTTTGGTAGATTCACTGATGCTGATCATTTTGAAGTTTGTTTTGGGTACGAAAAGGGGTTCTAGAACTTATGTAAAGCTGTGATTTTGTACATTCATTTGCTGCCTTGTAACTAAGCATTCCTACTTTTTATTGTGGATTTGGCTTGATTAATGCTCCTTGTCACATCTTGCCACTTTTAACTATGCTTACTTGAATGACTTATTTGGATTAAGATTCCTACAAGGATCCCAACCAACATATTTTGTACTTCTGTATTTTTCATTGCCATCGAACTTTTCCTTTCTTTTTACCTGATAAAAGTTTTTTTTATTTACTTTTGAAAAAGGTTTTCTGTCATGGATATAAATCAAACATCCTTGCCTTCAATTGGGCAAGCAATTCTGTGCTCAGTCTGCAGTATACATTAGATAAAAATCAAGTTTTTCGCCCGCTTTAACTTTAACATGCACACCTTTTCAAGCCTTCGCACTTAACAAAAAAAAATGTCTCATGGTCTAACTATCAAAATCCGATTGTCTCTTTTCCCAGGCCTTTATCCACGACAACATTACTTATAAAGAACTCTCACTATTTCTTTTCTCTCTTTTTTGTCTCTTTGCCTATGAAAACTCACAGGTACTTCAATGTGACAAGTTATTAGTGTCAGTCTAAACAAACTTCAATTCAGTTGTCTTTCATAAATAAGTGAATAAACCTACTATTACTGTCTGCTTGCACCAATTTCAATTCTATTGTCCCTCTTTCATAATTTTCCTACACTACACCTTGACCACATGCATTTATTAATATATATCAGTGACAAATTCATTCACTTTCAAGTACATTCCAATCAACGCACCCCATATGAGTAGTAAACTTGCTCCTTCATCTATTCATTCAGTCCTAAAACAAAGGATCAAACTAAACTCTTTGCTATTTATACCACTATTGTTGCAATATTTTTGTTAGGCCTGGATCAAAATCGATGGCAACAAACATTCACAGCGGGAATTCCTCCAACCAGTTACCTAATATTTGCAATGTTACTGAAGGTTCTTTTTTGTTCAAATGCAACCAGCATAGAAAGGTAACACTTTTCTTCCCATATGTAAATATATGAACCAAAGAAAAAAAATTCTATTCCATATCTTCATCACTTACACTTTCCGCTTGCAGATTGGAGCCCGCAGCTTTCACTATATGCTGCAACTGCATAGCAAAAATAGCATAACTATCATTTAAGGACATGAGAGTTGGCCTGTTGAAGTTACAAAAATTTGGAGTTGGATGGACGAAATTCCAAAGAAATAATTTACTTAACGAAAAGAGTTATATCCTGCTACATCACATCGAAAACTTAAAATTTGGAGTTATTCAGTTCACAGAACTTAAAATGCACACTTATCTTAGTTGGACAATTCCTCTTACCAATATTCTCCAATTACAGTATTCTGCAAATATTCATGGTTAGTACAGATGGTATGCCGTTTCCTGCCCAAGCTACGTGGAAATTTATTCTCACCTTTTTCCTCGCTGGTTTTCATCTCAGGTGATATCAAGCCTGCATATATTCTATACCAGCATGTATGCTCTTCCATCAAACCAGATATAGCTCACGATATTATGAATTCCATATCTTTTTACCAGGTTTACAATGAAAAGAACAAGCACAAATTTGTGAGTAGCGTTCTTCTATAATTTTTTTATTTTTTTATTATGTACTTTTACTATTGCCATTTTCCTTCCACTTTTAGAAAATACCAAAGTTCGTTAGCATCTTCATAAATGAAATAGCAACGCCGGTGATCACTCTCAAAGTCGGATATAGACTTTTTCAAGTAAACATAAATGGCCGGGCTTTCACCGGCAACTGGCCTTCTTTTGTCCTGCAACATGATTTGCAGCTCAACAAAAAGTTAGTATTCATACCAGAGGAATTGGGTCTTGGATTCAAATCATCTCACTTTCAAAAATAAAATAAAATAAAGCTCATTATTTAAACTATTACCTAACAAAATTTAAGTTCTCTCCTTATAACCATGACCACTTAAAGTATTAGCTTATTTAGCTGTTTAAATTTCTAAAATGAATTTAATTATCACCATGACCCATGTTAGCTTGTAAAAAGTGAGGATATTTGGTGGCTAAAAACATAACAAAATGGGCGGAATGGGTGGAATATTCTTGGACTCAATACTAGAAAATATGGGTTCATGTCCAAGTCTATCCATATTCATTTTGGGACTTATTTGAATTCAATAGGAGAAGTGTCCAAATTAGTCCTGCACAAATACCCAAAATAGTTTTAATTGATATTGAGCCAATACATTTATCACAAGCTTAGTAAACCTTTTATTAATTTTTTAAAATTTCTTATTCAATTTTTTACCCAAAATTAAATTAGGAGAGTTTAGAATAAAATAATTAACCTTGTACTTCAACTATTTTCTACTGAGGAGCTAACAAAACTTTTTTCCCAATAGGCCTTAAATAGGCTTCACGGGCTTGGCCTGTAAAATATTAAACTGGCCCAATAAAATTGGTGTATGCAACCCTTAATTACTATTGATACGTGGCATTGTAAAGTTGGCTATACATATTTTTTATATCATCAAAGAACTAGGCTCCTTCTGATTGATGGAACCCAATATTCAAATTTATAGAGAAACTAGGCAATAGAAAAGATTGTTAAAGCAAATGATATAGACAAACTAGGAATAAAAGAAAGTGAAAGAGAAGGAGAAAAGCTCTGTGTTTAATATACAATTGTAGAAAGCTCTGTGGGAGATCTTGAATCTAAACATTTTATTTGCAATTTCTCCCACCATATCATTCAACCCAATCCTCCCTCCACTTACAAAATAGAGAACATGACATTTTGAAAATTTTTTAATTTTTCAAGTTCTCAAGAAAAATAGTTCAAATTTGGTCCATATACAATTGTAATTCAACTCTAACCACGGGCCAATTTGCACTCCACACACTAGATTTGGTATCGGGACCAAACGAAAACTCAATTTTCTGGATGCAGCTAACATTTTTCCCCTTATCTCTTTTAACTAGCTAACGATCTAGGATTTATATTTCTAACAAGAAAGGAATTAATTTTAGACATCGTCAATGTAGAGGTTTTTTCACACAAGCAGATTTAGATGAATGCTATTAGAAGGAACACAAGAAGGTCCCAAAGGTCTACATGAATAATTTGAAGTACCTTTTGCTCTGTAAACTGCTGACAACTGGAAGCTAATTTTTTTTTCGGGATAATTTCAAAAACCCCTCTTGACATTTCTAACAGTTTCACTTGATATTCTCAAACTTTAAAAATTCTCACTTGCTCCCATACTTTAAACTTTTATAACATTTGAAATCCATTTCAAAATATAATATTAAAAAACTCATTTTGGGAGAGAATACAATTTCCTTCCAAATTTGCTCTTTTCTCGTGATTTCTTAATTGCCATTAACACATGACATTTATCTTTTAATTTTGTAACTCGATCGATGTAGTTCATTATTGAAAATTTAAGAGTTGATAACAAGATCGAAAGACTCTTTAATAGTTTTTGTGTCATTTGTTCTAACAAGAAATGTTAAATTACTTAAAATTATAAATCATTTATAATAATCCTGAAAACAACGTGCAATAATTTACAACAATGATAATTCCTTTTTTGTAGTAGCTTACAAATAACACAAATAAATCTATATATAATTTTACCATGTTGTATCTTTTAGTTTTCAAGCCATCGATTCGGAATAATTTTAAAAATTAAAAAATATGTAAATGATTTGTAAAACCTCTTAAATTAATTCGAAACACTTTACAATAAAGAAAATATTATCTTTGTAACTTACAAAATTTCAATTAACTTTCAAATATTAACTCTTGGTATTTTAAAAACATACTATACCCTGTCTAATCAGAATAAACTTTCATACTTTCTCTTTTTGTTTTTATTTTGTTATTAACATTATCACATTTTGGTAATAAAAAAAATAAGATATGAAAAGGGCAATTTTGGAATGGGATTATATTAACTCTCATAAAATGAAATTTTTAATATTGTAATTTAAAATGAGTTGTAAATGATACAAAAAGATTAAAGTAAGGGGGTAAGTGAGATTTTTCAAAATTTGATGGTGTCAAGTGAAACTGTCAGAAATTTTGGGGGAGGTTTTTCAAATTATCTCTTCTCCCCCCACCCCTCTTCCCCCCAAAAAAAATATGTTTACGGAAATCCATCTTCTTGAAACTTTGCCCACGACGAAGACCTTATCAACATAAATAGAATAAGAGCCGAAGAGATCTTTGGTCTAGCTTTGTTTTCGTCATCCTCTCACGTGCGTTGTGCATGGTTCTTGGCAGGTACAACGATGCCATTTGTGCTGTGAAACAAGAGAAAATAAAGAGATCGAGTTACATTTGTCAAGGACTTGTGTCTTGCCTCACCCTTTGGTTGTTGTTCTTCTTCTTCTCCAAACTCTCTCCCTTCTCTCAATCTAACTTGAAATCAAAACTCCCAAAACTAGTCGAACTAGGTAGCATATATTCTTGATCTTACATTATTGGAGCCAAAATGTGAAAAGAGAAGCTTCTAGAACCCCAAAAAATTGGTACAGGTTGTCCCTTTTTGTCATGTCAAAGATAGAAAAAAATAAAAATCATGCAAGTTGGCAACTTGCAGCTGCCATGAATCCCTCAGACCAATTGCTCGAGGGATTCTCTCAAGGATTGTGTAGAGCAAGTGATGCCCTGTGAAACAAGATTCTGCCCACAATCTCTAGCAGCATCCAAAGAAAATCCCTCGAGGGATTCTTTTTTTTGTGATTTTCATCATTAATTTGCACCACTTCTTTTGGCCATTGTTGTGACTTCTCAAGTTTCTAACCCTCGTTCATTTCGTTTTCAATTGAACTTGATCATTGTACCTATAAAAGCAAAGAGATTTTGCAAGTAAAACGACAAAATCACAACTAATTCATTTATCAATTCAAGGTGCAAATTAGTGATAACAATGAACAATTTATATCATTTAACCTTACAAATTGAATTAAAAACACTATAACACACATTCAAGAATATCACAAATTCAGCCATTATCACTTATAAAAGAAACTTTTTCTGTTAAGAGGTTCTTCCTTGTCCTGGTTGATGTCTGGACAGAGGATGCCTCAAAGTGGAAACCTTTCAAAGACTCTTAAGGATAGGGCTCCCCGAAGTGTAATTATGGTGACAACAAGGAGTCATAGAGTGGCCAGAATGGTGGAAACAAGTCATACTCATTAGATGGCCATAATGTCTAACTCTGATTGTTGGCTAATAATGCAAAGGATAGCATTTGCTAGAAAATAAGGGGCATTGTGAAAGAAAATGGAAAGGAATGGGTTGAAAATTGTGGAAAATACAAGGGCTTGCTGCTCGCTGCAAAGACTATAGGAAGCTTGGTACGGTTTAAAGATATTATACAACCATGGCAGAATGTTTTGGATAGTAAAATATGGAAATTGGAGGAAGCAGCTAGGGACCTTTTTCGTCATTTGTATTTAAGCTATAATGAGTTGTCCCCAAAGTTGAAACTTTGCTTCTCTTATTGTGCAGTCTTTCCAAAGATCATGAGATAGATGTTGAAGCATTTATTAGACTGTGGATAGGACAACGTTATGTTCATCCAAGTAAAAAAGGTAAGCACTTAGAGCCGATGGGCCGTGAGTACTTCAACAATTTGGCAATGCGTTCCTTTTTTCGAGAACTAAAAAAAGGTGAAGACTTTTCCTAGTCATGAGTTGATATCATTCAAGATGCATGATTTTGCACAATTTCTCACAAAAAATGAATGTCACATACTTGTTGAAATTGATTATGGACAAGGCATTGGAAGAAATTCATCGAGTGAAAGAGTGCATCATCTAACATGGCTAGGTCCAGGAAGAAATTTTCCTATCCTTGATTTTGGAAGGCTCATGAGCTTTTTTACTCATTCTTCTGAAGAAGTTCCCCTAGATCTATTTCACAATCTAAATTGTGCAGGAGCTCTAATTTGAAGTATCAAAACTTTGGCACACACTTGGAGAATTCAATAGAATAGTAGCCTTGACTTTTTTTTGCTTCAAATATAAAAAAGTAAAAAAATAATTTCCATATAAATCAAGTAGAATATTCATTAATTGGCTAGATTGGTTTTTTTGTCTTTTAGATGTGAGCCATTAAATGGTATATACAGCATTAAATTTTTGACAATATCCAATTGTAGATGCAAGTCATTAATGGTCTTTTAATCCTTTTTTTGTTTTTTTTTCTTTCTTTGCCAGATAATACGCATTGATGGTTCAAATTGAAGCCATACAAGAAGACAATGGGATATCAATCTCTATGTCAACTTTATAGTAAGGTGCATGTAAAATTTCAAATAACTGTGAATAAGGTTGAAGAGCCATATCTACATGCTTGTTTAGAGTCATTTGTTTAATAGTTTCTAAACCTTTATATATTTAAATTATTTTTTCTATATGAAGCTTTTGTCGACTTAATAAAGAAAAATGTTTGTACATTGTGTTTATTTGTATAGTGTATTATCAGCTTATTGGCACACCTTATATGTGGTGCTATCTTAATGGTTAGAAGCTACTAGATAGAGCAACCACATACTATATATGCTTTTGCAATGGATATCCATGTTAGTAAAAAGTTGGAGTTGATTATGGAGCAATTTCGACACATGAATATTTCCATGATTTACCTCATCTGGTGAGAGGAGACATCAACTTGACCGGCTTGGGTATCCGAGTTTTTGAAGAAGTAGAACATAACTAATTAGTAAGTAGTATCTGTTCCTGTGGTTATTTTTTATGCTTTCTAGAGGTAAGGCCTAGGCCCGCTCGCTGTATTCGGTGATTTGCTTGATTTAATAAGATCAAATTTTGAAAAAAAATGTTAGTAAAAAGTTGACAAATTAATCATTGGCTTTTTCCTTCCTAAGATAAAAGTTACTAGGATAACAAAGTTTTGCGTAAAAGAGTTTGTACTAATAGTGAATTTGAGGCAAAGATTTTGCCAAAAAAAAAGGCTATATCCTTTGTCAATGAAAAAGGGATTGGCTGGCCTCTATATCCAACATTGAGGGCAAGGTGTCTATTTTTACTTTTTATTTATTTTTTTGTTTGAAGGGAAAATTTTAAACTTTACATTAAATGAAGGAAAAAAAGGAAAGATTTCAAACTTTACAAAAGGGAAAAGAAAAAGAGGAGGGCTTACAATGACCTGACTAATATTCCTATCAATGAAGTTGGATCTTATTAACGATTGTTTGCACTTATTATCAAATATTTTCTTTTCTCCTCTTAATCCTAGTTAAGCAAGCGCAACTAGTCCCTCACCCACAAGTTCGGCTGCAATCCTAGTGTTTTTTTTTTGTTTTTTGTGGAAAAATCTTAAGAAGTATTTAAACTTCATTAGGCTATTGTATCATATTTTCTAACTTATAAACCACAATGAAAAGATGTGATACCTACAAACAATGCTATATTACTTGAAAAGGGTTTATTTTAAGTATTTTTAAGAGCATTTTATTAGTTAATTTTGGATTTGATTATTTAATTTTATAACTTAAATAACTAGGTTTTGGTAAAAATACATATTTTTGGTAAAAGTGGCTAAAATTGCATTTCTATTGATTTAGTGGTAAAAACTTCATTTTTATACAGGATTAATGATTCAATCACCAAAGGATGTCAAATGAGGTGAAAATTAGATGATTGGTGATGAATTCAAGTGGTTGGGAAAGAAATGAATTTAAAAAACGTTTAAGTGAGAAATGCAGTTCAAGACAGTTTTGGCACTTTTCAGTATTTCGACTATATCTAGAGCTACACTTATCAGATTGAGGTGATCTTTATACCATTTTAAAGCTGAGAAAGAGACCTCCAATTGGCATGAAGAAACCGAAATCTAATTCTGCTGTTTTCATGGACAAAAAGTCGAAATATAGAAGCTACATTCTGTGGTCGGAAATTGAAATAGGTATTTGACCAGGTGACAGTATTTTGACCATATCTCAGGCTACAAAATTTCGATTTGGGTGATTCTTGAAGTATTGGAAAGCTAACTCAAAGGTTTTGTATTTTACACAAAAGCTATTTCAGCCTTTATCGTAGAGAAAATTGCAGTTGAAATACAGTCAAGCTGAAAATACGAGAAGGCAAAACGCGAGTTGAAACCGCATTTTGTGTAGGCGCGTTTTGTAGCCGAAAAGCTGCAATTTGCTCAGCCAATTCTCTTGTGTTCAGACTACTTTCCAACTATAAGTTGCAAGGGAATTTGATGCACATGCTTCAGAATACAAAAGGGCAAGAAAGGTGGCTTATTTTCAAGCCAAAAATATTGGTTATTGACTATCCTAACAAATTTCAGATTTGGGAATCAAAGGATGGAAAATTTGATAAAAAAAAAGAGAGTTTTGTACCAGCTTTTATAGAGATACATTAGAGAGGTTAGAGGATATACGTAGGGAGATTTTCTAATAGCAAACTCTCTTTAGCTAGTAATTTGCAGGAACACTTGGAGGATTCATTTTGTAATCATCTAGTACAAGACATAGCAAATTTTTGGAGGGTTTCACCATTGGTTGGCTAAGCTTTTCTTTATCTTCCTTGTACTTGTAAACTGAGATGTTTTCATTTAATGAAATTATGAATTTGATTATTATATCATCAATGATGTGCTAAATTTCTACATCTAGGGAGTAGATGAAACTTATGGCCAAATGATATGAATTGAATGTTATTTGTACTTGTTGTATCTTGTATTAACTTGTCTATTATATATGCTTGACTACTAGCTATTATTTGATCATCAATAACAGGTTTGTAGTTATTTTTGCTCATTGAAAAAGAGTAAAAACAATGGAATAACATAAGTAGAGTTTGAGTAGTATATTCATAAGAATTGAAATACATTCAAGTGGATGAAATCTGTATTTTACGCATGAACAAGACTAGATTTAGTATTTACCAAAAGATTAGGAAAAACTAAACTGTTTTAACTCAATTTTATCATCAGAATGAAGATTTGGCAATTTTATAAATAAATTCCTGGTTAAATGAGAGTTGTAACAAGTGTTAAATTTATTCATTTAGATTATTTGTACCATAAGTGGAATTCCTAGATTCAGGTGTTTGGTGAAATTTTCTCCAGTTGTAATATTGTAATTGTCTAGCTAAGAATTATAGGAAGAAAACAGATTTTTAGTTGGATTTAATTCTGGATTTGCTGCTCAACTATATTGTGAGTCTAAATAACAGAATAAATTAAGATCTAGTAATTGTTTAAATTGCCTCTCGTGGGATCGACCAGATACATACCCTACATTACGATTTTGGCTTGTATACTTGCAATCACACAGGTATAAATTCGAATTTAACTTGCACTTGTAGAAAAAATCTGTCAAGTTTTTGGCACCGTTGTCGGGAAGCGGCAATATTAAAACCTACTTATTTTTATTAATTTAGATAGATCTATTTTTTTATTAGTTAAGCTAATTATATTTAATCTTACTTTGTAATCAGTTTTTGCCAATTGAAGTTGCATAATTTTTCTTATTTTTGTTTGTAGTGTATGCACTAAAAATCTCGAGAAGTAGCACCATTCGATCCAGAAATTGAGAGGACATTACGAAGACAAAGGAGGCATACACCATAGCAAGAAGAACAAGAGGGTTGGCAACCGATAGAGGAGATCTTAATAGAGCTACCATTTGAAAAAAGAAATAGCCGAAAATGAGGCAAATAGACGAGCTCTACGAGATTTTGCTCTACCGGGAACACAAGGGTCTCAAACAAGTATAGCAAGACTTACGGTAAATACTAACAATTTTGAAATTAAACCATCTCTTATCCAAATGGTTCAACAATCTCAATTTGGAGGCAATGCTGTAGAAGATCCAAATTCTCACTTAGTTATATTTTTAGAAATTTGTTATACCATTAAGATGAATGGAGTTAGTGATGATGCTATAAGATTGAGATTGTTCCCATTTTCTTTAAGAGATAAGGCTAAAATCTGGTTACACTCTCATACTCCTAATACTTTTTCATTTGGGATGATTTGTCAAAAGCATTTCTTAACAAATATTTTTCACTGGGTAAATTTGCTAAATTAAAAATGGATATTACTAGTTTTGGTTAATTAGAAAGTGAATCATTATATAAAGTATGGAAAAAGTTTAGAGATTTGCTTCGGAGATGTCCACACCATTGACTACCCGATTGGCTAATCATACAAATCTTCTATAATGGCTTATTTTTCTCCACTAAAACTATGATTGATGCAGCTGCAGGTGAAGTTTTATTGGGCAAATCACCCTAAGAAACTCATAATTTGATTAAAGAAATGGCCGTAAATAACTACCAATGGGCCAATGAGAGAGGTAATACAAGGCATCACGCAGGTATGATGGAAATGGACACTCTTAATATGCTAAGTGCTCAAATGAACAATGTGATAAAGATACTAAGAAGACAATGTGGAGTTGGTCCAAATTCATCTAATGCACACGTGACTTGTTGTTCTATATGTGTAGGTGAACATGATGCTAATGAGTGCTTTGATTCTGAGCAGGTACAATTTGTCAACAATTACAATCGTAATGTTGAGAATAATCCCTACTCGAATACTTATAATTCGGGATGGAGAAATCATCCAAATTTTGGTTGGAAGGAGCAAGACAATAAACCAAGACCAACCAATTCACCGGAATTTCAACCAAGGCAACCACAAGTTGAAACTAAACTTGGTTAGGAGATTGCAGTGAAAAAATTTGCTAAGGTTATCTCGGACAGATTTGAGCGAGTAGAAGGGAGATTGGATCAACTCACTGCGATATACAAGAATGTAGAGGTGCAAATTGGCCAAATAGGTAGTTCCTTGAATAATCAAAATCAAGGAGAATTACCTAGCAAAATTGAGGTCAATCCTAAAGAACATGTTAAAACCATTGCTCTCCATAGTGGTAAACAATTGGAAGATCCTCTAGTTGGTGAAGGTAAGGAAGAAGAGAGTGAAGAAAATGTTGAAAAATAGAGGAACCAAGAGGTGATTATGGAGGGAAAGAGTCGGGACAATTCAAGAGAAAATCAACCATCATCCGTAACGACCATTCCAATACCTCCCACGGTTCCATTTCCACAAAAATTAAAACAGAATAAATTTGATAAAGATTTTGAAAAATTTGTTAAACTTTTCAAACAATTGCACATTAATATTCCTTTTACCGATGCTATTTTGCAGATTTCATCTTATGCAAAATTTTTCAAGGAAATCATGACTAGAAAGAGAAAGTTGGAAGACCGCGAAACAATAGCATTGACTGAGAAGTGTAGTGCAATTATTCAAAATAAGCTATCACCGAAATTGAAGGATCCAGGAGGTTTCTCTATACCATGCACTATAGGTAACATTGATTTTTCTAAAACATTGTGTGATCTTGATGCTAATGTATCACTGATTCCTCTAACAGTGCCTAAACAATTGGATTTGCATGAATTTAAATACACTAATATTATTTTGCAACTAGCGGACAGGTCTATTAGATATCTATTGGGAGTGTTGGAGAATGTATTGATAAAAGTTCAAAAATTTATTATTCCAGTGGATTTTGTAGTATTATATATGAAAGAAAATGTATCTATGCCAATTATTTTTGGTAGACCATTTTTAACTACCGCAGGTACTATTATTGATGTTAAAAATGGTAAACTTAAATTTCAAATAGGTGAAGAAGATGTAGAGTTTAATTTGCATGAAATGGAAAAATACTCTTCATTTACCGATCATGCATATTCTATTGGTACAATTGAAAAACTAACTCAAGAGATGAGCGAAGTCAATTTTGACTTCAATCTTCTTAAGTATTATTTAATGAATTTAGGTACGTAAGATGGAGATTGTAAAAAAATTGAAGAATTGGCCAAATATTTAGATTTTCAAGTGTCGTGCCCCATTTTTGAAAAATAAATGAAAAATAAATGAAGTTTTTACAAGAATGGATTTTTGATTGATTTTGATTTGAAAAATGTGAATTTTGTTTAAAAATAAGAAAATGAAATAGGTCTATATGGAATTTTAAAGTGCGATGATTTGACCCAAAATAACAGTTTAAAAAGGGTTTTTTAATAAAAATAGGAGTCGCAATTTGGTTTAAGTTAAGGTGTACCAAATCACCTAAAATGAATTTTTAAAGAAAAAGTAGAAAAACCCTTTTTAAACGACTCCTAAATCTACAAAAATCAGAGAAAGAGATTCGGGAGTCACATTTGAAGAGAGGGAAGGCAAGGATAAAAATCCAAGACATCCTCTCAATCTAACCAAGGTTAGTTGCGTGATTTAGTCAAGAATTTTCTTAATTTAATCTAAAAATTTATGACATTTGAAAGTCACTATATGAATGCAAACCCTAGATCTAAGGAGGATATCGAGGGATCAAGATATTTTTTCGAAACTATTTGATGCAAATCACATTAATTGCGACGCTCAAAAAATGAACTTTCGAAAAAATCACGAATTGTGCAAAATATGAGACTCAAAGAGATATGAAAAGAAAAGAAAAGAAAAGAAGAAAATAAAAATAAAATAAGATAAAATAATTGTGCATGAATATATGATCTAAAAGAATGCATTATAACGGGTACGGGGAGACTAATATTCGTGACTCAATTTTTTCTTTTATAGAGAGAATACGCGCGTGCTAAGATTAGAAAGTCAAACTCATCCATATCCCATATTTAAGAGGTAAATTTCTAATCTAGTCAAGCAAATGTACTAATGTAGTCCTAATTTTCCTAAATGAAGTGTAAATCTAATGCCATGTCTCATGCTTAGAATATAACGGAAAATATAATAAATATGAATTAATGGGAAATATGGATAGGGGATATATAAAAGGGGGCAAATGAGGGATAAGAGATATAAAGGAAAAATGAAAAAATATATATATATGGGGAATATGGGGTAAGGGATATATATAAGAGGAGCATGCAAAAAGGGAAGTGCCATACAAAATGATAAAACCCTAAAAATAGAAAATTATGCATGAAATGAAATGATTTTATCACACAAACATGATCTAACGCACGAAGGGCTCCTAAGGATCTAGCGTTGAATTAGCCCATGTCTATTGATCCTCACAAGCGTTGGACTAGTGGGAGATCGGAACAAAATGATCACGACTAGTATTGGACTAGTGTGGTATCGGGAAATGGATCACAACTAGTATTGGACTAGTGTGATATCACGCCATACATTAATTATAACTAATTTATTCATGTAAACTTAATAAAACATGTAAACACAGAATATTACATAATCACATAACACATAATCATTATATCTAGCTCCCTCTGTTTTCTCTATCCCCGTCTTTCCACCCCCAAAATTCCAGGTTTCTTCTTTTTTTTGTTCTCTGTTTTTTCTTTCATTTTTTTCCCTCCGCCCGAAGCCTTTTGCTCTCCATTTTCTTTTCTTCAGCCAAAGACCAAGCCCCCTCTTTTTCAAACCTTTCTTTTTTTTTTCCCTTTTTCTACCCATAGCCCCCTTTTTTGTATTTTCTTTTGTTTTTTGTTCCCCCACAATTTCCCAAGCCAACCAAGTGTCCGGACACCTCATTTCTCTAGGTATTGTGTTGTTAAAAGCTAAAGGGACACTTGTTCCACATGCAAACTTTCACCTATTCACACATTTTTCTTATTATTTTTGTCATTTTTGGTTTTGCTTTTTTCTTTCTTTTTTTTTCTTCAAAATTCAAACAAAGTTAAAAAAAATTAAAACAAATTGAAAAATTTTAAATGTCAATTATTTATATATTTTTTCAAATTGAATCCAAAATGATTAAAACAACTTTTTGTGAAAATTTTCTTTTTTTTGAAATTTAATACAAAATATCTTACCAATAAAATGAAAACAATGAATCCAATTTGTAAAAAATAATAATAAAATAAAAATAATTAAAGCCCTTGCTATCATTTAATCAATTACAATAAAAATAAGAGAAATTAAATTAAATTAAAATTAAAAATTTGATATCTACATCAAGCACCCTATAAAAGGGGCAATATGTACGAGAATCTTGGCCAAGGAAAAGGGTTTTTATAGCTTTCGGAAGTTGAACCTCCAAAACGGGAGCTCAACCATTTCCAACTCATCTAAGGTATGAATTTCTTGGAGGAAATAGTACTCTACCTGTAATTGTTAGTACTGATCTCGATGATGAGCAGTGTACAAAGTTACTAAGAGTTCTAAGGATGCATAAGAAGGCAATCGATTGGACAATTGTAGATATTAAAGGTATAAGTCCTTCTATATGCATGCACCGCATTTTATTGGAAGAAAATTACAAACCAGTTGTGGAAATACAAAGAAGACTCAATCCAAACATAAAAGAGGTGGTGAAATGAAATTTTTAAATGGCTTGACGCAGGTATAGTTTTTTCTATCTCCGATAGTGTTTGGATTAGTCCAATTCATATTGTACCAAAGAAGGGTAGAATAACTACAATTATGGATAAAAATGATGAAATGATTCCATCTAGACTTGTAGTAGAGTGGAAAGTGTGTATTGATTATCATAAGTTAAACACGGTAACAAGGAAGGACCATTTTCTTTATCATTTCTTGATCAATTATTGGAGCGTATAGGCGGTTCTGAATTTTATTGTTTTTTTGATGATTTTTCAGGATACAATCAAATAGTTATAGCGGAGGATCAAGAGAAGACTACATTTACATGTCCTTGTGGCACTTTTGCCTTTAGAAGGATGTCATTTGGATTATGTAATGCTCCTGCAACTTTTCAACGTTGCATGATGGCTATATTTTCTAATTATATTGAGAAAATTATGGAGATATTTATGGATGATTTTTCTGTTTATGGTTCATCGTTTGACCATTGTCTTCATAATTTAGAATTGATTTTGCAGAGATATGGGGATACAAATCTTATACTAAATTGGGAGAAATGCAATTTTTTAATAAAAGAAGGAATTGTTTTGAGACACAAGATTTCCTCTAAAGGAATTGAGGTGGATAAGGCAAAAATTGAAATTATTGAGAAATTGCCACTTCCAACCAATGTTAAGGGGATAAAGAGTTTTCTAGAACATGCCTGGTTTCATAGACATTTTATTAAGAATTTTTCTAAAATATCAAAGTCATTATGTGATTTATTATGTAAGGATATCCCTTTTCAATTTAATGATAACTGTTTGGTTGCTTTTAAAAAGTTGAAAAAGGAATTGATTTCTGCACCAATTATAATCTCGCCCGATTGGTCACTACCATTTAAATTAATGTGTGATGCAAGTGACTATGCGGTTGGAGTAGTTTTGGAATAAAGGAAAGAAAGAATGGTGCACATCATTTATTATGCTAGCAAATTGTCAAATGAAACACAACTCAATTATGCAACAATTGAGAAGAAGCTATTGACGGTGATATTTGTTTTAGATAAATTTAGATTCTATTTAGTATAATCCAAAGTTATCATATACACGGACCATTCAACTCTTAAATATCTGCTACATAAGAAAGACGCAAAATCTAGACTAATTCAGTGGATTCTTTTATTGCAAGAATTTGATATAGAGATAAAAGATAAAAAGGAAGTCGCAGATCATCTATCACGTTTGGAGTATATCCCAGTCAAGAATCAAGTTCCAATTCAAGAGAATTTTCCGGATGAGTTTGTCCTAACACTTAACAATTCTCTATGGTATACAGATTTTGCTAATTATTGGTAAGTGGAGAGATTCCAAAGGGTTTTAATTACCATCAAAAGAAGAAATTTTTGCACGATATCAAAAGTTACTTTTGGGAGGAACCATTGCTATATAAATATTGTGCCGATAGTATGGTACGTAGATGTATTCTCGAAAATGAGGTACATAATGTTTTATATCATTGTCATAATCTTGAAACAAGTGGTCATTTAGCACTTCAAAAACAGTGGCAAAAGTATGGCAATTAGGGTTTTATTGGCCAACTATGTACCGAGATACTAGGGAATATATTAAAAGTTGTGATGCATGCCAAAGAACTGGAAATATATTTTGAAAAAATGAAATACTCCTAACTACTTTCTTGGAAGTTGAGTTATTTGATTTATGGGGTATTGATTTTATGGGACCATTTCCCAGTTCTTTTAATAATAAGTATATCTTAATAGCAGTGGATTATATTTTTAAATGGGTAGAAACAATCACTTCACCTACTAATGATTCTAAGGTGGTATTTCAATTTCTTAAAAAGAACATTTTTTGACAGATTTGGTATATCTAAAGCCATAGTAAGTGATGAAGGGAAATATTTTTGTAACAAACAATTTGATTTTTTATTGTTTAAATATGGTTGCAGGCACAAGATGTGACAGCCCCACCTTACCCTAAGGCGAACCAAAGGGTTCGGCGGACCGCCTGCCCAGCCCTCGCCAGGACTCGTTCACTCTCTCTAAATGAAATAAGATAAACCCTCGGAGAAACGAAGACAAATCCCAATTTGGAAATACAAATTTACATTCATTCCAATCGTAATCAAATATACAGTCCCAATTATAACCAAAGCTTTAAATTCTTAGTACATTCCAACCCTAATCAAGCACTAGAACGAGATCAAAAGCCAATCCAATACAAAAGAGACTAAGCTATACTATACAGGTCTCTCGCCCTTGCTCGCAACCCCTGTTAAGGAAAACAAATGACGTGGTATGAGCTAAAAGCCCAGCGAGGTTCTATATACGCAACTAAGCAAGTAAGCAAGGACATTAGCATGCAATAGCAAATAATCCAGATAACAATTATGAAGCAAAACAAAAGTAACACTTTCATTGAAAGGATACGGGCTCACGAAGAGCCATTCGTTCATTCATTCATTCATTCATTCATTCCTCATTCCTTCAAGAGTTTTAGAAAAAATTGCATTTGTCATTGAAACTTCTCCGTACATCTTGTCATTCATTCGTTCATTTCATTCTTCCCCTTCTAGCCAGCGCACTGGCCAGTCCTTCCCAAACTTCGTGGTCATACTCGAGTATACCAAACATTAACATTCACCCAGGGTCACTAATCGCCCCGACCGAGTCCGCTTCTGGCTCGAGTCGATCAGTAACAAAGGGCAGGGGCCCAGTTCAGCCCGAAGGCTTACATTCATGCACAATTAACATTTACTTATGCAATCATTGAAAATTTCGCGTTCGTTTAGGTCGAGTGCGATAAAGTACACACTCGCCTATCAAAAATCGTTTTTAGCAATCATTGAGAGCATTTAACATTTAATCAAGAAATCCAACTAGCCACATAGTCAATGTAAATGTAACATACGGCAATCACCTATTCAAGTAACAATCCAAAGAGTCACAATAATTCCCATAATCATGAGCAACAAATCGTATATAAAACACTCACCTAATTTTTAAGCAAAATTACGTCCAAAGTATCCCTCCGGATATCAACTTTGGTCACCAAGAAACCCTAATAACAATCATGAGAAATATTATGGTTCAATTATCAAAATATTTAAGCAAATCAAAGAAAATCTGAATAAAACTAGTACAAGGTGGAAGTATGATTTTTGGAAGTGAAAAGGGTACATTTTGATCAAAGGAAATGAATAACTAAAGGGTTTTCCAAATCAAACATAAAACTAAGCTCAAAAGGTTTTAGAAAATTAAATCGGAAAAATTTGAAACAGTTGCCACGTCAGAATCCGGCCGGATAGTCGGCCGGATTCAAGGCAGAGACCGACCTAATTTTTTTCTTCTTCCCCTGTCAATTCGGCCAACAATCCGGCCAAGAATTGGCCGGATACATGGCCGGATTATGAACAGTAAATTTTTCCCCTTTTTCGTAAAATGTGTTTTTGGCTCAAAACTAACACATCTATAACGAATTAATGTATAACAAGGGTTTTGGGAAAAATTCACATCCAAACGGATGATAAAATACCTTATTGCACCCCAAAATCTTACTTATAAAAGCTAGGTTTTCGTGGCTGGGAAACCCTAGGCCACTTCTTTTGTTTTGGGAGGAAATCAAACACATATTTGAAGTTCAAAACTCAACATTCGAAATCAAACATTATGGTAAAAGGGAAGTGTACAAATGCAAGTAAATTACAACTAAAATGGAACTAAAATCAACTACACAAGACAAGTTCAATACATCACCAAATCACATTTCGAATCTCATTTCATTCACTCTAACTTCAAGAGAATAAACGGACGGCATAACCCCTTGTTTCCTTACTTTTCCAGGCTATAACAAGCCACCAAACTCACAACATTCAACCCCAATCTCATATACAAATCATAGACTATCAAAACACCCTTAATATACAACCAATTGGAAGCTTCACAACCAACCACACAAACCCTAATTTAATCATATCTCAGCACACACAACTCCGATTCAGTTGATTCCAAAGCCATTGGAAAACTAAGATACAAGGCTACAATTCTTAAGAAGGCATCAAAAGCTAATTCATTAATCTTCCCAGCCAAACAAGCCAATTACAGAGGCTGAAAATCATTTCCGGACAGAAACAGGGAAGCAGGGGTAAAATAGTCATTTCATAGACTACCGTGCTCCGATTGAGCTGAAATTTTATAGGCATAATCTACACTCAATTCTCTACAACTTTCATGTTTTGAGCTAAGTCTAATTCGGCCTCCATCATGGCCGAACAACACTGGACAGAACAGGCAGAAATATTTGCTATAAAACTGAAATCAACCAATCACTACTCATAACCAAGAAATAATGCACAAAACCACCCAAGTAGCAACCACAAGCCACTAATTAGCATCTATTGGAACCAAAGAAGGGTGTTCTTAGAAATTTTACCTTAAAACCTCAAAGAAAGTGGTAGCTTAGTCCTTGTTCCTCCAAATCACTCCACCAAAGCCCTTAGTTCTCCTTAGTGATCACTTGTATGGTGTAGTTTTCAATTTGGTTGGTTAAATCACAAGATTTGAGCAAGATTAGAAGCTAGAAATTGAAGAGGATTTCCTTGATTTGCTCCTCAAGAGGGCCGGCCAAGAAGGAGTAAAAATGAGAGAATTTTGGTCAAAAATTTGGTTTGAAGAAAGTTAATGTCTTGGGTCAAAAGTCCAACTTCCACTAAGAACATAACACTTGGCCTCTTGAAGCTTCCAAGTTTATCTTATCACCTCCAATGATTCAATTAGCCAACTAACCTCTAATTATCTCCTAACACTATGTAGAATAATATTACTTAATATTTCATCACCTAATCGGCAAAATTATAATGCACTAGCGGGCCCCACATCGAACAAATGCACTTCAAGTTACGTACACTAACTTATACTAGGAAAATGATTTAGAAATCATACTTACTTGTAAAATGTACAAAACATTTAATATTTTCAAGGATAGTAATAAAATGTGGGCACAGAAATAAAATAATACTTAGAAAATGTGAAAATTTTCGGGTTCTCACACTCTCTCCCCCTTAAGAAATTTCGTCCTCGAAATTTTACCTTCTGTTTCCTCATGGAATCCTGGAGCTTGTTGCGGTTCTATGGCATATACCTGAGCTGGTGTTTTTGTTCGGTTCCCTCGTTCGTTAGTCGGCTTCGGTTTGGCTTCACTTACTTGTTGAGTACTAGCCCCTCGTGGCTGCTTCTTTGGACAATTACTCAGCTGATGCTCACCACTCCCACAGATCAAACATTTTCGTCCTTTCCTCCAGCAGTCATGCTCAGTGTGGTTTGCCTTTCCACAATAGCCACAAGCCAAGCGAGGGTTTACTGTTTGGCTTTCTCGAGAAGTCTTCTCAGGCCCTATTTGACTTCCTTTTGTAGACCCCTCATATAGTGCTCCATATGTCCAGGGTGGATGAGGGAAACGGTTCACTTTTGGCACTTTGGAGGGCGTTGTCTTTTCCCCAGATTCTTCAGGCATGCTACTAGGTGCGCCCCTTTTCCGCACTTGAAAAGCTTTTACTTGTGCTTTTGCATCCTCGATTCTTTGTGCTTTCTCAAGAGCTTCTGTAAAGGTGTTAACTTGAACAGCCGCTAAAGCTTCTTGAATTTCCAAATTCAAGCCTTGGATGAACCGCCTTATCCGTCTTCGCTCAGTAACCACTAATTCAGAGGCGAACTTGGATAGTTTAGTGAATTTCGTCTCATATTCGGCCACACTCAGGGTTCCTTGACGCAATCCAATAAATTCGTCCTCCCTCCTTTCTTGGACCAGGGGTGGGAGGTACTTCTCGTAAAATTCTCGTGTAAAGTTCACCCATGTCCATGCAGTTTGTTCTCTCTCCCATTTAGCCCTAATAACATTCCACCATGCTCGGGCCGGTCCTTCGAATTGAAATACTGCAAAGTTCACTTGTCTTTGCTCCGTGTAGTTTAGGGCTGCAAAGATGTTAATCATCACTTCTAGCCACTGTTCAGCTATATCCGGGTCAGATCCTCCAAGGAATTTAGGAGGATTAAACTTTTGAAATCTTTCTAAAGCCCTATCTTCTCCTATCTCTCTTATTTCGGGGTTCTGGGGTTGATTCACTGGCAATTGGCCCTGTTGATCTACCAATCGCGCTAGAATATTGGTCATTTGTTGTATTGCCGTCGCCACTTGATCTCCGGCCCCAACCCTCGGTCCACTATCTTGCTCAGTTACTGTTTCCCTTTCTTTTCTTGGTTCTGGGGCTTGCCTAGCCCCACGGCCACGACTAATTCCTCGTCCACGACTTACTCCACGTCCTCGACCACGTCTCCCTTCCATGTCCTTTTCTCTCTTTTCTTTCTCTCTTTTTTTTTTTTCCAAAATTTGATTTAGTATGCAAACAAAGTAAATGAACTACAATGGCACAATATAACACACCAAATACGCAAGGAAACAGATCAAGTTGGGCAAAATCAAATATAGCAAGTACTATACACATACTTATTGAAAAGCTTTAAGCCAAATAGATACAGTAGCAACCAAATGCGTACAGTAGCAGTACAGGGCAAAACGGGAAGTAAACGTGACGTGTCGTTCTACTCTCGGTTAAAACATTCCCCGTTCAATTTCTCACTTCTCTTACTACCCGAACTAGGCATCCGATAACTCTTTACACTTACTTTCACTAAACATTAGTCCATTCCTACTTCCCGCAAAAGATCGCAAGTCCTTAGTATTACTCTCAACTCTCGCGTACTCGGGTACAAGAATCCGAGATAATTTACCACTCGAGCTGATCAGACCCAAGTATAAATTATCTACAATCGAGATTCCTACCTGACGTACATATCTATTATCCTCAAATACCATGAGGAAGATTTAAAACTTAGAACGATTCACGATTCATAGCTTATACTCAAAAGAGCACTTAATCCGTCATACTTATTAACGAAATCAGGACCGTACACCACTTGGCCCAAGCTCACTCCGCGCAGAGACCACGCGAAGTGGCTCTGATACCACCTGTCAATTCGGCCAACAATCCGGCCAAGAATTGGCCGGATACACGGCCGGATTATGAACAGTAAATTTTTCCCCTTTTTCGTAAAATGTGTTTTTGGCTCAAAACTAACACATCTATAACGAATTAATGTATAACAAGGGTTTTGGGAAAAATTCACATCCAAACGGATGATAAAATACCTTATTGCACCCCAAAATCTTACTTATAAAAGCTAGGTTTTCGTGGCTGGGAAACCCTAGGCCACTTCTTTTGTTTTGGGAGGAAATCAAACACATATTTGAAGTTCAAAACTCAACATTCGAAATCAAACATTATGGTAAAAGGGAAGTGTACAAATGCAAGTAAATTACAACTAAAATGGAACTAAAATCAACTACACAAGACAAGTTCAATACATCACCAAATCACATTTCGAATCTCATTTCATTCACTCTAACTTCAAGAGAATAAACGGACGGCATAACCCCTTGTTTTCCTTACTTTTCCAGGCTATAACAAGCCACCAAACTCACAACATTCAACCCCAATCTCATATACAAATCATAGACTATCAAAACACCCTTAATATACAACCAATTGGAAGCTTCACAACCAACCACACAAACCCTAATTTAATCATATCTCAGCACACACAACTCCGATTCAGTTGATTCCAAAGCCATTGGAAAACTAAGATACAAGGCTACAATTCTTAAGAAGGCATCAAAAGCTAATTCATTAATCTTCCCAGCCAAACAAGCCAATTACAGAGGCTGAAAATCATTTCCGGACAGAAACAGGGAAGCAGGGGTAAAATAGTCATTTCATAGACTACCGTGCTCCGATTGAGCTGAAATTTTATAGGCATAATCTACACTCAATTCTCTACAACTTTCATGTTTTGAGCTAAGTCTAATTCGGCCTCCATCATGGCCGAACAACACTGGACAGAACAGGCAGAAATATTTGCTATAAAACTGAAATCAACCAATCACTACTCATAACCAAGAAATAATGCACAAAACCACCCAAGTAGCAACCACAAGCCACTAATTAGCATCTATTGGAACCAAAGAAGGGTGTTCTTAGAAATTTTACCTTAAAACCTCAAAGAAAGTGGTAGCTTAGTCCTTGTTCCTCCAAATCACTCCACCAAAGCCCTTAGTTCTCCTTAGTGATCACTTGTATGGTGTAGTTTTCAATTTGGTTGGTTAAATCACAAGATTTGAGCAAGATTAGAAGCTAGAAATTGAAGAGGATTTCCTTGATTTGCTCCTCAAGAGGGCCGGCCAAGAAGGAGTAAAAATGAGAGAATTTTGGTCAAAAATTTGGTTTGAAGAAAGTTAATGTCTTGGGTCAAAAGTCCAACTTCCACTAAGAACATAACACTTGGCCTCTTGAAGCTTCCAAGTTTATCTTATCACCTCCAATGATTCAATTAGCCAACTAACCTCTAATTATCTCCTAACACTATGTAGAATAATATTACTTAATATTTCATCACCTAATCGGCAAAATTATAATGCACTAGCGGGCCCCACATCGAACAAATGCACTTCAAGTTACGTACACTAACTTATACTAGGAAAATGATTTAGAAATCATACTTACTTGTAAAATGTACAAAACATTTAATATTTTCAAGGATAGTAATAAAATGTGGGCACAGAAATAAAATAATACTTAGAAAAGGTGAAAATTTTCGGGTTCTCACACAAGACATCATTTCCATATCATCATCAAGCAAATGAACAAGCAGAACTAGCTAACAGAGAGATCAAACTCATTTTGGAAAAACCCGTGAAGAAATCACGAAAAGATTGATCTATAAAGTTAGATGATACACTATGGGCTTACCGAACGGCATTTAAGACACCCTTATGGATGTCGCTGTATCGTTTAGTTTATGAAAAAACTTGTCACTTACCTGTAGAAATTGAACATAAAGCGTACTGGACTATTAAGGAAATTAATATGAATTTTAATCTTGCAGGTGGAAGGAGATTATTTGAATTAAATGAATTGAAGGAACACCGACTACATGCTTATGAAAATACCAAAATTTATAAAGAAAAACTCAAATATTGGCATGATAAGCATATTGTCCCTAAATAATTCCAGGTAGGATAAAAGTGCTTTTATTCAACTCACGCTTGAGATTATTTCCAGGAAAATTTAAGTTAAGGTGGTCGGGACCATTTGAAGTTACTCAAATATTTCCTTATGGAACTGCTGAAGTGGCAAATTCAAAAAATGAAAGGTTTAAGGTCAATAGACAACGATTAAAACCCTACTTGGCAAGTGAAATCGTTTCCAAAGGACTTATATGTCATTTGGGCGACTCTTCTTCAATTTAAGAAACTGAACGTGTGAGTCGAGCCAACGACTATAAACAAAAGCGCTAATTGGGAGGCAACCCAATGTTTTTGTTATATGTATTAATTTAGTATGATTTTGTGTTTTAATTAAGTGTTTTAGTTAACTTTTTGTTTTTGTGTCAAGTGTTGGCAAAGGAAACAAAAATGACCATTTGAGGTGAAAAGAGTGAGATTTGATCAAACAATTCAAACCCTTGATTTGCATCAAAGGTATATTTGATCGGTTAACAAGGGGTAAAATGCATGTTTTTAATGTTTTACATATGTGCACATTGATAAATTTGGCAAGCAAATGACTTTTGATACATTTTAAGTTGTTGCGGTTTCATCTGTAATTTTCAAAAGTTCATTTCTGCACAAAAAAATAGCGGAAGAAAATGCGCCTAGCACGAAAACGCACCTTCAAGTCGCATTTTCACCTACTTGCATTTTCAATTCTGCACCTATAGAACAGAAAACGCGCCTTCAAAAACGCGACGTGAAGTCACGTTTTTAAGGAAGTCGCGTTTTCAAACCTGGCTTAATTCGAAAACGCGACACAATAATCGCTTTTCGGAGGGAAAAAGCATTTCGGGTTATGCTTTTCGCATGGGAATATGAATATTTGGCAAAGGAAAAGAATCTTTTGGATTGGCTTTGTTTCCATAAATCGCGTTTTTCAATACTGTAAGATTGGTGAGAAAACGTGCCTTTAGAAACACTAGTTGAAGGCGTGTTTCTACTCACGTTTTGTCTGCAATTTTATAAGGCAAACGCGATTTTCCAGCAGATTCATTTTTTCTTCTCCATTTTTCATCTCCAAGTCGCGTTTCTTCTTCCATTTCTTGCCCAACTCACAAACCTTCACTTTTACTCCATAATCTTGTTAGAAATTATCAACCTAACACCTTTTGAGTATCATATAACCTTTTTGACTGATCAAAATCAAAGAAAAATATCTAAAATCAGGTTTTTTCGAAGGATTGAAGGTTAGGGTTGTGACACCCCCACTTCTCCCTAAGGCGAATCTAAGGGTATCCGCGGGACGCCTGCCCAACTCTCGCCAGGACTCAACACAAAAAAATTCAAACTTAACTCTAAATAACCAACGATACAAGCCAAATAAAGAAAGTCGCTTCCATAATCCATATTCAATAGTACACCATGAGTACAAAATGTATCAATCATCCAAATCTTACGTTCGATTTCCAAAAGTTACAGCAAATCCCAGTTGATACAAAATTCCGAATCTATTCAAGTACATTAAAACCCTAATACAAAAGTACACTCAAAAGGGGTTTCTCCAAGTTCACTCCATCCAGCCATGTTAAGGAAAACAAATCTAAAGGGTGAGTAAAAACGCTCGTGAGGCCAAGAAACACACATGCAAGCACACAATCCAAGTAACAAGCCCAAATAATGAATAAAGCAGTGATATGCAAGAGATTAGCAATTCGAGCAAGAAGGGTAACAGAAACAATTCAAGGACATAGGAGCTCTCAGGAGCTATTTTCCACTTGCGCGATCCAGAACCTCCACGAATTGACACTCCGTCAATCAGGTAGGTTTAATCCGTAGAACTTCACTTATCATGTCCCCTTTCACCTTACATACCCCTGTTTCGGGCCCGCCTATCATTTGTTGGTGGCGATACTGCATCGAGTATGCCAAGCAAGAGCTCTTACTAGGTCAAGCTTATTTTTCTCATGGTTCACCAAGGATCCCGACCAAACCCCTGTCGGCTCGAGTTCGAGATTAGCCAGTGAGAGTTGGGCGTCCCCCAAGCATTTTTGACTGTCGAGGAGATTCACTCCAACGACGTATGTAGCTATAGCATACAATTTCATATTATACAAGTATTTAACATATTCAAACATTTGATAATTTCAAACATTTCAAATATGAGTCATGTATTTCAAAAGAGAACGAGTGCGATAAAGTACACACTCGACTCCATTTTTAAAATATCAAATCATGGATGACAAACAAGCATATATTAATTCCATATGAGTTCAAGTAGGCATGCACTTGACACTCACCAAATAGTTCAGGTATAATAGCACACTTGGGATTCAGGTGTCCACCGTGGGATCCTCTTGAAGGTTCTCGTGAGTGCCTGAGCATTTAATAATGAATTACTACTTAGAAACCCCAATTATCACAAAAGATTGCACACTTGTGCAATCTAGAGAAATCTTACGAAAATGGGTCTTAACTTGCTCAATTCCAAGGTTCAAAAGTGGTGTTTAGACACACAAGGAGAAACTAGTTTTCCTTCTTTAAAACAAGTCCAAAAGGGTGAAGTAGTGTTGAAGGATAGGGAATGGTCTCGAAAACTCACTCCCCTTCAAGTTTGGAAATTTTCAGATTTGAGGTGTGCATTTGAAAAAATCAAAACTCACTCTCCGTAGGTCCAAAATTGGAAAACTTGGTACCGTTGGAAACTTCTTTAAAGTACTAAAAGTTCCTAGAATACACTTTTCTATTATTTCTAACGGAAGATATTCAAAAATTAGCTCAAACTTGCTGTTTTAAGCTCGCAAGGCAGTTTTGAGGTTGGTTTTTTTGCCAATTTTGGAAAATCGGCAAAAATCACAGAATTCGATCTAGCTTTTGCATTTTGGAACTCAATTAGAGTTGCAAACAAGATTCAAAATTCAACAAACAGAACAAGAATTGGAGTTTTCAGCACCAAGATATAGTAGCTCAAAGTTGCTGAAAAATTGAGACACTTAGACAATTTTCCAGGTTGAAGTCATTAACTTTGGGACCTTGTTTGAGCATCGAAATGAACTCAGAATGACACCAAATTTGGCAGTATTATACTACCATATGAGAGCTATCCATCTATCAAATTTCATGGAAAAAATTCATTTGGGAAGCTAGCGAACAAAGTTGATAAATTTTACAAAATTTCTAAGGCGATCTGCCTTACATTTGCATTTTTCTCTTTTCCAAACATTTGGCCAATGAAAATTCTCAAACATCATTCATTTATGAAGAAAAAGTCTAAGAAACATCCAGAGTGCAATTTTGTAGGTGATTAGCACCAAAATTTCGGAATAACAAGTCCCAAATCAAAGCCAAAGCATTAACTAGTCAAAAGAGGGTTTTCTACCTTTGAGTCAGTTTTGGATTTCAGCCACAACTCACTCAATTCAACTCGAAATTGAGCATGGTTCATGGAGTTGAAAACTAGATTCATAAAGCTACAATTTCTTAGAAAAAATCATTTTCAAAATCAGTCCACAACTAGGTCATTTTTTGACATCAAGTTGCTGCTAAAAACAGAGTCCCCTATGAGGACGTGGAACAGGGCAGTCGAATTTACAAGCTTGGTACAGATCGCTCAGGTTAAATTAGAACCTGCATTTTATACCGTTGGAAAGCTGAAAATGTCTAGTTTCCAGTGCCGCAAACGGCACTTGATTTTGACATCGGAGCAAAAGGATATGGCCGAAACAAGAACACTGCCTGGGCAGTGACGTGAGGATTTTTCCAGGTTCACCATCTTATGAAATTTTAACTTTTGACCAACCAATTCATTAAATTTTTTGACAAAACTTTCTACACATCTCATACAACATATAAACATCATAACTAAGTCATTAGATCCATAAAATTTTGACTTAAGGGTCACTATCATCATGAGGGCAGAATCGGAAATTTTTTGTCTTTCACTCCCTTTGAACTATCTTGCATAACCTCACTTATTTCTACTAATTTAACCTCTAATCCAACCTTAACAACATTAAAGCTCATCAAATCAGTCCAATAACTCAAAGTGGGAATTCATAGAGCCCACACAACAATTTTTCACCATAAATAATGCTACCCACATGCATCTATAAGTTTCCAAGTGCAATATAACTTGTATAAACTAAGATTTGAAGAGTGGATGATCATATATCTCCTTAGATGGTAAGTCGAGAATTTTCGGTCACTTGAAACTTAGCAAAACTTGTGGAAAGTGAGCTCCTTTTGTAGCCTACGATGATCTCCAAGTGCTTAGCTAAGTGGAGGTAAATTTTGGTGTGATTTGGTGAAGTTTTTGGTGGTGAAATGAAGTAGAATTTTGGAGAGCTTTGGAGAGTTTCTTTCTTCTTGGTGGTCGGTTGTTCTTGAGCAAGAGAGGAAGTCACGTTGCTGATGAAGAAGCTTCCTTGTGAAGCTTATAAATTGTGGATAAGAATTGGTCCAAAAGTCCACTCTCTCTCACGCGTGCACGCGTGCGTTTCGTGCTCGATTCCTTTCGAGTTCGTTTCACTTGTGCACTAAAGCTCTAATGCACTTATATTCATACTAATATTATTCACTCTTAATAGTCTAGAAATAATTTCTAAAATCCTCCAATTAGTCGCATGCGCGAAAACACGAACTTTCGACTTGTGCGTGATAATGCGAAATCTCTAAGAAATTCTTATAATGATAGTATAACTAACTATCACTTGAGTATTTAAACTTAAAAATAACCATTTTAGGACTAATATACAAGTTTCTAATTTTTCAACCTATTGTACTCTCGAATCGATTATTATTTCCAAACGTGCAGTCACTATTCACACTTAACGAGATTTCAAAAATTAAATTTCGAAACGAGTCACTTTAAAAATATAAGCAAGGCATAGTTCAATGTATTTAGGTATAAAAGGGCTAGAAAATAATATTCGGAGTATTTGGCCAAATAAATAATTAAATAAGCTAAAATTAGAAGTTTAAAATAAGTAAATTTGCGGGTCCTCACATGAGTCTAGTATTACTTTCTCAAATCTTCAATAAATTTGCCTCAACGCGTCTTTCGAAAACTATTGATGCGCGAGCGGTATGCACTTAATTAGAACTCATTCACCTTTAATTCCTCAATTAACTTTTCTTAATTTACTATTGATCATTCTTAATTTTCCCCAAGATAATAACACTCTCGAATAGAATATCACCTCAAAACACATGTACTTATTATTTCTCACTTAAACAAATCTCTGAAAATTAAATTTGCTAACGAGACATTTTAAAAACATAAGGAAGACATTGTTTCATATGAATGGACTTAAAATAGTTGAAACAAATTATTTGGAGAAAACATGTGAATAAATATTTAAATAAATCAATAATATTCGATAAAAATAAAAAATTTTTCGATTCCTCACATCCTCCCCTCCTTAAAAAGAATTTCGCCCTCGAAATTCACACTTAGGACAAGGTTATTCCCTTCATGGTTAAATTTATCAGATCAATCACTAACTTACGTTTTCCAACTTGCACTTTACAATTTCCTATCCATTCAACTAGCTATCAAACCTTGATTTTCCCCAATAGCCATTTTAACTTCCAAATCATATGGCAGCTTAATCGGCTTCATGTCTACCTCAATTAGGAAATGTCTTCACTTCTTCGATGTAAATATTATAGTCACTAACCCCGAATCATGAGTTGGCTACTTTCTCTCGTGATATTTTAACTTTCTAGGGGCATATACAATCACTTCATCATATATTATTAATATACATTCTAAACCATCCTTTGAAACATCTGTATAAATCACAAAACTACCTTTTCCGCTCGATAAGGCTATTACAAGTGCATCGATTTAAACACTTTTCACTTTTTTAAAATTTTTCGTCTCATTTAGAATCTCAAATAATTTGACAAGTCTTGCACCCCTTAGAAAAATCTTTGATAAACCAAAGATAATATTCGGCTAACTCTAAGACTCCAAATTTCGGTAGGATTCTTTGATCGTTTCCTCTTAAACACCTTCCACTTTAGCTGAGTCAATAACAATTCCTTCCTTAGATATTGTATACCTGGAAAGGTTATTTTTTCCAATCGAACTCACATCTATTGAACTTAACAAAAATTGGCAATCTCTTGAGACTTGTAAAACTATCATCAAGTGTTTTTCATGATCTTTTCAAATCTTAGTGTATACCGATATATCATCAATAAATATCACCACAGATTATCCAAATACGATTTAAAACCCCGTTGCAGTAAAGTTATAATTGCTACTAGTACCTTAGTCAATCCAAAGGGCGTAACTGAAAATTCAAAATGTCTCCATCTTAAATTGGGAGTGGTCTTAAACACATCAGTTTCTAGGAACCTCAACCAATAATAGTTCTACTTTAAATTCAATTTAGATAATACCACGGTCCCTTGCCCATTGATCAAAATTCTCATTTATGTGGGGCGACAGAGTATTTGTTCTTAATAGTCACATCGTTCAAATCTGGTCTATATATATATATATATATATATATAGTCTCAAACTTCTATTTCAAATACGATATCCAGTCCCTTAACCATTAGGTTCATTAAATCTATAAAAATTCCCTTTCACTAACCCAAATCTCACGATTTTAATATATCAATTTGGGTAATCAAATATTGGATCTCAACTTCAATACTAAGTTCTCAATTTGGTCCCGGTCTCTAGTCGTCTCCAGACTTCGGGATGGTCTATGTTCTCAAGTACAATCTCAACCACGTCTAATACCGTTCGTGTCTTATTATAAATCTAAAATTGTGGGGCAAGGTTTAAATATATATGTAAGTCATAAAATCAATTAAAAGTGAAGTAATTTTCATTTGCCATAAAGATCATAATAGTTATATCCGATTGGGAGAGGTTTATCATATCATTTCAAAAGGAAAAGGGAAACAACAAGAGTATAACAAAACGTGCCAAGTCGCCGAGATACAAAAGACTTTCCCTTATACAAAAGATTAAATATCTAAAAGTGCCAATCTAATATAGGGAGAAACTACAACCTCTATCCCTCGAGTGGAGTCAAAGCCATTCTCACGCGTAAACTTCTACTACTAGCACCTCCTTCATAGTCATTAGCACTAGATACTCCCATCTGGCACTTGATTGCTCCGTAGCAAATCTAGTTGGCCGTTGAGTATTTCCCCTTTTTGTTAGGGGTGCTAGGGCAGCTTGCAATCTGATGTGTGGTACTGCCGCAATACAAGCACTTTCCCGATTTCTTCCAACATTCATTCTCCGTGTGGTTGGACTTACCATAGTATCCACAAATCACACGATAAGTCATGGCGTGACCAGCTTGAAAAGTCCCTTTGTATTTCTTCTCGAGCTCCACGTTCTTGCGTAGCAAACTCAGTTTTCTCTGCATATTCTTGTTTCCACCGTCCTTCCCAATAGTCAGCCAATTTCTTTTGAAATTCTACCTCATTTCGAAGAACGTCTATTTCCTTACGCATTTCTTCCAAAAGTTGTCATCTTACTGGTTGGCTTAAATCAAACGCTAGTCTGCCAGCTAAATCAAAAGATCAAAATAAGTAGCTATTCATAATGGAAGCTCGAGCCATATTACTCTTTCATTCTTTTGCTTATAGATTACATCGAAATATAGTTTCTTAACTATTCTCCTCTTAATATGGATGAGCTCTTGGAGTTTTCACAAGATTACTATCATTACTTATAAACGTAAACAAAATCCGGAGATCTTATTCTCTAACAGTTCCAATCCTAATTCACTATCCAATATTCAATTACAAAGTGCTCGAGAAGAAACCCCTAACCTCTTGTCTTCACTAGTGTCTTATTTTATCCCTTCAAATCAATCTTACTATTTTGAAGTTAGATTTTCCATGAAATCTAGATAGGCGAACTTCAAGAATCATTCCACTTTCACACATTTCTTGATTTTTTAGGTTGACTTATTGGTCTAGAGTTTTGGTACTCAACCAACCGTGCTAGGATATCAATCATATAATCAATAGCAGTAGCTACGTGATTGTTTCCCTTCATTTCTAGGGTTTTGGTTCAATCCAGCAGTCGTTCCCTAATCATTCCCTTGAGTTGGGGTTGCGTAACCCCTCGCCCTCGATCTTTCACTTCTTTGGCAGCTCATAAATTTAACATTTATAAAGGCATGACATAATATGGGTGCACATAAAATGAAGTTGAAAAGTGACACTTTGATCATGCAAAACGAAAATAAAAGGGAAGACACCGAGATAATCGCAAATGTGTACAACCCAATCATAGATTTGAAGTCATAAAGCAATAAAGTCAAGCATCTCATGAGTAACGTTTAATTGCTTTAAAAAGGTAGGAAACATAGTGAAACAAAATACAAAATGCAATGGCCTTTAAGCGAGCACCACCCCATCTATCTTTGGCAAAACTATTAAGATAGTTCAAATCACTAACTTTGTGATTGGCGGAGCCAAAAGTCTCTACTACCTCCGTAGGATCATTTTCATTTCCAGCACTAGGAGTTTTAATCTCATGTCCCTTATCGAGTATCTTGTTATTCTCCACTTGTTCAACCAAGGTAACATACCCAGCCATCGACTTATTCATCCGGTCTTTAATTTCGTGTACTACCCTAACAGATCGTTCTTAGCTTTTCGAAACTGCTCACTAGGAGCCTTTGTCTTTTCCTCGCTCCTCAAGTACCTCGTTCCACTTCAAAAATTCTAATAGTCTGGGCATCGACAATTGCCCTCGGTCCTCGATTATCCTCTTGAACTACTCTAATTTCCTCGAATAGCCACTTCCGATGATCGACTATTAATACCCATTATTTGGGCACGAGTAGTCCTTCGAAAATCACATAAAGACCTAGTTTAGAGAGTTGGATTATACCTCTAACAAGCTCCCCTAGGCCCTTCACGACCATGGTCACCGAAATGCGTCCCCGAGACGGTTTAATGCCACCGTTACCTTTCGTAACTTATAATTAAAATTAAAACTTAAATGGGTCCAAGATACTAAATAATCTAGATTTGATCATCTCATACTACCCACATATCTCTTACAAGATTGAGACCCCAATTGTCCATTAATTCAAACTTTGCTTCTAATTTTCCTCCCTACAAACAGTCACTTAACTTCCCAACCAATTCCACAGTCCGGCATCATAAACTCCAAATCTAGGATACACTACAGAGATCTGAAACCTATACTCTGATACCAACTGTGACGCCCCCACTTCTCCCTAAGGCGAACTTAAGGGTATCCGCGGGACGCCTGCCCAACTCTCGCAAGGACTCAACACAAAAAAATTCAAACTTAACTCTAAATAACCAACGATACAAGCCAAATAAAGAAAGTCGCTTCCATAATCCATATTCAATAGTACACCATGAGTACAAAATGTATCAATCATCCAAATCTTACGTTCGATTTCCAAAAGTTACAGCAAATCCCAGTTGATACAAAATTCCGAATCTATTCAAGTACATTAAAACCCTAATACAAAAGTACACTCAAAAGGGGTTTCCCAAGTTCACTCCATCCAGCCATGTTAAGGAAAACAAATCTAAAGGGTGAGTAAAAACGCTCGTGAGGCCAAGAAACACACATGCAAGCACACAATCCAAGTAACAAGCCCAAATAATGAATAAAGCAGTGATATGCAAGAGATTAGCAATTCGAGCAAGAAGGGTAACAGAAACAATTCAAGGACATAGGAGCTCTCAGGAGCTATTTTCCACTTGCGCGATCCAGAACCTCCACGAATTGACACTCCGTCAATCGGGTAGGTTTAATCCGTAGAACTTCACTTATCATGTCCCCTTTCACCTTACATACCCCTGTTTCGGGCCCGCCTATCATTTGTTGGTGGCGATACTGCATCGAGTATGCCAAGCAAGAGCTCTTACTAGGTCAAGCTTATTTTTCTCATGGTTCACCAAGGATCCCGACCAAACCCCTGTCGGCTCGAGTTCGAGATTAGCCAGTGAGAGTTGGGCGTCCCCCAAGCATTTTTGACTGTCGAGGAGATTCACTCCAACGACGTATGTAGCTATAGCATACAATTTCATATTATACAAGTATTTAACATATTCAAACATTTGATAATTTCAAACATTTCAAATATGAGTCATGTATTTCAAAAGAGAACGAGTGCGATAAAGTACACACTCGACTCCATCCATTTTTAAAATATCAAATCATGGATGACAAACAAGCATATATTAATTCCATATGAGTTCAAGTAGGCATGCACTTGACACTCACCAAATAGTTCAGGTATAATAGCACACTTGGGATTCAGGTGTCCACCGTGGGATCCTCTTGAAGGTTCTCTGAGTGCCTGAGCATTTAATAATGAATTACTACTTAGAAACCCCAATTATCACAAAAGATTGCACACTTGTGCAATCTAGAGAAATCTTACGAAAATGGGTCTTAACTTGCTCAATTCCAAGGTTCAAAAGTGGTGTTTAGACACACAAGGAGAAAACTAGTTTTCCTTCTTTAAAACAAGTCCAAAAGGGTGAAGTAGTGTTGAAGGATAGGGAATGGTCTCGAAAAAACTCCACTCCCCTTTCAAGTTTGGAAATTTTCAGATTTGAGGTGTGCATTTGAAAAAATCAAAACTCACTCTCCGTAGGTCCAAAATTGGAAAACTTGGTACCGTTGGAAACTTCTTTAAAGTACTAAAAGTTCCTAGAATACACTTTTCTATTATTTCTAACGGAAGATATTCAAAAATTAGCTCAAACTTGCTGTTTTAAGCTCGCAAGGCAGTTTTGAGGTTGGTTTTTTTGCCAATTTTGGAAAATCGGCAAAAATCACAGAATTCGATCTAGCTTTTGAATTTTGGAACTCAATTAGAGTTTCAAGCAAGGTTCAAAATTCAACAAATGAACAAGAATTGGAGTTTTGAGCACCAAGATATAGCAGCTCAAAATTGCTGAAAAATTGAGACACTTAGACAATTTTCGAGGTTGAAATCATGAACTTTGGGACCTTGTTTGAGCATCGAAATGAACTCAAATGACACCAAATTTGGCAGTATTATACTACCATATGAGAGCTATCCATCTACAAATTTCATGGAAAAATTCATTTGGGATTCTGGCGAACAAAGTTGATAAATTTGCAAAATTTCTAAGGCGATCTGCCTTGCATTTGCATTTTTCTCTTTTCCAAATATTGACCAATGAAAATTCTCAAACATCATTCATTTATGAAGAAAAAGTCTAAGAAACATCCAGAGTGCAATTTTGTAGGTGATTAGCACCAAAATTTCGGAATAACAAGTCCCAAATCAAAGCTAAAGCATTAACTAGTCAAAAGAGGGTTTTCTACCTTTGAGTCAGTTTTGGATTTCAGCCACAACGCACTCAATTCAACTCGAAATTGAGCATGGTTCATGGAGTTGAAAACTAGATTCATAAAGCTACAATTTCTTAGAAAGAAATTGTTTTCAAAATCAGTCCACAACTAGGTCATTTTTGGACATCAAGTTGCTGCTAAAAACAGAGTCCCCTATGAGGACGTGGAACAGGGCAGTCGAATTTACAAGCTTGGTACAGATCGCTCAGGTTAAATTAGAACCTGTATTTTATACCGTTGGAAAGCTGAAAATCTAGTTTCCAGTACCACAAAAGGCACTTGATTTTGACATCGGAGCAAAAGGATATGGCCGAAACAAGAACACTGCCTGGGCAGTGACGTGAGGATTTTTCCAGGTTCACCATCTTATGAAATTTTAACTTTTGACCAACCAATTCATGAAATTATTTTGACAAAACTTCTACACATCTCATACCAACATATAAACATCATAATTAAGCCATTAGATCCATAAAATTTTGACTTAAGGGTCACAATCATCATGAGGGCCAGAATCGGAAATTTTTTCGTCTTTCAACTCCCTTTGAACTATCTTGCATAACCTCACTTATTTCTACTAATTTAACCTCTAATCCAACCTTAACAACATTAAAGCTCATCAAATCAGTCCCAACAACTCAAAGTGGGAATTCATAGAGCCCACATAACAATTTTTCACCATAAATAATGCTACCCACAATGCATCTATAAGTTTCCAAGTGCAATATAAACTTGTAAAACTAAGATTTGAAGAGTGGATGATCATATACTCCTTAGTATGGTAAGACCAGAATTTTCGGTCACTTGAAGCTTAGCAAAACTTGTGGAAAGTGAGGCTCCTTTTGTAGCCTACGATGATCTCCAAAGTGCTTAGCTAAGTGGAGGTAAATTTTGGTGTGATTTGGTGAAGTTTTTGGTGGTGAAATGAAGTAGAATTTTGGAGAGCTTTGGAGAGTTTCTTTCTCCTTGGTGGTCGGCTGTTCTTGAGCAAGAGAGGAAGTCACATTGCTGATGAAGAAGCTTCCTTGTGAAGCTTATAAATTGTGGATAAGAATTGGTCCAAAAGTCAACTCTCTCTCTCGCGCGTGCGCGCGTGCGTTTCGTACTCGATTCCTTTCGAGTTCGTTTCACTTGTGCACTAAACCTCTAATGCACTTATATTCATACTAATATTATTCACTCTTAATAGTTTAGAAATAATTTCTAAAATCCTCCAATTAGTCGCACGCGCCGAAAATGCGAACTTTCGACTTGTGCGCGATAACGCAAAATCTCTAAGAAATTCTTATAACGATAGTATAACTAACTGTCACTTGAGTATTTAAACTTAAAAATAACCATTTTAGGACTAATATACAAGTTTCTAATTTTTCAACCTATTGTACTCTCGAATCGACTATTATTCCCAAACGTGCAGTCACTATTCACACTTAACGAGATTTCAAAATTAAATTTCGAAACGAGTCACTTTAAAAATATAAACAAGCCATAGTTCAATGTATTTAGGTATAAAAGGGCTAGAAAATAATATTCGGAGTATTTGGCCAAATAAATAATTAAATAAGCTAAAATTAGAAGTTTAAAATAAGGTAAATTTGCCCTCACATGAGTCTAGTATTACTTTGTCAAATCTCCAATAAATTTGCCTCAATGCGTCCTTTCGAAAAACTATTGACGCGCGAGCGGTATGCACTTAATTAGAACTCATTCACCTTTAATTCCTCAATTAACTTTTCTTAATTTACTATTGATCATTCTTAATTTTCCCCAAGATAATTACACTCTCGAATAGAATATCACCTCGAAACACATGTACTTATTATTTCTCACTTAAACAAATCTTCGAAAATTAAAATTTGCTAACGAGATATTTTAAAAACATAAGGAAGACATTGTTTCATATGAATGGACTTAAAATAGTTGAAACAAATTATTTGGAGAAAACATGTGAATAAATATTTAAATAAATCAATAATATTCGATAAAAATAAGAAATTTTTCGAGTCCTCACAAGGGTTCTTAAACTCTAATTTCTTCAATTGGAGGTCAATTGAAGGTTGTTTCATAGGGCTTTTCACATTTTTAAACATCACCAATCATCCTTCTACTTGATTAAGGTAAGTTTTTTTTATCAAATCTTTGTATTTTAAAAGTTCAATTTTCAATTTCCTGAGCTTTCCGACATCTTTTAATTTCTAAATTTTGATGATGCATAATGATGTTTTTGACCTTATTCATGTTTATTAAGGTTATTTATGCATGATTATATGTTCAAATATAGCAATTTGATAATTAATATTTTTTATTTTTTTAATTATTATATTTGGGTTAAAATTAGAAAGTTGGATTAGGGTATTTTTAAGCCTTTGGTAATGAATGATTATGGTTAATAATGGCTAGTTAATGATGTTTTAGCATGTTTCAATCGTGTATAATGATAATTTGAGTAATTTTGTGAGTTAATTAGTTGAGTTTTTTCTTAAATCAGGATTGTAGCTAATTGCAACATTATTGTTGTTAATTATACATTGCTTAATCATGTTTAATTGCTAATTTCACTGATTGTTTTATACTTGTTACATATCTTGATTAAGTTGGTGATTTTGGTCAATTTTTGCGATAAATATATCTCTTCTTGTATGGTCCTATAAGCAAATTATTGGATGATTTTTAACATTAAGAAATGACTTTGAGGATTATTTGGATCCATTCAAGATATTTATTGCCATTTTCTGAATTTTCTCTTAATGGCTGAACATAATTGCAAAAATTTTTTAGGTACTATACTAAGGGGAAGAAGAGTTATATATATTCCTCTTCTAGTAGTGATGAAAGGGAGGTTAATGAGGAAATGGAAGTATCTGAGGAGGAAATGTCATCTTTTCCTCCACCAGTTAGCCGACAGCCTGGTGAGGGTACCTCTAGCGGAGCGGGGAGATCAATATATGACAGTGCTAGATTCAGTATTCGTAAGAATCAAGAGTGGCATGAGGAGCGTGCTAATTTAGAGTTTCTATTTGAGATGCACGTGAGTCCACTAGTTGAGATGATGTATAACATCTCAGAAGATTTTGCTCAGCTTGGATCGGCTCCGATTTTTATCCTACCAGATTATTACTACCCCCGATTTTAGTGCGTGACTTTTATGCTAATATTGAGAATAAGGCACGCCACAGTGGTAAAATTGTTGAGTCTTGGATGCGTGGGAGACGAATCACCTTGTCACGTCAAGACTTGGCTGCTATTTTGGGGTGTATGGATGATGGACGTCCAGTTAGATTTGAAGAAGGAATTTGTTCCCCAAAATAGGAGGTAGGATCTATCATTGGCCATGGCAAGATTTGGTCTTGAGTACCGACCATTTCGTTCTACAAGGAAGAAAACTATATTGGCCAATGTTTTTGAACCTCACCATCATCTTATCATTTACATGATAGTTCACAATGTCATTCCTAAGAAGATGAGGTACGATATCTACTTCTTGGATTACATGTTCCACAACCGGACTTCTCCGAATGTGCGCATTTCGCTGCCTAATATCATCATTAACCATATTCGATCTACGGCGAGGTGTTAAGATAACTTCTTTCAAATTATCCTTTCCTCATCTACTGACTTTGATATTTTCACGTTTTGAGATTTCGTTTGGAAGGCATGAGGCGGGAGTAGGTTCCACCAAGAGCTGAAATGACTATCACTACTCTTCGTCGGTTGGGTATTGGCACAGGAGATATTCAACGACCTATTCAAGAGCGGAGACAGAAGGTTAGACATGCTCGTGATGAAGTTGGACCTTCCACTGCAGCTCCACCTCCTCCTCCGCCATAAACTAATTGGCAGCGACTTTTTGACCATATGGATGACTTTGCATTCCAGTTTGCGGACATTAGGAATCGCCTAAGCCGAATTGAAGATCATTTGGGCATTCATCCACTGCCAAATCGTGATGCAGAGCATGACGATGAGAGAGATGATTGACTTGGCACACTGACGAGGCTAACTTTTGCTACTGGAATTGCTTTCTTGATTGTGTTAACTCGTAGACCTTCAGTTGTTTAGCTTCATTTTATTTTTGTGTGTTTTTTATTTGGTAGGTACTTATATTTTGGCAGTGGTTCGTGATTACTGGCTGATAAGGATCTCAGCCATTACCTTGGAAAGTACTTTCTTTCTTTGCTTTTCTTTTGTTTCTTTTTTTCCCTACACATTAAGAACAATGTGTATTTTAAGTGTGGGGGAGAAATGTGTGGTATTTGTGGTTTTTATTGTGTTTAAGGGTGGTTATGCTATTTGCAATATTTCTTGTGTTTAAATTTTGTTCCTTATGAGTTGCTAACAGGGAGTTTAGTCCATTTTTAAGAGGAGAGTCTGTCAAAATTTTTCCAAAAACCTTATACATATAAAAATAACTAAATAAATAAATAAACTTTTGTCACTTACCCTTTGAAATAAATATATGTGTGTTAAAACTTCTTTTCTCTTTTAATTTGAAAATAATTATTATGTGATTATAATTTTATACCTATAGGAAATTATATCTAATAAAGTGGAGAAAATTATGCCAACATTTTTCATATTTGATGAAAATTTTTCTGTTTATATGATTTTATAAGTTAAGAAATTAATATGGTCAATAAGTGTCATACTTGTCTCATAATTATTCTTTAGAGGGAATTTTATTATTTCTATATATATATACTCTATTATTAAAAAAAGGGGGGGAGTTATTCTACTCCAATGGTTCTTGTACTTCGTAATCGGGAGTTTTCATCTACAAATATCGATTTTTGCATAAAATGGTACTTGAGTTAAGAGTATGAAAAACAACTTGAGTATGTGAAGTGTTGAGTAACCGGTGATCTTTATCTAAAAATATCGATCCTCGCGTCAAAAGGCATTTTTCACAACTTAAGTAATAATTAAACTCTTACAATGTATATAAAAAATACATATATATATATATAATAATAGCGAAAAAAGAGAAAATAGATCCCTCTTTAAAAAAAATAAGAAGTTGATCATGAGATTGGTTAGCATCTTTATTGACTATATGAGTTGCTTGCTTGTGAAATTGGGTAAAAATGAGAAATTGAGTTGAATTAGTAAAATTATGGTATATTGGCTCTTCTTTGTTTGATATTATGAGTACTTGAAGTTAACTGAAAGATCACATAAGGGTTATTTACCTTGATTCAAGGAAATGAAGTGTTTTGGCTGCATATGTTTATTTCCAATCTTTGGATCATTGATGGTTGGAATTTCTTATTGCTTGAGGACAAGCAATTGTTCAAGTGTGGGGGTATTTGACAAGGGTTTATTTTATGTATTTTTAAAGGCATTTTATTAGTTAATTTTGGGTTTGATTATTTAGTTTTATAACTTAAATAACTAGGTTTTGGTAAAAATACACATTTTTGGTAAAAGTGGTTAAAATTGTATTTCTATTGAGTTTAGTGATAAAAACTTCATTTTTATACAGGATTAATGATTCAATCACCAAAAGATATCAAATGAGGTGAAAATTAGATGATTGGTGATAAATTCAAGTGGTTGGAAAAGAAATGAAGTTAAAAAACGTTTAAGTGAGAAATGCAGTTCAAGACAGTTTTGGCACTCTTCAGTATTTTGACTATATCTGGAGTTATACTTATCGGATTGAGGTGATCTTTATACCAGCTAAGAAAGAGACCTTCAATTGGTATGAATAAACCGAAAACCAATTCTGCTGTTTTCATGGACAAAAAGTCGAAATACAGAAGCTGCATTCTGTTTGACCAGGAGACAGTATTTTGACCATATCTCAGGCTATAAAACTCCGATTTAGGTGATTCTTGAAGTATTGGAAAGCTAATTCAAAGGGTTACAACTTTTGTGTTTTGTACAAAAGTTATTTTGGCCTCTATCATAGAGAAAATCATAGTTGAAATATAGCTAAGTTGAAAACACAGGAAGGCAAAACGCGAGTTGAATCCGAGTTTTGTGTAGGTGCGTTTTGTAGCCGAAGACCAGCAATTTGCTCAGCCAATTTTCTTGTGTTCAGATTACTTTCCAGCTATAAGTTACAAGAGAATTCGATGCACATGCTTCAGAATACAAAAGGGCAAGAAAGGTGCCTTATTTTCAAGTCAAAAATATTGGTTATTGACTATCCTAACAAATTTCAGATTTGGGAATCAAAGGATGGAAATTTTGATCAAGAAAAGGAGAGTTTTGCACCAGCTTTTATAGAGATACATTAGAGAGGTCAGAGGATATACGTAGAGAGATTTTCTGACAGCAAACTCTCTCTAGCTAGTAATTTGCAGGAACACTTGGAGGATTCATCTTGTAATCATCTAGTACAAGACATAGCAGATTTTTGGAGGGCTTCAATATTGCTTGGCCAAGTTTTTCTTTATCTTGTACTTGTAAACTGAGATGTTTTCATTTAATGAAGTTATGAGTTTGATTATTATATCATCAATGATGTGCTAAATTTCTACATCTAGGGAGTAGATGAAATTTATGGCCAAGTGATATGAATTGAATGTTATTTATACTTGTTGTATCTTGTATTAACTTGTCTATTTATGTATGTTTGACTACTTGTTGTTGTTTGATCACCAATAGCAGGTTTGTAGTTATTTTTGCTCATTGAAAAAGAGTAAAAACAATGTAATAACATAAGTAGAGATTGAGTAGTATATTCATGAGAATAGAAATACATTCAAGTGGATGAAATCTGTATTTTATATATGAACAAGACTAGATTTAGTATTTATCAAGAGATTAGGAAAAACTAAATTGTTTTAACCCAATTTTATCATGAGAATGAAGATTTGGCAATTTTAGAAATAAATCTCTGGTTAAATGAGAGCTGTAACAAGTGTTAAATTCATTCATTTAGATTATTTGTGCCATAAGTGGAATCTACATCCCTAGATTCAAGTATTTGGTGAAATTTTCTCCAGTTGTGATATTGTAATTGTCTAATGAAGAATTGTAGGAAGAAAACAAATTTTTAGTTGTATTTAATTCTGGATTTGCTGCTCAACTATATTGTAAGTCTAAATAATAGAGTAAATTAGCATCTAGTAATTGTTTAAATTGCTCCTCATGGGATCAATCCGATACATACCATATATTATGATTTTGGCCTGTATACTTGCAGTCACATGGGTATAAATTCGGATTTAACTTGTACTTGTAGAAAAAATCCGTCATTACTATAATTAATTTCCATATATCAGAATTATGTACGTCATTCATTCCACACAACTGCAATAATTAATTTGCCTATATCAAAATGGTGCAAGTACTATGACAAAATCTGTGTAAAAATACATGAAATTAAAGAGCTACAAACAAGTACAATAGAGAAAGATCACAAGATAAGAAGAGACCCACTAAAAAATGTCACCAACAGTTCAAAGAAGAGCTAAAGCCATCTTTTCCTTAGCCTTTACTAATTAAACCGATAAGCAAAATAGAAAATAATGGTATTTTCGCTAAACTGACATGCAAAATAGAAAATATGAAATTAACGTACTTATTTTATCTTTGTAAAGCAATAATAACATTTTAATAGATCAATTAAAAACCTTATTTTGATGTAGAAATATTTTTCACTTCGAAATAGATAACTATAGTTATGATCCAATGGTCAAAAAGGATGCAGGGCCTGGACGGTTGTCAATAGCATCCGTTTGGAATGATATAACATGTTTTGAATAAGATATAATTCTACGTGATCTATTTGTAAAACTTAAAAATAAAAACGAATTATTACATATAGGATCCACATGAATAGTAACGCAATATCACACCTCTATTATAAGGATGTATAAGAAGTTTACATAAAATTATAAAACGTTCAAAAAAATTTACATTTTTTAGGGATGGTTGTCAGTAGCAATCATTTGGAACAATGTAACATGTTTTGAACAAGATGTAATTCTACGTGATCTATTTGTAAAACTTAACAATAAAAACGAATTATTACATATAGGATCCACATGAATAGTAATGCAATATTACACCTATATTGTAAGGATATATAAGAAATTTACATAAAATTATAAAACGTTAAAAAAAAGTTACATTTTTAGGGACGGTTGAACTAGCAACCGCTCCTATCCAGCATCCGATCAAAAATGGCATCCATCTCAGTCTTAAACAACAAAATCCAAAAAGCCTTAGGCCCCGTTTGGACAGCTATTTTTCACTGAAAAATTGCGTCATTTTTCGTGATCATATTTCTTTATTACATTTTTTCCTCACGTATATCAAATCGCTAAAATAATTTTTTTACAAAAAATGCAAGAAAATATAATCCAAACAAGGCCTTAGCAAACTGAAAAAGTGGAGTTACCTTGCAAAGCACAAAAATGTAACTTTCTCACAAAACCAGCTTTATTTTTTATTTTTGAAAAAAATACATACAAATTTTGGAAATTTTGCAACTAAGCTTCCATGTGTCAACACCTTAAGCATAAATAGGAACTCTTGTTTTCTTTTATTAGGTAATAAGAAAATAGGATATTGTTCTAAAATAACCGGCATCCTTTTAGACCAAGCATATGGTAAGAGAAACTTGAAATTTTTGACATTTGACAAAAATTGAATTTTTTAGTTTGACCCGACATATGCATTAAGAGAGGAAGAGTTGAAAGTAAAGCTTTAAAGGACAAATTTTTTTTCTATTAAATCTTTTTTTTTCATTAGTAAGTCTAGATGCATAACATACAACGTACATTTAGATTTGAATTTCTTCTTTTGCAAATGTATCGCATATCCAAACCCAGAAGTGCAATAGAATTGCTACAGTAAAAAAATATTGAGGCAATTTTCAATGACACTAAACTTTTTTATAGCAAGCCTTCCACTGTAGCCCCCCACTATGAAAAATAAGATAGTGGGAATGCTGTCATAAAAAATTGGAGTGTCATTAATATTTTTCAACATTAATCCTATTTTAAATAGTGTGTGTTTGAAATATATGGGGCCTTATTGATTGAAATGTAAGGAGATAATTATAAACATATGGGCCTGTCAACATCATAGTATATTACGTGGAAGTGAAGAGTATGTTACAATTAAAAGCCCATTTGAATTACATTTTTTTTTGGAAAATTTTGGGAGCTTTGTAATATATATATATATATATATAGTAGTATTTTTTTCAGATGTGATATATGTCTGGTAGAAAGTTAATTTGAAAATGTGGTGAGGGTTGAAAACTCAATTTTAAACAGATGAACTGTAATGTTGTAAATCAAAGTGTTATAATAGTGTAATTTCATCCATATTTAGGGATTACTTTTTTTATTTTTTTTATTCTTTTCTATAAGGAAGACTTGTCTCAAGTCTCATAGGGGTTAAAGGGAGAGAAGATGGTATCGAGAGTCGAACAAGGGACCTCAGATCACTGGGCCAACATCCCTACCAAGCAAATGCCCATGAAAACGTTAGATTTAAAGTGAAAAAATATTTAATTTCATGTCCTGAGAGCTAAATGTCTTACTTTTGATTATATTGAATTTGTTTTCCCATGTTTCTTTTGATTAAGAGGTTGCCTTCTAGATTCATATGTCTGGATTCGCTTCAAATGTTATGTTATGTCTGGAATGGACATAGAAAGCTATATGGGCTACTGCGCTAGAATGGGCGAAGAACTAACCGGTGGTATGCTTTACCAAGATCTAATTGACCATTTTTCTAGTTACACGTTGGAATTGAAGTTTGTTAAATCAATTGTTGGAATAATTAAATCAAGTAATATTTTGAAGTTCAGTAGTTTTAGAATTATATTTTTTATTTGGTAAATAGATTAAAATTGGATGTCAAAATTGGTTTAGGAACATAATTGAGTTGTGTTTAGAAATTAGAATAGGTTTCATGTTTACGTCTCTATTTAAGAATTTAAAGTCCTACATTTATAGTTGAGGAAAATTAATAGATTGATTAAATAACCTTCCGTGCCTATCTTGCCGCTTTTGAGATCAGGAACAGTAGTTTTGTCTATTATATTTGTTCAAAGAAAGTATTGCGGCTTTGTCCATTCATTGTTTAATTACTACAAAAGTTTTGTTTGGCTATTAAAATGTTGAGACATTAATTTTTACATCCGTTGTGTGATTTTTTGTGCTAAAATCAATGTTGGCCAATTTATTGCATGGAATTAGCATGAGGAAATTATATTCTTTATTCTTTTTTTTTAGGGAAGGAAAATATTTCTTTTTTTTTTGTAAGGATAAATGGCGTCATCTTTGATTATCCCCAGCTAGGGGTGTCAATGGGTTAGTTTGGACCCGAACCCAACCCGGATCCGATAAATTTTTCCGAGTTTGGGTTGAAAAATAAGTTCGAAACCCGAACCCATACCTGTTAACTCTAACAAAAAAAAGGGTCAGATACGGAATATGAGATTCCGACCCAAACACAAACAATATATTAATAATTATAAAATAAATATTTCTGAATACATTCTTCTACCAAATTAACAATTTATTAATGACTTTCAAGATTGATTTGTGATTAGTTTTGAATTGACTATTACGAGTTATTTGTGATTTAGTTTTGTATTTTGATTTGTTTAAATTTGGAGATTGGATCTGCGATTGGTTTTGGATTCAATTTTGGAATGTTTAAATTTGGACCTTTTCTTTTCGAGTAAACCTGGACCTGACTCGGGACTCGCCGAATCCGATTCCGAAACTCTAAGGTCAAGACCCGTCGGGTATACGGGTCGGATCCAGATCTACTATATAAAAAATGGGTTCGGGTTCGGAAATTTCAATTCCGGCTCGAAACCAACCTGTTGACACCCCTATCCGTAACAGGGATAGAAAAATGAAAGAAATGCAACTACTCCATGTTATTCCTTTGAAGTATGTATTATTAGAAACCTTTGTTATCATAATTGAATTTCTATCCACATGCCAAAATGTAGAAAATTTAATTTGTTTGTATTCTTTTTCAAATATATTGTTTAGCTAGATTTCTAGTATATAAATGCACATTTCAGTGCACGAGCGCGCACACACATATTTCTATATATATATTTATATATATATACATGCACGTACATACATACATAAATATATCTATACATATATTATTTTTATTTTACCCTATCACCCCTCCCGCACCGTTCCAACACTCAAAATTGAAATATTAGTTTGATGCTAAGTGCCGTCTTCCTTTCATTAACATGCTATTCCAATTTAATCTTTTATTGGATGAAAGATCTCATGTATAAAATTATCTGAAATTGCATGACTGAATTAATAACTAACTGCATGGATTCAATCTCCTGAATGAGCACATCCTTGAAGCCATGTCCGCGAGTCTTGCAGGTAGGTTTTTTTTACTAGATATAAGCCATAAATTATGGTTGTGTCCCTTGAGTACCAAAGCAACCCAAAAAAAAAAAAAAACTAAATTGATCAGGCCAAAATAATTGAAGTAGATGCCAACGCCCTTCTATTTGCTTGTCCTAGAAAACGCATGCATTGTTCTTGCTACATTGATATTTTATTTTCCCGTTCCAAAGTCTAAATATATAAACTTAAGCATCGAATATGTATAATCTATTACAATGAAGAGGTTTTACAACCGTTAATTGGGGTTGGGAGTCAATGTGGTTGGGCTTGTTGTACAATTGGTACAATTGTTATATCTTTTCAAAAGATCTTGTATATTTACAATCGCGATTATATTAATTTATTGAATTGGTGTACAAGAATAAAGTTTAGGTGTACAATAAAGAAATATAAGCATACACCAAATCATGTAAAATGTACAGTAACCATACAATTGTACCAAACTCTCAACTCCAATCACGCCATTTTCCGTTAATTGATCTCATAATCTTTCTCAAATTCTATGGAATTACTACTGTGTCTCAATGCAGTTTATTCAAACGTAGGTTTAAAGCTGTTCCCTTTTCGCCACTCCCAAATATTTAATAAACATGTGCTAGTTGATTTCTCTCTAGTTCCTAAATAAGAGATGGTTAGCACTTGTGCTTGAGCTCGAATCCTATGCAAGCTTAATTTTTTGAGCTTTGATGCTAATGCTATATTAAGAATCTTAATTCTTGTTCGTGTTTGAACTCGACACATGACTTATTGATAGTCAATGCGGACCGCATGGGTGAATGAGAGAGCTGATATTGGTATTGTTGTATGAGAGAGCTGATATTGGTATTGTTGTAAGAAATGATGAAGATTATACATATATAATGTAGATGCTCAAACCAGCAAAGCAGAAAGCTATCATTTTAAGTGCATCTGCAGTCACTGAGTTCTAACAACAAAAAGGCTTAAGGAACAGAAATCAAAGATTCATCCGCAATAGTTCATCAATTTGACAGGATGGTGTAGACAGACCAAAGCAGAAGTCAATGATTAGCTAACTATTCCATCTTCCATGCTATTAAGACAACAATATAATTCTTGAAATGAGAGTTGTAACAATATTCTGGTTTAAAGCTGCTTATTTTCTTCAGCGTTCGTTCGAGCCATCTCGAGCTGTCTCTGATAATCAAGCATTTTCCTACACAGATCATCCCTTTCAACAATAACATCTTTCAAGCAGCTCTTTATGGACTCAATCTTGTCGTACATTTCATCAATAACAAATTCAACAGCTTTAGCAAAATCAGGTTCCAGGTTCTCAGTGGCCTGAGTGAGAATTTCTGTAGCACTGCCAAGTTTAGCTTCAAGCAACTGTAAAATGCAGGGATCATCTTTTAAGAATGACAAGTGAAAAAGGTAACATATTTTTGAGTTTTAAGAGCTTAAATAAAATGATGTAATGGGATATTCGTTTAGATATGCCTAGCCAGACTGAAGTTGAAAAAATTTTTCTACCAAGGCCCATTCATGAGTTACCATCATAAGAGGCTTTAGTTTTGTTGGTAGGTTAGGGAATCCTTCACACTTCAAAAGATTGGCATTAGAAAATCATGTTATTCAGGAAAAAGTTTAGATCTGAGAGCTGAGTGCACTATGCAATCCAATTATACAATGATAAAACAAAAAATAAGAGTGACGTACCCTTTTCTGCTCAAGCCACGAATTACCAATGTGCTGCACAGTTCCTACCAACACCTGTAGCTTCCGTTCTAGAGCATCAATTCTGGATTTGAATTCATCTTCAAAACAATCCATAGCATTCTGTAAAACAAGCATCTGACTCAAGATTGACTCACAAAACCTTTTGTTCTCCTTCTCTGACAACTGCAGCTTATCCTTCTCTATACAAAATTTGGCCGTCTCAACTTGCACTCGGCTCAACCTTTCAAGTACAGATTCTGTTTCTTCATCCTGAAGACTGGTTGCAACTTTATTGTTTCCATCATTCATTATATTTTGACGCACCAATAAATTCTGATCACACGAATGTTCTTTCATTTCAATGTCAACACAATGCTCTAGAGGTTTGGAGTTCATTATCCCATCTGAGACATATTTAAGTGACTCCTGCCCATCTTGTAGAGCAACCTCAACCTTGTTTACTAACAATTCTATTTCTTTAGATAACCTTCTTAGTTCATTTACTTTCTCATCTGGCAATTTGGTCAACGTTGTTCCATAATGGGTGCTACCAGATGATTTATCTACCAATTCCTTAATCTGAGTTTGCAAAAGTGCCAAAGTTGTTCTGATCTCAATCTCTTTCAGGTTACAAGCTTGGTTTTCCTGCTGAAAAAGAGAGAGCTCTTCCTCCAGTTCCACTGTGTTTTTAGCAATTTCAGCCTGAACCTGATGATCTGGCTCAAATGCGTCTCTAAAGCAACTAGTGTCCTCTTCCTCTTGTTCGTCTGTACTGTCCTTCTTCCTCCTGTCCAACCGATTAATGAAACACTAGCATTTCAAATTTCAAGCTGATTGTCATATTATAAACAGTGAACTTAAGCACTACCTTAAGAAGGCGTTTCTGGTTTTGTAATGCAACAACATCTGCTAAAGATTCGTTGTTGGCAACAGCCTATCATTGAAAAAAGAAAATACAGGAGAGGTAAATCAATTAATACTTGTCAAAATATAAAAGGAAGGATTACTAATTGATTAATCCTTCTTAATTTCAGAATGAACCTGAGAAGTATTTAGGCCTGAAAATGAACTAGTACTAGAAACTGGTAGCCATCCACACAGAGCAGCAATCTTGGACTTCTGAGCACCTCCAATGACCTGTGATTATGAGACCATGAACCCGGTATCTTGCTCAAATTACTCTTGGTCTTAGCTGAGTAACTAGACCGAGGAGTTATGCTGGTCAGACATATTTTCCCCTCATCCTTCATCTCCACAGTAGTTGAACTGGAAGAATCAGTTCCTTTTCGCCTTTTTGATGTAATCTGAGGAGACAATGAGTCTTCCCCGTTCATTGGAACAATCCTTATTTCCTCTGGATTGGGATACTTACGTGAATTTCAGTGCAAAAAACTGCTTCCAATGATGATCTATCAACACAGTAGTTTTGAGGGACAAATATATGAAGCAAAGCAAGAGTAAGAACAGAGATTTCTTGATTCCTTTTCAAGAAAAATAATAACAGTATAGACTGGAAATTTGATGATCTATCCTTCAGTGGTCCATCCTTCAGTGGGATCTATCCTTCAATGATGACCTATCATTCAGTGGTCCATAACCAAGAAAACAATGGCCAACTTAAAAATGGCATCTACGAATATCGAAACAGAAAATACAGGAACAGAGGTAAAACCAAATCCATGCATAGGAGAAAAGGAAATGAATAAGAAAAGCTAAAGGGAAAAAATTTAAATTAAAAAGAAAACTCCCTGTTTGACATATGGGAAAAGAGACAGAGAAGGCAATGGCATATTTTGCTTCTATATATCTTTAGACTCTTGGACTGAGAAGAAGAAGAAGAAACGAATAAGAGAGAAGTTGGACCGATTGTCTTCTCAATTTTTGAGAAAATGGAATAGAGAAAAGTGTCAAATGTACATGGAAAACGAAGAGTTGAAGAAAACAAAGAAGACACCTTAGGGACAAAAAATATTTGCACTATAATCCGGTACACACATTTATTCTTCACCTAATTCTGCTTTCATTGTTAAGCATGTCAATTCAAGAAATTTGTTTCTCTAGTATAATTGGAGATTTATTGAGACTTGGAAATTGATCCAAGTTTACTTTCTTGAGTAACTCCTTGACCTCGAAACTATAAGTTTCAAACTATAACTTCATTTGGTTTTTTTAACCTATATACAAGATAGAGACAGAATCTTGGATTAATTCATTGGCTAGATCCATAAATAAGTATAACGGTTTATGCACAATTGAGATGTATTTTTATAGTATCAATTTGGTTGTCAGTTAATAGGATGATGATGGTTAACATATCAGCACTATCATTTGTTTAATAGCTCGGCAAGAGAAGGAGAAAAAATGTTCAAATTGGAAAAATTTGGAATATTGCCTTGCTTCACTTAAAATGTTCACACTTGCAAATTGCAACTTTCATTGAGGACATCAATAAGATGAGAGAGGCTGTTGAATAATGCACATTTTCTTTCATTCATAAATGGCAAAATGTAGATAGTCATCATAGACTATTAAACTTCGCAGTGAAACTCGTAAAAGATAAATTAGTAAGGGTGATATTACTTACACCCTTGTTATATTATTTGTATTCTCACTACTCATTTTCATTTTGATGAGACCATTCTTCATATCATGATTTCTTCTCCTTGCTTGTAAGCTAACTTCATTAGATTTCGTTGTCCAATTAGAATAGGAAAAGAAATTATAGCAAGATAATATGGTCTCATTAAATTGAAAATGAGATATTCATAGTGTGAATAACGTAATAGAAGTGTAAATAACATCCTATTAAGTAATTGGGAGTCTAAGTAGTAACTCCCCTCCCAGCTGAATGAGGAGGCATACATGAGGGCAACTATGGGAATTCTTGTATGATCAATTTTTAACTTTAATATCTTGTCATTTGAAGTTTAAAAAAAAAAAAAAAACGCTTTCATTAGTGTTGGTCCACTAATTTTATGGTTATTTTTTGGGCAAATTACATTTTATCCCCCTGTGGTTTAGTGCTTTTTTTACATAACCCCCTATGGTTTCAAAAACTATACATAACCCCCTCATGGTTTGAATCAAAGTATCAAAGTGATGGAAATAGTCATTCATAACGGAACTTCTAAAAATGTCGAAATTACCCTTATAAATATATGACACACTAATTTCATATGATTTTTGTATTTTACTATATAACTCTCTTATAGTTTAATACTTTACCATATAACCCCCTTATAATTTTCAAAATATATACATAACCCCCCTGGTTAATACTCCCTCCGTCCCGCAAAGTTCGTCGCACTTCGAAAACAACGCTTGTTAAGCACAGTGACATCCACTCACCTGGAAACTCATTTGTTCCAAACTTGCCCTTTACTGACTTATCCAAGAAACAAATGGATCCCATAAAAAAGCACTCCTTTGTTTCAGAAAATTGATTTCCTTACCGTAATCTTCTTCATCCAAGAAACAAATGGGTCAAAGCGGACCCATCTAAAAGCAATGCTTTGTTTCAGCCACCAGAAAGTACGTCTAGCACATGTATTGTCACATCATCAGTGGAGGGCAGAAATGAGACTTCACAGCTTAAAATAGTTTAAAATATTAAACATGACAAATATTTTGGAACAGTCCAAAAAGAAAAGTATGACACTTTCAATGGGACGGAGGGAGTAAATAATTTTCAACTTTACATAAGGGTATTTTTGACATTTGAGGTGACTCCGTTACGAATGATCATTCCCGTCACTTTGACATTTTAATCCAAACCATGAAGGGGTTATATATTACTTTTGAAACCATAGGGAAGATACGTGAAAAAGCGCTAAACCACAAGGGGGTAAAGTGAAATTTGCCCTTATTTTTTTTGTGTTTTTTGGTCAAAGTACAATCACATGACTGACCTGTAATTTACATTTAGGCTATTGGACTGAAGAAGAAAGAAGCAAAGAAGAGAGAGTCAGCACAACAAATGCAAAGTAGAAGATGGACCGAGTTTCTTGGGTTCTCAAGAGAGTGGAGAACCGTAAAGATTCATGAAGAAGAGAAAAAGAAATTGAAGGCAGCCATTGTTAATAGCAACAGTAATTCAGCATTAATTTTCCATCACATTCTTGCTTTTATTATCAATACTTTCAATTCAAGAATTTTGTATTGTACCTAAGTATGGTTACAGAGGGTAGGAACTTTTTCTCATGCAGAAGGTTCATTTCCATATATTTGAAAGAAGGGAATTGTGATTGACACTTCCACTTTTTTGACACTTTTATTAATTTTTTCTTAATTATGTGAAAAAAATGGAATCGACTTCCAATGGTATATTAAGAGAAGTGGTGAATTAGGAAAAAAATATATACTTTTTTTTTTTGCAATTCACCACTTCCCTTAATTGAGAGAGAGGGAGAGGAAAGGGGGGGGGGGGAGGGGGGGAGGTTGCTCTTATTTTTCTTTTAAGAGAGAAGAGAAGATGGACCCATTGTGTTCCAATTTTTCAACAGATTCAAGAGACAAAGAGACAGTTTAGAGGACAAAAGTATTGTTGCGATAACAATAGTCCCCAATCCCCGCCTTATACTTTCCAGCTCTTCTTGCTTTGAATCTTGATAGTTTTGATTCATGACAGTGTGTTAAATCAGGCTGCGAAATTGTTGCAAGTGATAATTCTGTGTTATAGACATATTCAATTTGACCTTAATTTAATCAGCAAGGGAGGCCTCTTATTTGATTCATTAACGAATATTATTTAGACGGCAATAAAGTTTTGGTCCTCATTATTGAACACTTGAGCAATTTTAGTCCCTAAAATTTTAGGAAAAACAAGTATGATCCCCAGATTGAAATGAGCAATGGTTGTGGCAATCATCATCATCATTCATCATTTTTATCATCATCATATTTATCAGCCTTGTGGTGAAATGAGGAATGATACTTGTGGCAATGAGCAATAATGGCTGTGGCAATGATGGAAAACAAGACGGCAGTTGAGGTGGCAGTGATGGCTGTGGCAATGAGCAATGCACAGGGGAAGTCAGGTAAAAGCTGGGATTCTTGGGAAGGGTTATACATGGGATCAATGTAACTGTTTCCAAATAAATTATATATATATATATATATATATATATATATATATTGGTTGGGTTCTAAATGCATGGATGATGCCTATCCTTATAGTCTCAGAAGGGTTATACTTGCAATTATTGTCTCTGTCTAAACTATGCTTCAATGGTTTCTAAGCTGATGTCTGAGATTTTCTTAGGCGTTGGTTAGTTTGGCTCGTTATCCTAAATGATTCCGGCTGGCAATTAGAATTAATCATGCATAAAATGTTCTTCTTTTTTTATGGTTAAAGAGACTTTACAGGCTGAAGTTGGCGGCTCACCTCTCTACAAGGTTAAAAGGAAAATAGGTGAAGGTAGCTTACGACAGGTCTGTCGAGGTATTTTCTATTTTTTGTTTGACCGAGAGGATTCATATTGTCTCTTTTCAACTATTTATATTGTAATTTGGAAAAGAAACAACAATTGTATGAATAATAACATTGGTTCTATCTGAAGAAAAGAAAAGAATTTCATGTCTATTAATCTTGCTAGATGAATTTCAGGTTGCCCTGAAATTTGAGTACAAAAATAAACTGGTGGGTCTTATCAAAGATGATTATCCAACAGAGTGGCAGTTTTATGACTCTTGTTTCCATTTCCTTATCTGGTATCTTTTTTTACTAAAGAACTGAAGTGAATCTCATTTCTCGCTGAACAGCTCCCTTGGAGGTGGAGGAGGTACACATGCTCTGCCTACTGTACACTATAAAGGAATACTAGGAAACTACTTCATAATTGTAAGATTGGAAGTGCTGAATGGATGTATGTACTTTACTTCTACTCCACAATGTGGGATGTATCAAATGCTGTTGTCTTCTTGTGCATCTATAAATCTTTGATAATTGATCACGTTTTTATAGTTCATGGGTCTTTTGTGGCCTATTTCGCTTAATGTATGGAGGTCCGCAAGAATAAAATAAAAAAAGACGGTGGGTATCTCGACAGTGTCCTGCTTTACATAGACAAATATCTTCTGAATCTTGTTTTGATGTATTTCATACATGTATCTTCATTTGAAAGGAGTTTGTAAAAAGAATTTCAAATGTCATACTAAAAACTATAAAAGCTTAACTTTAGTAGATTATAACCCTGAGATGGAAGCTGCTAAAAAGCATCTCCATCTGGCTTGCATTGTAGCTGAAGAAACTTGATAATCCTCATAATCTTCCTTTGTCATTAGATTCCGGGTACTATCAGAAATTGTCTCTCAAGTTTGAATAATTGTATGGCCCTCTATCACAGCCCAAGGACAGTTTTTGATGTGGGCTGTGAACTGATATTGATATCGCATTCCTCTTAGTTTGAATCTTCTACCAGCTCTAACCCTTGTTGACATCACATCCTAACATGCCTGGCCTCGTTGCAGCCACAAATGTAGCTTGTGTTCCAACAGAACATCATATTATGCCTACAACACTATCAAAGCTCACCCTGTTTCTGATACCTATAAGATTGCACTCTCGTTTTTTCTAATGCATACTAGTAATATGTCAAATTTTTTTTGCTTTGTCTATGCCATGGTTTTTGTGGCCTGTTCTCAATGCCAGTTCCAGAGCTTTCTTGCATTCAAAATTTCTGATTCAAGGAGATACACTCTAGATTCTTAATTGCATATTACTGTGATCTCTATATCTGTTTATGCTGCCAACTGCATGCACTGCATCAGATTTATTAGTGGGAACTCATTGTTGTGTTTGTTAAGTTGATCTTTCTTTGGATGAACATTTGCATGTTTTCACAGGTGGTGGAGCTCGACTATTTGTATCCAAGCATGGATGTTCATGAATGCCTAGATAAAGGTTGTCGAATTACATCAATAGCTGCAACCAGTTATCAAGTCACTGTTATTTTGGGCAAGCCTAAGTGTGAACTTGGTTAAATGGCTTAGGAAGTTCCATGCAAAGTTACTGAGGTAAATATTATTTGGGACTTTGCAGTTCTAGATTCATAATCTGGGAGATTGAAACAGCTAATTTGAAGTGAGGACTCCCGTGTGAAGTTTGTTTTCTGTTTTGTTGTGCACGAGAACGGGGCAAAAAATCTCTTTGTTTCTTGTTTGTGCTATGGACGAACATTGGAATCATTGCGTTGATCCATTGAGATTTATCAGAGGCAGAAGATTTCTTCAGCGTGACAGATTTACTATAATCGATTTCCCATTCCCATTGGATTTTTTCGTTTTCTAGATGTCCACAGGCTTTTCTGTGCTAATTGTTGCAAGTTAATTGCTGTCATTAATCATTGTTTCCTTCCTTTCAACCGAGCAATTCAGTTACTGCTACTCGAGAGTTATCAGAAGCAGTTAGTTAGTTTATTTGTTCATTCGGACGAGCGTCTTCCAAATCAGAAGGCTGGCATAGGGAGGAGTATTTAGGAATCATTGTGGTGTTTTTTCAAATTTGGAAGCGGAATTATGTGCTTTAATGACTGGGCTAAGAATGGCAATGTCTCGAAAGTTTGCTAATGTATTAATTCATTCTGATTCAAAAGTTTTGGTTCATCCCATCAGGGAGAAAGTTGAAGTCAGTTGCCAGCCGAGCCCTTTGTTGCTGGCTGTGTATGCTTTTGTAGAGGAAGGCACCTTAGTCAAAAGTCCAGATTTTTACTGCACTTTTAGTCCTTAACTTTTTACATTGTGGATTCAGTTTGGTTATCACTATTTATTTACAAATCAAAGAGCTTCTCTTAAAGATATATAACGAAAACAAGCTTAAAAGAGTCAAAAAAAAAACAGAGAAAAAGAACTGTGACTTTAGTATATATTAGCTTTACGAATTTAGTAGAGTCAAAAATAAGTCTTAGTGTGATAAAACCAACATTAACTCTAATTTTTCATACTTGAACTCAATCAACCACCAAAATATAAAATTCGAGATCGAGTTCAAATTTGAGTTTGAGCCTAACTGAACTCAGCAAAAAAACAAAAATCAATTATGGTGTTTTTTAAAATGAATAAGACATACATTTCACTAAAATGAGTATTAAATATGATTAGAGATCTTTTAATAGTCAAAATGCTAAAATCAATAATCTACCAAAAAGTAGTTTTTATTTATTCTAATTATTCTCTACAATTACTTTCCATAACCAGTTTATGTGAAATCTAAAGCAAAGCAGAACATGCCTAAGCCAAGGTTGTGTTGGAATATTACATGATTATTTGAACCCTTTTTTTTGGATAAACTTTAAAATTTCATTTCACGAAATCTTCACCAATGATAGAAAATACATTGGACCTGTTCCTCATACAGCTAATTTGAAAAATTACTAGATTTAATAAATCTAGAAAATAACAAAGATTACATTGTGAAAGTTCAATAGATCAGATTAATCATGAAAGCCTTAATGAATATCTATACATGTCAACACCACGAGACCTTTCTACTATCCAACTGGTTCAAATTCAAAGTCAATACTATGATATGACAAAATTATCCAAGAAGCAAAAAAAGCACCAAAATCGATGTTTGTTTTTAGCTTTTTTAAGGCTCAATAAATCAAAAATTAAAATATGAAAACTCTTTAAGAACACAACAAAATAGATTTTTTAAAATCAAAATCTAAAATCAGATTTTGAAAATCAGTTGACCACAAATCCACACTATAGAAATAAAGTGTACTTTTTTTTGAGTAAAAATTACCCAGTTTAGGGAAGCTATATTCAAATGAACCCACCATTGCTGAAAAAGTATGGTTGAAATTTGGTTATTATATATATATTTTGAGAAACTAATGTACGTTTACAGATATGATTGTATTCATGTACTATTAAGATAATGTATATGAATTCATGTATACAATAAAGTAATATTAGTGAATATCGAATCAGTTAAATGTAGACGGAATTAGGAGATTAATCCATGACAAAACCCTGTGATTTTCAAAACTCATTTCTTCAAAATCTTTGAGACGAAGCGTTAGAAATTCCAATTAGCTGACAAAAGCAACCGAAGAAGCAGAATTACTACTCAGTTAAGGTCCGTCTAAAATCCTCCCAACCTGATTCTATTCCCAAGTAAATGTAAATCTGCTGATTCCAATCACAAATTTATTATTTTGGAAGTGCCGTTACTGCACTGTCAACGATGAGTCTTCAAAATAAAAATGGCCAATTAATTGCTCTCAACTTTTCATGCAACTATTAATTGCTCTGTTTTTCTTATTTTTTTCCTATTTCTTTGCCTGTTATTATTGTTATTGGAAAAGAAAGGAAAAAAAAAACTAGTGCTTCTGGAGCTTGATGATCATATTGAAGTTCTTGTTATCTTCTAGACAAATTAGGTAGTTGTTAGCATACTTTATTGCTAGAGTTTAAGATTTGTGGAGCTTATATCTGAAAACTAATATCCAGATTAGGAAATTAAGTGCACTTCAGATTAATTTATCGTGAATATAAATTACACTGAGTTCACAAATAGAGTGTTCATTCTACTTCTCAAAGTGGTAATGGATAAGCCTTCTTTAGATTCAGCGGCTACTACAGGCATGGTTTGGAGTGATGAACAAGTGACTAAACTTCTCCAATGCATGATCGAGTTTAAAGCTAAGAAAGGGGTTGATGCTGATGCTAATCCAGCGGCTTTTTATCAATTTTTTGAACAGGAGTTTCAATTTGGATATTCCAAAAGTCGGGTTTATGAGAAGGTGAGGCGTTTGAAGATGAAATATTTCAATAATTTGAAGAAATTTGAGAAAGTTGAGAAGGACACTGGTATTTCCACGGCTGAGCTTCAAACATTGAGCATTTCAAGACAGATTTCAAGTGGTGGAGCTAGTGCCGGTGATTTTGAATTGAAGTATCCTCTTTTAAGTCAGTCATTTGAAGTAGATTCCAGAGGCGTAATGAAATTTGGAGGTAAAACTGCTGATGAACTTAGCTTCTTGAAAGAGAATATGCATTTGATTGGTGATGACAAAGCAAAGGAATTGGAGCGAAAGTGGAAAATATTGCATGCGGAGTATTTCTTTAAAAGCTTGGAATTGATGAAAGAGCAAACTGGTATGGTGTTGGAAGCTATGATGAGAAAGAAATAAGTACTAATTAGTGACTGGTTGGTTACTTTTTTGGTACTAAGGTATAGTCTTTTAAGTTTCAGGTTGTATTAATCCTGAAATTTATAATCCGTGATTTTTAGTCTAGCTGTGGAAACAATTCAGTTCCAATTCTGTCACTTCAGGTTTTATAAGTTCTTTTGAATGCTTTGATCTTTTGTGGGTTGCAAGTCGAGTTATAAAGTATTACTAGTTTATTGATCAAGTTGATCACTCCTTTCCATGTACTTTCTTTCCTGCAATGCATCTACTGGTTTTAATACTATCACTTTGTAATTTCTTATACTATACTTACTGTCTTTTATGAATTGGTGCTTTATAAATTGTCCAATTAGCGTTGTTTATTCCTTTATTGCCTGGTGACTGTCTCCAACTGTCACTGGTGAAAACTTCTTGGTGCGACAGTTGCTTGCTCAAATCAATGTAAGCATATCATGAGGATTGTGAGTCACTGGGGGAAGCTTTATGCCAAATGTCTCTCACTTCTTATGTCATTGATATACTGCGGTTGGTTTATTGGATCTAATGACTGCTATTGCTGTTGTTCTGCATAATCCAATGTATGCTTTTAGAGATTGGACAGAGAATTTTTTTCCTCATCTCTGTTTTCTTATAGAAAAAGAATGCTCAAATACTGATTGGTAGAGTTTAAATAACACTAAAAATATCTGTATGCCATTCTTTTCAATTCTAGGGTTCATCATTTGAATTGTTTAGAGCTAGATTGCTTATGACTACATGATGACCATCTGATTCATTACTTCTTAAATCAATAGAAACCTTTTGTTTAATCCCATTAGCTATGTCATCTCTCCTATAATTTGGACTGATAGTCTTTAGAACCAAATTTAGGGGTATGAGATTAGCTAAGGAATAGGAACCAGAAATTACAAATTTGAGAAATGATGATCTCACTTTGATAAAAGGCCAGATAAACAATTTCAAGAAGCTTCTGCAACTCAACAACTTCAGCCATTAGCCATGTCAACAGGGTAAGCAGCCTCTGGAAAGTCCTCCTGCAGGTAATGACATACTTCTTTAAAATGTCATCTTCTGTGGACAAATTGAACTTCTTCCTTATTGATTTTGATGCCCGCTTTTGACCGTTGGCTTCTGAATATCATTGACTCAAGGCTGATCAATTTCACTTTTCTTGTCAATGACCAAGTTCATGACAAACTTCTGATAACTGTTTCTGGAAGCTCTTCTTGATGAAAACAAGCACTACTTATTGCTAGAGCTGGAAATGATGGAAAACAAGATGGCAATGGAGGTGGCAATGATGGCTATGGCAATGAGTAATGCACAGGGGGAGTCGGCAGAAGCTGGGATTCTTGGGAAGGGTTATACTTGGAATCAATGTCTCTGGTTCCAAATAAGTTCTATATTTATTCTTTTTGGCTGGGTTGTAAATGTGTGGATGATGCCAATCCTTATAGTCTAAGAAGAGTTATACTTGCGATTCTTGTCTCTCCTTAAACTATGCTCCAATGGTTACTAAGCCGATGTCTGAGATTTTCTTAGGTGTTGGTTAGTTTGGCTCGTTATCCTAAATGATCCCAATGGCAATTAGAATTAATCATGCATAAAATGTTAATCTTTTTTTGATTGGTTCAAAGATTTTATAGGTTGAAGATGGTGGGTTACGTCTCTACAAGGTTGAAAGGAAAATAGGTAAAGGTAGCTTAGAAAAGGTATGCAAGGGACATCTTTTTTCTTGTGAAAAAGGTTCAGAACCTGTGGAGGTATTTTCTGCTTTTGGTTGACCAAGAGGATTCATATTGTTTCTGTCCTCAACTATTTATATTGTAATTTGGAAAAGAAACAACAATTGTATGAATATTAACATTGGTTCCATCTGAAGAAAAAAAAAAAGAATTTCATGTCTATTAATCTTGCTAGATGAATTTCAGGTTGCCCTGAAATTTGAGCACAAAAATAAACTGGTGGGTCATATCAAAGATGATTATCCAGCAGAGTGGCAGATTTATAAGTACAACTCTTGATTCCTTTTCCTTACCGATATTTTCTCTATTAAAGAACTGAAGTGAATCTTGTTTCTTGCTGAACAGCTCCCTTGGAGGTGGAGGAGGTACATATGGAGTGCCTACTGTACATTATAAAGGAATACAAGGAAACTACTTCATAATGGTAAGATTGGAAGTGCTGATTGGATTTATCTACTTTACTTCTACTCCACAATGTGGGATGTATCAAATGCTGTTGTCTTCTCATGCATCCATGAATCTTTGATGATTGATCACGTTTTGATGCATTTCATACATATATCTTCGTTTGAAAGGAGTTTGCAAAAAGAATTTCGAAAATCATTCTAAAAACTAAATAAGATTAACTTTAGCAGATTATAAGCATGAGATGGAAGCTGCTAAAAAGCATCTCCACTTGGCTTTCATTATAGTTGAAGAAACTTGATAGTCCTCATAATCTTCCTCTGTCATTAGATTCCTGGTAGTATCAGAAATTGTCTCTCAATTTTGAATAATTGTAGGGCGCCCAAGAACAGTTTTTTGATGTGGGCTATGAACTGATATTGATATCGCACTCCTGTCAGTTTGAATCTTCTACCAGCTCTAACCCTATTTGACATCACATCCTAACATGCCTAGCCTTGTTGGAGACATAAATGTGGCCTGTTGTCAAATAGAACATCATTTTATGCCTACAACACTATCAAAGTTCACCATGTTTCTGATAGCTATACGATTGCACTCTTGTTTTTTCTATTGGCAGATTAGTAATATACTAATATGTCAATTTTTTTGCTTTGTCCATGCCTGTGGTTTTTTTGGCCTGTTCTCAATGCCAGTTCAGAGCTTTCTTGCATACAAACTTTCTGATTCGAGGAGATACACTCGAGGGTATTCTACTGTCTTTTCTTGTTTCCTTTTTCACTCTTCTTAAGAGTTGAAAGTTGTCGGTGGTATGCATTGAATTTGGTAGGCTTCTCTTTGAATGCGTAATTTTATTACTTAGAATGTGTAACTTTTTGAGTCTTAGGTATGTGAATGATGATATAAAGCCTCATAACCTATTGCTTGGCCAAGCATGAACACCACAAGAAAAGAACTTGTTTCTTGTTGACTTTGGAATAGGTCTGATAATGTGAATATTGTCCTCTCCTTCTCACAAATATTTATCCTTTTTGACTAATCTCCTGACAAATTGCAGCAACTGAGTGGAGAAAGAGCTGTGAGGGTAAACACATTGAATACACTCAACATCCTTGGCACACAAGGTGAGTGTTAGCTTTCATATGTTCTCAATTCTTCAGTTAACTCGTCCTCTTCTATAGAAGATCTATCCTCTTTCTCTGCAATTGTCCAGAGGGACTCTTGATTTTAAGTGTGCATGCCTAATTTGGGAAGGACTGCTGGTCAGAGGGATGATTTACAGACACTTGCTTAAACACTTATTTTCCTTCTGAAAGGCAAGCTACTATGGAGGAAGTCAAGGTTCTCCCTTTTTCCCTTGCTTTTGGATCCTTCCTCCTCTTCCACTAGTGTGCTTATTTTCCAATCTGTGTATTATCTAAAGGATGAGGAAACCTTTTTTCATGTCAGCCTAGAAAAGTTTTCAATCTCACCTGACTTCTTGTGTTTCTCGTGCCATGCCCCTTTGAAAGAGTATCTCAAGACTGTCCTTGATTTTAACTTTTCTGAGGAGCCCAACTATTGTCTTCTAGTACATGTTATATCCATCTTTGATGGTCTTATTGGAGCCAATTTTGCTACCAAACTATTGAACACAGATGGTACTCAAAGGTGATATCTCTTTTTTTTATTCATTTTCATTTTCCTTCTGAGGTATGTACTGAAAATTTCATGCTTTCTGTCATAGGTGTCGTGATTATCAATGTTGCCTAGAAGCAGTCTAAATTGGATCTTCATGAGGATGAGAAGGAATGCCCTACGAAGAAACTTCATGTGGGATTTCAGTTTACAATGTCAGGCAGCCCATGGAACAGAGCTGAATCTGTGGCTTACTCTTCCCTGGGAAAAGTAGTTCCCTTTATGCTGTTAATCATTTTCATTTTTGTTTATTATGTGTTGTGTTTGTTGTATTGAAAGTGTGTCATGTGGCTCGAATTGTAAACTAAACCAGATCCTTTCATGCTGGTTCCATTTCTAATTTTTCCTCAATCCACTCGCCAACCAAAGAAAAGAAAGAAAGGGAATTAAATAGTCCAATTCTTTATTATTCTGGTCAAACTTGTAGTAGAAACCCGACCTATATGATTTCTAAAGGGAAAGAGATGTCAGAAAGCAAGGGGGGAAATTCTTGTAGATTTCTAGTTTCTTAAGTGGGCAAATCATGTAAGAGAAATCAAAAGTATACCCTTCCACTCCTTTAAGAGAACTCTCATCCTTTAAATTGATAAGTTTTCAAGGCATATTGATTCTTAAAGTTGCTTCAAAAATTTTGATTAGTCTAATTTGATGCCTTTTGCATGTTAGATACCAGATTGATGTAATGGATTCCAAAACTAGCTCAAGTAGTTGATAGGGGACGTGAAGCTGGTTTCGTTATTATTGTTGTGACATCTTATTCCAACTCATTGACTTTGGTTATGGATGCTGGAACTGCATTTACAGGTCAAGTTCATGTCCTGGCAGAGTTTTTCTTGCATAAGGTAAATTCTTCCAATGTTCTTGATTAAATTAAGGTTGCAGACCTCATTCCAGAACTTCTGTGGGCCACTAACTTCTGGAATGCTGGTATGATAGGAGTGGATCACCAGAAAATGAACTATCGTATCAGCTCTTGCTGGCGCTGCAAATGGAAGCTCCCTTGTGGTGATGTCAAGAGGTAAGTTTGTGTAATTTGCTGTCTGACATGTGTGGACGGTTAGGTGACTCTGTAGTTTATTTATCTCATCTTGACACTTATTGTGATCTGTAGCTACAACTGAGGAAAATAAGCTTTCTAAATTCTCATGAACAAGTAAGGAAGTTTACTTCAATGATAAAGCTAATTAGGTATGATCAGGGTTCACAGGTTTGATGAGTGAAATGCCTTCTTACTAATGCAGGATGAGGCTTTTTTGTTGCTATAGAGCCCGCAATTGCATGTGTACGTGCTATTTGACCTTTTACGCATGGATGAGATTGAGCTATTTATTTCTGGTTGTGCTTGCAATTGCAAGGATTTATTTGAGTATTGGGCTTAATGAACTTAAGTTTGTTTTTTATGGTTGTGTTGCCTTTGGTGTGATGCCTAAATGTGCCTAGGAGTAATTCCATTTTAAGTTTTCATACCTGATACTATTCAACAATTCTTCTCTGTACTACTTAATTGCATATTACTGTGATCTCTAATCCGTAAAAAAAGTTGATCTACATGTCTGTTTGTGCTGCCAACTGCATTCACTGCATCAGATTTACTAGTGGGAACTCATTGTTGTGTTTGTTAAGTTGATCTTTCTTTGGATGAACATTTGCATGTTTTTACAGGTGGTGGAGGTCGATTTTCTCTATCCAAGCAATGGTATTCATGAATGCCTAGATAAAGGTTGTCGAATTACATCAATAGCTGCAACCAGTTATCAAGTCACTGTTATTTTGAGTAAGCCTAAGTGTGAACTTGGCTAAATGGCTCAGGAAGTTTTGCTGTCATCTAAGTTCCACGCAAAGTTACTGAGATAAATATTATTTGGGACTTTGCAGTTCTAGATTCATAATCTGGGATATTGAAATAGCTAATTTGAAGTGAGGACTCCTATGTGAAGTTTGTTTTCTGTTTTGTTGAGCAGGAGAACCGGGCAAAAATTCCCTTCGTTTCTTGTTTGTGCTATGGACGAACATTGGAATCATTCCGATGATCCATTAAGATTTATCAGAGGCAGAAGATTTTTTCAGTGTGACAGATTTACTATAATGACGTTAATCGATATCTTGTTATCTTTCTCATGTTTCCTGTTCCATAGGATGTTTTCGTTTTCTAGTTGTCCAAATGCCTTTCTGTACTAATTGTTGCAAGTTGATTGCTGGCATTGATCATTGTTTCTTTCCTTTCAACAGAGAAAGTCAGTTACTTTTCTTTCCTTTGCAATTAGTTAGTTTGTTCGTTTAGACAAGTGTCACGATGATCGTTGCTTTGCGTTGTCTAGGAAACGGCATAGGCATGGGCATGATGCTACATGGACGACGTGAAAAACGCGCGACGGTCCTTTTCAAGACTAGGCGGTGAGCCTTAGGCCGCACGACGACCGTTCTTCCCCATGACGGCACCGCGTGTGGCCACGTGGCCTAGAAGGCTGGCAAAGGAGGAGTATGTTTTCAAATGTGGTAGCGGAAATATGTGCTTTAAGGTTTGGGCTAAGAATTGAATAGGATTATCTCGAAATTTTGTTAATGAATTAATTCAATCTGATTCAAAAATTTTGGTTCACGTTCATCCCATAAGGGAGAAGGTTGAAGGCAGTTGCCAGCAGAGCCCTTTGGTAGCAGGCTGTGTATGCTTTTGTAAAGGAGGAAGGCAGTCTTTGTAGTGTGTAAGCTGACAGTAATTTGGTATAAGTTGAGATTATTGTAATAACTGAACCTCTCTATCTCAGTAATTTTCCTTGATTTTTCTCCCTCGATTCTTTTTTGTTCTTCTTGAATTCTGTTCTGTTGATCCATATATTCTTGAATCAATTGAGTTCCGTGACAGATTGGCTTTTGAGGTAATTGGTCTTTGGCCCCAGTGATCAAAAAATGGCAGAGGGTTCTCAATGAGATTTACGAACTTCCAATTACTTCTTTAACTACTACTTCAACTGCTTAAAAATTATATAAATTAGGAATTTGGTACCTCAACTGTTTAGTCCAAAGTCCAGATTTTTACTGCACTTTCAATCCTTAACCTTTTAAATCAAATAGGTTCTCCTAAGGATATATAAGGAACACAAATTTAAAGAAAACTGTGGCTTTAGCATATATTAGCTCTACGAATTCATGCAACAGAGAGTTACGAAGTTGGTTGATGTTAATAGAGTAACTCTCTAATGTGCATAAATATTGACATAGTTTCATTTTTTTAATTGTTACTGTTTTACTCTACTTCATATGCTTTCATTCTGTTTGATGATTGTACGACTTATAGAATATGTTATGTGGCTCATCATGTAAATGGGAAAAAAAAGAGAGTGCAGGAGAGAAGCGCATCATATATTTTGATGTGTTTTCAACATCTGGACATAATGCATGTCTTTACCCTGTTTGGTGAAACTTTTGTTTTATGAATGCTGTTTTGCTAATTTTTAATGTGTATGGTTGCTGATCTTGGGCCACTGAATTAGTTATATGAAACGGTCATAACCCTTTGGTTTGCCTAATGTATATTTTTAGCCTTTTTGTTTCTCTATCCTATGGAATGGAGACCTGGGTATATTTGACTCTAGCCGTTCACTGGCTTAATGTCCTAAATTATGGACCTTGCCTGCTCTGTTTTGACCATTTTAATCAGTATCAATGGTATGTTTTGCTGCTATAGCCTCTGAAGGAAGCACCAGTAAGCACCTCTCTTTGATGGTATGTTTTGGGTATGTTCTGTTAAATCAGTATAAGCACCTCTCTCTTTGCTGCTATAGCCTGTCATGTAAGCACATCTCTCTCTCTCTATTATTGGATTGGATAACTCAGGTTGTTAATCTAGCTGTCTCAGCGTTGCATCAATGCCTTGCTTTTTCTGAACTGGTCATTTGTTATACTGCATATAGGCATCTATCTTGTCATAGCAATTCTCAATTCACCTAGCCTGGCTGAGCAGCCAATTCTCACAGTTTGACTTCTTCAGCAGCATTGTGGCAGCTAATTGATATTATTTGTCAACACATTTTCTATATTGCTGGTTTTCAAAAATTTTTTTCTGGCATTTGATCTAAGATTTTGTTTTCTGTTTCTGTTTCTCTCCCGCTCTCCCTGTCCCTCAACAGCAAAGATTTGTACGAGAAGTTACAGTACAACTTAACATATGCTGTGAGCTTTTGTAAGTATTATGACTTGGATTGATTTTACTTTGTTACTTTTGATGATTTGTAGTGTTTTTGCTGGTATTAGGGACAGTACCCTACAAAGGAAGGATCTTTCTTCTGGATAACATCAAAAATTGGAAAATTATGGATGCAAAGGAGAATGGTTTGTACAATTGTGTAGTAGGACTGTCTCTTCTTTTAAAAGCTAGAAAGGGTGAAATCAGATACTTCCACACTACCATCGAAATTTCTGTTCAACTCCTTTGTATCTGGCTTTAGTAAATAAAGACATACATCGGAGGAGTGAAAGACCAATTGTAATACATATAACTAGCAATGTGTCACAGTCCTTGGTTTGTGCTCTTAGTTGGCAAAGCTGGTGTCTGATTACTAAGGTAGAATCTTGTGGTTTCAAGTGTGAAATTACTCGAGTCGATCTTCTATTTGTATCAATATAAACTTCTCTGGTATTACCAATGTTATAGGAATCTGCAGATTGATTTTTTTCTGGTCTGCAGCAATGAATTTAAAGTGACTGAGATTCCAAGAGAATCCATTCAGACTGTTTAAAGGACATGCTTGAACAGATTTGTGAAGATGTTTCTGAAAACAAAATGACCAATTCGTTGTGAAACTTCGTGAAGATGTTTCTTTCAATTTCATGTATTTTCACCTATCATATGCTTAAATTTGTTTGATCGGTCTCTTTTGGTTTTTCCTGCCTAGGCTTAAAAACAGGGGCTTAAGAAACCCCTTGCTACATCTTCAAGATTGTAAAAGGATGCTGTTGTGTTTATAATCCATTCCAGCAGGTAATGGTTGGTATTAACAAATTCTTGTATTGAAAATTTGGTTTAAGTCACTAAATTACTATTTCTGTGTCATGATGCAATCCTTTGAGAAAAGGGTAATTCCTGTTCTTGTATTTTCTTTACCCTCAAATATTATTTCTAGTAGCATAATACGAACGTACCATCCAAACTATTTAAGGCATTCTTTGGTACAATAATAAAGTAAATTGTGATCAGTTCTATATCGAGCATTCTTGTTCAGGTTCTTTTCCATTAAGTATGTTGACAAAGAAACGTTAAAGAGTGTACTTGGGAATTTTTCTATTTTCATGACAAAAATGATAATTGAGCGATATGTAATGTACAACTCAGTTATCATAGAAAGCTCTATCCTATCGTTTTGACCAAAAAAAAAAAAAATCATAGAAAACTCTGGTCATCTTTTTAAGTTTAGCTGATATTCTGATAATGCTGGATCAAAATTTTCTGACTATTTGGTTGGTCACTCTGTGTGTGTGTGTGTGTGTGTGTGTGTTGGGGGGGGGGGGGAGGGGGAGGGGGGGCAATGCTCAAGATCCTTTTTTCCCCTCAAACCAAATTGTTATTGTTTATATTTATCTTGATCCATGGAAACGTAGTCTTTCTTCTTCTTCTTTCAAGATCATAACTATTATTGGCCTCTATGTTGTTGCTATTTGACATGCGAAGTTCACAACCAAAATCATCCATGGTTTTGAAATAATAAATGTAGTTTTTGTTGCATGTTAAGTGGACAAACCAATGAAACGGAAGAATAAACAAATCAACATTAGTATGCAAAAAAGATGAAATAATTTGAACTCCCAACCTGCTACTAGTAAAGAAAACCACAATCTCTTTATAGACAGATAATTCATCTCTTTAAACAAATTCTTTTTGTTTTTGTGTTTATGAATGTTTTGATAGCGCAAAAAATTTTTTTTTTGTTTGTTCAATATTCAAACAATTTCAAACTCTTTTTGTTTATTATATTAACATAATCTAAATATTAAATATTCGGCTCGACTCGCTCATAAAATGCTCCATGTACTTGTCTTGAAAAACAAAAAAGATGATATTGCCATTTAGGTGAATCTTTGCCACATCAGAATCTTTCTATGGGTCATATCACCTCAAAAAGTAAGGTTGTTTCATGGTCCAAATTGGGTCATATCACCTCAAATCAATTTAGGCTGTGCTATTTAAATTGTTAAAAAGAAAAAACTATCTTTTGCTCTTTCTTAGATAAAATGCTTGATTTAGTCTGTGTCTGAACTGAATGAACTATTCTCTCCAATTGCAATAACCATGAAGGAAAAGTGGCAGGGACAATCCCTTTGGTTGGTGGCTATAATTTGGCCTCCAACGGAAGGATCAAAGTGGAATAGATATGAAAGTTTAGCATGCAAAATGAGAGTAGATCTTAAATACAGAAAAAGGAGGGGGGGGGGGGGGCAAAAATTTATTTTTCAATTCAATGAATATTACTAGTGTGCTAGATGTGAAAAGTCCAAACCGAATCCCCAATATGAAAAGGTCACATTTCTGGAAAAAAGAAATATATAAAGATACACCTTAATACCATTGAAATTATGCTAGTTTCTAAAATATTTTTAATTTGTGCACATAGACATATCTTTCTTCATTGACGTCCATCCATGTCCCTATTTTTGAAGATCCTGAAATTTGAAGACATGCAAGTTGAAAAAATTCACTAAAATTAAATCTTTAAATCCCTCTTCTAAATGTGCTAACAAGTCTAATAAATGATATTTAACTTCTAGTGAATAGAAAACACAAAGTAAACAGAAATTTCTCACTTGTTCAAAGTCCTAGAGATTTGAACATGTATTAGATCGCCATAACGTTCAAGTAAGGTGAACCTGCAAGTTTCTCCTTTCTCCAAATTGTATGCTTTTCGGAAGTCAGACCATCCTGTTGTTATATAAGTTCTTCCATAACTTTTATGAATGATCTTTGCTGGCCACTGTCTCATGCCTTCACCACGAAGGACCGACTCTTTCTCCAATTCCAATTTTGTTCCCCTTGAAAATGGTCTTGGAATATTCTGAAATACGACCAAACAATGTGACTTGAGCATTTGCATCAATCTTTCATTTCTTAGTGATCTGATTAACCAAAATTAATGTTGGGAAAAAAAATAAAATTTACTATACAATCTGTGTAAGGACTAATGGTCTGGATGTATGACATTCAACTGTACATTATGCTAATATTGTAAGAAAGATTAATCCAAAAAAAATAGAAGAATACATACTAACTTACCAAAATAGTCCTATGGTGATTCTTGATTCTCATAATAAAGTAAGGGTTTTCTGCATTTAACTCAAAATAACCATCCCGCTCCTTTTCTACCATTTCTTCTTGACTTTCACTTTCACGAAATGCCTTGCCAAAACCTGTTTAATTAGCTTCGAAATATTACACGTGATGAAGTTCAGAATTGTCTAATATAAGATTCAGATAGAAACTAAGAGAGTCTAAATCACCTGAATTTCTTGATTTCTTCATCTTCCTTGATTTATTAGAATGCAAATCAACCCAGAGGTTACCATAATTTCTTGGTCTAGTAGGATGAACTTTTGACGGGCTAAAATCATCAAACTCATTTTCATCACTGTCACTAGAGCTATCATCATCAAAGCTATCACTAGAGTTATTATAGGTGTAGCTACTGGATGGTTTGTTAACCTTAAGCATTTTTTGGCAACAGTCAGCACCATGTGGTTTTACTTGGTAGGTAGTTGTATCGATAAAATTAAATACTAGGTAATTTCCAAGCTTTAACTCATGATCTTGAACAAATTTTGGCCACGAACGCCTGCAAATATTGTAGTATCGACCTTTCTTTCGAATTCTCACTGACCATGATTTTTACGTTGATTTTTTTCTCGGATATGAGTTTACATTTTGGTGAAAACTTTTTCTTGAAGTCCCTCACAAAAGCTGCGGGAAGTAGCTACAAAATCTATAAAGAAATGAAATGTAAATTTGTTCATTAACGGAACATTATAGGAAATGATAGTTGATATGAGACTTACAATTTCTCTTATAAAGTCATCTTCAATCAACAGCTTGACGAAGGACGGATAAGAGTTGGAACTTCTTTCCACATTCAAACTTGGCTTGCACGGAAAAACAAGAATGATGAGCCCTTATGGAGAAAAGGAAGGAACAAAGTAATGAATATTGGCTATTTGTTTGTAGTTCCTATACTAGGGGGGAGTACCCGCGTATTGCACGGGGTGTTTGCTGTCTGTGGTTAGTGAGGATTTTTCACTGGACAAATAATAATACATTCTGAAAACAAATAGTTTTTTTTTTTGACAGAATGAAAAGAAATAGTTACAAATATGACAAAACTAATAATAGTACATTCTAATTGCAGCACATGTACACTTTGTTTTACCAATACTTTTACAATTTTACCATTCTCAAAAACACTCTACAGATATCAATTGAAAATCGCCCAAGAGTAGACATAAGTTGTTTCAGACAAAGGATTATCCTCTAACAGTTAGTTATAGCAACATGTTAATTACACAACATGTTAATATGTCTTTGTGTTAATTTCACAACAAAAGCCACTTTAATTAAATTTGTCTATAACACCATGTCAATAATTATACCAACACATAAGCTTATATGAGTTGTACTCAATACAAAAATGGTTGCAAAATAATTTCATATTTCAAAAATACCCAAATGTCTCTATAAATCAAAGCTTTAAATGTACCAAAATGAGGGCATTCTGATAAATATATCTAAATACATGCTACTCTCAATTGTACCAAAAGTTTTTTAAAAAACTACACAATATTTCACATTTCCAAAAAACCCATATCCATACGGTTGAAATTCAAACCCCCTTTGACTACAACTCATTCTTATATAGTACAAGGATATGCATGAATTGTTAAGGCCCTTAGGCTACCTGGCTATTTGTTTTATAGTTATAACATTAATCATGAGTGACCTTTCTTTGTCTCTTCGGTATTTAATTAAGTTGACTACATACATTGATTTGAAGATAACCAATGAATGGCTAATTAATTCTTGTTCACCTCTCCTCTAATTATTCTCACTACTTTTGTTCCTGTTCAAGATCCATTCATTGGAAACATGCATCCATTGGACTATGAATATTATTCGAACTTTTTTTTTTGTCAATCGAATATTATTCGAACTTGCAGATTTGAAACTTCAAATGTTATATTTTTGTTGATTTTTCAGCCTGAAATAAAATTCACTGAATTTGCTATATTTATCCATTCTTATTAGTGCAATATTTAAAATCAATGTAATGAGTATAGGGATAATTTTACAATCCTCCCCTGAGGTCTATGATGATTGCAAGAAGTACCCTCTAGGTTTAAAAAATTGCATAAACCTCCCTTAAAAAATAGTTCAGGTTTCACTTTACTTAAGCAAAATATCTCCGTTGATAATCCTATATTGTCCTTATGTAATTTTTCTCCAAGGAAATAAAATTCCTTTGTAATTTAAACTTAACATATTGCAACATACTTTAACAAAACCAAGCATCAAATTTGTTTCTCTTCCTTCAAATGAAAAAAAATACACATGGACAAATGAAAAAAATTAGGTACCAATTGAGTAACCTATTTTTGTAGGAATCTAGAATTTTTTTCAAATTATTACAATATAAAGTAAAATTGAATTGAGATAATTTGGGTGGTTAAGACAAGAAAGAACCTATTAATCTTGCTCTTCTTTGTTTTTTTTTCTCATTTTTTAATTATTTGTTAACTTATAGTTTTAAATGTCCATTACTTCACTTCATGGAGATGTTAAATTGAGTAGTTCTTTAAGGATATTTTTTTTGTCATTTTATACAATAATGGAGATAAGTGTAATTTTTTAAACATGGAGAATAATGTCTGCAATTGTCATAAACCTCAAGTGAGGTTTGTGAAATTATCCCATGATTAAATCATGTGTCAAAAAGAAAAAAAAGGCTCGATCCATCAAGAACTAGTTGATAATTTAGATGTAGAACTTACGAAGGTTAAATACAATTGGGTATTTAAGTTAAACATGACCCATATGATTCATGAATCAAATTCTGCTGGTTTACCACTAGTTTATAAGCTTTAATATTTAGTATACGTGGTAATGATACATAAATATTAGAGACCATACAGCCAAAAAAAAAAACATGAATTATGGGCAATATCGATAATTGTGCCAATAATTCAACAAAGGAATTGAAATTGGGATACATAGACTATAATTTTTTTTTAAAAAAGCTGATTTGTATAGAAAAGATACAACATATTTTCCTTTTGTTCATATGAAATTTTTAGTGAATGTTGGTCATCCTTGTGGACTAAATATAAATAGTAAATTCTGTACGGTACCTTGTTTAACCACAAACTACATGTCATTGTAAAAGAAAGATTTCAATTAATCAAAATTCACCTAAAATAAAGAGAAGAATAAGAAAAGGGAAAAAAATTATAACAACGCTTCACATAGGAAGAAATTTTCGTTTCAATTCAGCCAATAGTAGTAGTACTTCAATTCGAAGGAGTCTATCCCAAATCACCCTGGCACTTCCTTTGGGAGATAAGTAAAAAGTTACTTCTCTCTTTTCATTTTCTTTTTTTTTTTGGCGGTTGCAAAAGTCCAATTAATGCAAAATACCATGCCATGATGCAAAGTCCAATAAAAAGAGTATTTTCTAAAATCTCGTAGTACAGTAGATGAGCACATAGAAACATCCTGCATATTAAGGAGCACCTTTCAACAGCTCATGCCCATTCTTCCTTGAAGATCCTGAAATGTAAGACCATTCAAGTCAATTTGTATGTACTACAAATTGAATGTTGAAATTACTTATCTATTTTTGCACAAATATTCGCCTAATAACTTGTATTTTTCTAACAGAACTTAATTTGAAGAAACACAAATTTGAAATGAAAAAAAATCTTAACTTGTTTGAAGTCCCCTTGATTTGAATGTGGAATAAATCTCCAAAACGCTTGAATAAGGTGAACCGGCAAATTTCTCCTTTCTCCAATTTGTATGCTTTGCGAAATTCAGTCCATCCTTTCCCAATTTCACTCCTCTCAGCGATCTTTACCGGCCACTCCCTCTGGTCTTCGCCATGAAGGACCGCCACTTTCTCCTTCTCTAGTTTTGTTGCCCTGGAAAGTGCTCTTGGAATATTCTGAAAATAAGATCACCAAGCAAAGTAATTAAATTGAAGAAAAAATCTACATTTACAATTTATTCCTGAAATCTACTAACAAAAATATAACCCTCCTTTTATTGTTTTCTTGTTATTCTTTAATCTTCCTTCAAATATTCTCAACAAACAAATAGTGAATCATATTTTTATTAAAGGCATCCACTAATTTCTTCCTGCCTTTTTTTCTAGTTAAGGCAGCATATTTTCTTGTTTCTTTTTCTGGTTGATGCCTATGCAATTTGCCTGCCGAATCGTTTGGTTCTGTGCATCGATATCTGGAAGTGGTACAAAATCAACTACTACTGTTCTGAACAAATAAATCAATATCTATACTGTACTATATAATTTGATTTCACCAGCTTTCTTGAACTTTGTAGATATTTATTTTCCACGCTAAGAAATCCTTCGAGCTGTTGAGAAGCCAAGAATAAACATGAAAAGAAAAAGAGCAAATGCAATTTATACAATATGGGGGAAAATTTGTTGTTTACTCACCAATCTGTGCATATGATGCTGCTTCAGTCTCAAAATAAAATAGGGATTCTCTGCATTTAAATCAAAATAACCATCCATCTCGTTTGCTTCTTCTTCTTCTTCTCCTTCTTCACTTTCAATTTCAAGAACTTGCTTCCCAACACCTTTCCAATTATTTGCATAAAAAAAATGAGGCGTGATCAAAATTATCTAACATAATCTACCTTACACAGATCAAGAGAGTTTATAGTTACTTAAACCGTCTCACCTGACTTTCTTGTTTTCCTCAACTTCCTGAATTTATTAGAACGAAAATCATCACGATCAATCTGATATTTAGTGTAAACTTTTTTTCTAGCAGGATGAACCTTTGATGGCCCTATTCCATCATCTCCGTAAAATTCATCAGAGCCATCACCAGATTTACCATCACTGGAGCTACTGGATGATTTGTATACATTAAACTTTTTTGGGCAACAATCGGCACCATATGGCTTTACTCTAAACGTTGTTTTATCTATCAGATGAAATAACAGGTAATCTCCAAGCTTCAAATGATGATCTTTAACAAATTTTGGCCACGAAAGTTTGCAAATATAATAGTAGCGACCTTTCTTCCGAATTCTTACTGGCCATGAATTTCGAACTGAGTTCTTTGCCTCGGATTCGATTGTGCATCTTGAGGAAAGCTTTTCCTTGAAATTCCTCACAAAAGCATAGGGAATCCGCTACAAAAATGTCAAGAAAAAAACAATAAATATAAAACTTAATGACAATAACTGAAGAAGATTAATGGAAAATGCATACAGTAGCAATTGATATGGGACTTACAATTTCTCGCGTGAAATCATCTTCCATCAACAGCTTTATAAAGGACGGATTGAAGTTGTAATTTTGTTCCATTTTGGAACTTGGCTTGCAGAGGAAAAACAAGAACGATGAGCCCTTTATGGTTGAGGAAAGAAGGAAAAAGAAGTAAATATAGACTTTAAGATTGGTGCCAGTTCAAATTACACGGCTTTTTGTTTGCCTTTTGTCTGTATTTTGTAAATACATTAAATTCTGTAGACTTTTAGACTACCAGACACTCTTTTTATAGTTATCATGTTAGTCACGATTCATGAGTGTCATCATTATTACTTCCATATTAAATTAACTCTATTTAGTACATTGAATAGAGAGAAAAAAAATGTACAACCATGCAGTGAATTGCATCTTTTGTTCTTTCATTAGTTCTAATTAATCACGTTTCTTCATGATAACCCTTGATTAACAAGGGATTTGAGCTCCCATCAATGGAGATAACTAGTTAATACTATAGGTTCGAAATTTTGAAATGTGAACATAATTACATGGAAGTCTGAAGACCGAATTAGATTAATTAAATGTTGTTCTTCACTAGTTCTTGAATGTTTGATGTTTTCATCTTTGCTGATTGATTGGTAAGGCAAGATTACGACCAAAAGGACTCAACGCAACATTTACATATATTTTTTGTTTATGACAGAAGACATTGTCAGGTTAAACTCCCGACTCAATTGACAAGCTTTTTAGAAAACTAACATGTTACCATCTTCTGAATGAAGATGGTACAAAAAAAGTACATAACTTCTTGCATCAACTGAATGAAGCCATTCAAATCAAAGCACAAAAGTACAAAAAAAAAAATAGAGAAAAAAGATTAGAAGTCTTGGGAGAACCAGTTTAGTCCTCTGTATTTTATTTCCTGGTAAAAAAAAGAAAATCAAGTTGTTCGGTTTTGAGTCATAGACTCAATGTCCCTCATCCGTGTCATGATTACATGAGTTGGGAGCAAGACCTATGGTTGGTCCAATATGTTATTCATTTTTAAACATTCATTACAAGAAACAGTATACAAACATGATTATCTATTGTAACCAATTGTAATGGGCCTGTGGTCTAGTGGTCACCACCAGTTTTGGTGATGTGGAAGATTAATGGTTCAATACTTCCTCTCACAAACTTTTGCCACAATATGTGGCCGGTCTTAATTGACCATTTTTTATGGAGTCTTTAGTCACATCGAGTCCCCCTTTCCCCTTCCCTTAGATTAGGTTATAGGACCAAAAAAAAAAAATATTGTAACCAATTGTGCTTTTTTGAATCTCTGAGAATCAAGATCATAGAAGTTTCATATCTCAAGATATGGCAATGTTTAGTTAGGATTGCCTAACCTGGAATTTAACAATGGAGTTTTGTGTAACACCGTAATCTTTTAGTACATTTTATATCCTTTAGGATAGCAATCTAAAAACATTTCCTTCACAAGAGCTTTGGACCATATAATGACGTTCCAACACCACCAATTCCACAATTGATTGAATCTTTCCACATCATAGCTGAAATAGAACTTTTATAACTAGTCCTAGGAAACTCAGAATCATGTGCCATTTCTTATGTACATAACTGTAGTCATAGAGCCTTAAATCTGCATAAACATTTTAGTCTAGTTCTTATGTACTGAACCCAATAAACCTTTAGAGTTGGCGAGAAATCAAACCTGGAAAGAAGCATTGAGGAGATGTTAGTTTGTTGTCAATTTGGAGTAGATTATAATCCTAGGCATACGATGTAATATAACTGTTACAACTGACTCTATAATTCAATATTTTGCCAATACATACTAGCATAAAACCTAAGTGGGCGATCCAAAAATGAAATAGTGTAGTGAAAAAGATGTTATTAATAGTTAAGTGCCCATCTAGATATATGCCCCTTTTTCTGTTTTATTCCATTTATTTGTTACCCTTAGGTTGTGGTTGGGGAGAGGAGGGGAGTAGAAAACACCACAACTAATTCCAGCAGCTGGACCTATAAAATGTTAAATGGGATTATGGATGAATTATGTTCAATTTCCAACTCCAACTTGGTAATTCAGTGTGGAAAGAGTCGCAACAACAGCTCAAGCTTCCACTTTGACCAACACACTTAACCCCACGTTGTGTTTAGAGAACCCAATTAATGAAGTTCTGAAATAAGTTTTAAACATCTTAACCAAAATTCTCCAAAATTAATATATATATATATATATATATATATATATATATATATATAGTCCTCCAATGTAGATAATTGGGAAATTTAGAGTTTAAAATATTGGGATCATTATATTTGTCACAGTAAATTAACCTGTTTCTTTTGTTTCCTCTGAATTTTTTATCATGCACGTTACATCTAATGATTTTGTTTGTGTTTTTTTCTTTTCATATTTCTAATTGTGATTTACTGCCTCTCCCTTTTACACTTTAGATTTCATTTTGATGGCTTTTCTTTGACTTTTTATGCAATGGAAGTAATTTTATTTGATCTAGTGGTGCACCAGAATGGCCAGAATGAAAAGTCTTATTACCCAAAGAATGATGTGAAATTTTTTTTAAATCATTCCACTTTGTGGTATGCAAGTTAGAATAAAATGAATCCATTTTTATTGTTGAGCATAATCAATTTTTAGACGTCAAAACGAAAGTAATTCTATCAAAATTTGATTTAATTAATCTAAAACATAGCTTAGGACTTACAAGATTGTTTTCAAGTGATTCTAATATTGTAAAAGCTGATTTTGTGAAATTGATTTTTAACAGATTTTGTAGAGTAACTCCTGTGTTCTAGTTTATAGTTAATAAAGCTACTTTGATAAATACTCAAGTGTTCTTGAAAATGTTGAAAAGCTAATCTCGACAAAAAGATAACCAAATTGTCATTATGTGATACATAAATAGCTTTGTACTACTGACATGGTGTTTTAATGTAATTAATTATTTTTTCTTATGAAGATTAAATGTTGAATAAGAAGAAGATGCAACAGTAGAACATGCATTAAGTTATACTAATTCAATTCACATTAAATGAATATAACAACAGTAGAACATGCAAACATCTATACAAGATTTAAGCTATACTATGAGAGTTTAGGCTATCCAAGTGAAAAGAACAATTCAAACCTAGTATTACTATACTTTATATATAAATTAATTGATCAGCTCATTCTAACATTACAGTCTCCACTATAACAATTTATTTAACTTAGCCAAAAAAGATGAGCAAAGGTATTCATATTGTGCATATTGTTTCAAGGGTTGATATTTATGTCAAAGTATGCATATTAGTCAACCTATTCTAACTCCATTACAACAACTTGTTTGTCCTCCCCCCAGCCCCCCTCCCAAAAAAATCAATATTGGAATATTTTTTGGAATATTGATAAATATGGTAAGGCCTTTAGTATTTTAGTTAAATATTATTACTTTTAATGGTTTGTATAGTTTGATGGTTTCAATTTGCATTTTGGCAAGAAAATGAGTTTGTTGGGAAACAGGACCAAGAGGAAATTGGGGTATATATACAATGTGATACGATAGCTGAACTGAAATTATATAATTCTTTTTTAGTATAAATGGGAGGATTCGAACTTGAAACCTCTCACTTACAATAGTAGAACATGCAAACATCTATACAAGATTTAGGTTATACAATAAGAGTTTAGGCCATCCAAGTGAAAAGAAAAATTCAAACCTAGTATTACTATACTTTATATATAAATTAATTGATCAGCCCATTCTAACATTATAGTCTCCACTATAACAATTTATTTAACTTATCCAGAAAAGGTGAGCAAAGGTATTCATATTGTGCATATTGTTTCAAGTGTTGATATTTATGTCAAAGTCTGTATATTAGTCAACTTATTCTAACTCCATTAGAACAACTTGTTTGTCTTCCCACCTCCCCCCTCCCAAAAAAAATCAATATTGGAATTTTTTTGGAATATTGATAAATATGGTAAGGCCTTTAGTATTTCAGTTAAATATTATTACTTTTAATGGTTTATATAGTTTGATGGTTTCAATTTGCATTTTGGCAAGAAAGTGAGTTTGTTGGGAAATAGGGCCAAGAGGAAATTGGGGTATATATACAATATGATAGGATAGTTGAACTCGAATTATATAATTTTTTTTAGTATAAGTGGGAGGATTCAAATCTGTGACCTTTTACTTACACTCCCTCCCTCTGAATTACCCAACCCATCCCATCCCACCCTTCTGAAAACAAACTAATATAGACTAGCTTAACCTTCTAGGAACTAACTTATTTAATATAATTAAACTAGCTTATTTACTATAATACCCTTCTAGAAATTGATATTACACTTTAACCTTTTAAGTTACTAATATTTTTAAATTCCATCTATTGTTTTCATGCCATCTAAATTCATTGTTCAAGTTGAACAGCATTATTTTGTATATAAAAAACTGGTAAAACATTATATTTGTTTTTGAACAATAATTTTGGTAAAACATGATCGCATCGATAGTCAAGGTTAAAAATACAAATTACCTAAAGGGTAAAATAAAGGGCCAATTCAGAAAAAAATGTCATACCATGACATAATGCATTCTAAAGAATTGGATAACGAAAATAAAAAATAGATGAATATTATAGTTTGAAGTTGACAATCAAAATTATATAAAAACAAACTTTAGTATCTAATGGTACTACATTTTGGGATGACAAAATCACATGCAAAGCACATGAAATTTTACTATTGACCAAAAGTTAAAGTTTCTCAATTATAAATTGTATTGGAAAATGGTCTATGTCAAGCCCCAAGAAAGTATATTCTACATTCTCTCAACTGCCAACACGCAAATAATAATGAGAGAAAGACGAAGAGACATCAACTATGCCATTAGTGAGTTACATAGAGCTTTTAGGCCATCTTTTAAACTTCTTCACCCCCATTCTATGCTGACAGCTGCAAGCAAGGTATGTACAGATCTTTTCTTTCTTTATTCATCTCTGTCAAGTATATATACTAATATTTTAGTTATTACTAGATTCTGTTATATTTTTTTTTCACTTTTTTAAGAAGCTCTAGACAAAAGGATGAGATTATCTTCTTTTTCGTTAGAAAAGAAAAGAGGAAAATGAAACTTCAGGCTAATTGCTAATGCTATTTCAAGTATTCAGGTAGTAAAGTTCATATGTGTGAAACAACAATTCAAGAACAATTCCCCAGTCCAAATGTACTTGACTTTGATGCGTACTGAATTTCTTGAAGATCGAAGTTCCCTTTCATATTCACAAAATTTTGAACGATGTCTGAATCAGTTTTTGTAAAGTTGAATGCATATGAATAATTTTTAGAGTATACATACACACTAAATTTTTGCTGAAAATATTCGACAAGTGTGATTGACTTGTACTTCTGAATCCAAAGTAGATAAGCAGTAGAATTCAAAATATGCTCTGAAGATGATTATTTAAGTGGCTATTATGATTAGTGCCAAAGTTTCTGTGCTTTACTTCTGGATTCATAACGTTTTGATCTTCGTATATATGCCTCTCTCAACCGTTAATACATTATGTTATAATTTCCATTAAGAAGCATCCGTTGTTAATGTTTAAATAATTATGCTGTGATCTGAAACTCAAATGCTTTGTGTGCTACACATTTATTAGGTAAATGGGGATTAAACGCTCAAGAAAAAGTTCAGACGAAGATGAAGAAACCCAATTGCATGAATCACAACCTCATGATGGTACAAATTTCAGCAAGCCATTGCCTAAGAAGTTGTTTCTGCCTTGGATCGATACCCCTATAGATGAAGAAGATGAGTATCTTGGACTTGAAGTAGAAAACTCAACCTCAGGAGACACAGATGCCAATCATCTGCAGTCAGAATCTGAAGGTGCTACTGAATACAGTCCAGATCAAGAGCACCTCGATTCAGAAGCAAATGAAGCAGAAGGCCAAGCCAAAAGGAGAGGGAAAGGGATCTTTAATTGCTCAAACTCCATCACTACAACAGGAAAGGGACCTTTAGCAGCTCAAAGCAAAGCAAAGGGCTCCGTATCTCATAGTCATGATGGAGCTGACTCTGCAAACGGGCAAAGTCTTTCGAAGTCCATTGCAAAAGGAAAGGTACCTTTAGTTGCTCAAAGCAAAGCAAAGGGCTCTGTGTCTCCTAGTTGCTACAAGGCTGATTCTATGATAGAGAAAATTCTTGCAAACTCCATCCTTGCAAAAGGAAAGGAACCCTCAGAAAGTGGAAATACTCGAACTGATTTAAGAATTTCAGAGGGGACTGTTAAAAAGTCTAGTTTTTCAAAAAGTGTGGTTTCAAGAGCTAGTGGGGGCAATATACCATCTAAAAGAGTGAGCTTTCAAGAACTTGACAGTGAACATGCTGGAGATAATCACAAAAGTGAGAAAGCACAGGGTTCCTCTTCTAGTGAAATTCCTAGAGGGCATGGTGGTTCCGAGGCAATGAAAACTTTGGAGGAGCAAGATTTGGTGGAGCAATTGGCAGAAGTGGAGATACAAGCAGCTCATCTTTACATGGAGAGGTTGGATTTGATTAAGGATTGTTTGGATGGGGTTAAGAAGCACTATAAGCTTGACTAAGATGTTAGCCTTTGCTGATATGTTGGCGTAGAAATTTTGCTCAATCCTGATGGTGGAGGGGTTTATTTTTGATTGAGTAGTTCAGGTGATACAGATAAAATCTGAAACTCTGCTCGCATGGTTATCATATTAACTTTCTGTTCAATAATGTAGACTTATTATATGTGAATAGTAATTTATATTGACACTCAATTCAGTAAATTTTGTGACATAAGGAACTTTTAAAATAAAAATCTTTATCAAGTAAAAGTTGTAAATTCAAGCATGGCATAGATAGTAAAATTTACTGCGCCAAAAAAAATACTTGAAGATAAAATTGAAAGGACTTTAATTCTCACCTATTCATAATATACTTTGCCTATTAACTTCTTTTTTGTTCTAATTTCATCATTTGAATCATAATTAAAAACAGATTAGTCAGTTACATGCTTCAGATTTGATTTTACTATCTTTCCCATTTTTGTTGATTTTGGTGGCCAATAGTTGTATGCCTTGGTCTGAGCATTTGTCTGCTGTTGATTTTTTTTTTTTTCAGAAATCAAAAGTCTTTTTTCTCACGTGTTAGCCTATTTATGGAGAATTATATGCATTTTTTGTTTGATTTGTGTTGGCTACCACTTGACAGATTGTACATTTAAGAGATTGGATTTTTTTTTTTCATCTTTTTCCATGTTCCATCTTAGAACCCACAGAAGGACAAAGTGGACTGGTAAATGTAATCCAATACTGATCAAGGATCTGATGGCTCTAGCACTTGGCTATATTGGGATTCTTCCTTGCCATGTTTCTGTTCAAAAAATGTGAATTTGGTGTCTTTGTTAATCATATTTAATGTGATTTTGTTTCATTCCAGAATCTTTTTTTACCAGATGTTGTCTTTGATAGACGTTTTTGGTGCTGGTTGCATAGTTTGGCCTTACTTTTATGTTCAAATTATGAATCACAGGATGACTATATCCATTTGTCTGCTAATCTTGCAGAATTACTTTAGCTGTGTTTTAGATGTTGCCAAAGCATATATTTCTATTATTTACTGCATTGCTTCTTTGAACTTGCACTACAGACGTGTAGATGATGTTGCCATTTTGCTGAATTTAGTTGCTCATTGTTTGTTTCTTTATCTAAAGTTTCTTGTTGGTTCCTGAATATTAAGTCACGTTCAGCATTTGAAATTGGGATTCACATCCATTGCGTTTAGCTCAAAAGACTTTTTCAGGCGTCAATACTTTAAACTTAATTTCATTGGCACCACACATTACATGAAATGATTCAGACATTTCGGAGAAAACTGTACCTTGATTGTAATGTTCTTCATCTTCAGGACTAAAAGAAAAATTGCAGGTTTTGTTTTTTCAATTTCACTTCATTTATGGTTCTTGAAAACAGTATTCATTTTATGAACTTTCACGTAGGCAACTTAGTGCATAGCACTCCACCTAGACTTCAATTTACACTTAAGTGAAATAGAATGCCTTATATTATATCTTTAGAGTTTCAGTCTTCTAAACGTCTATCAACTGGCCTACATAGGGAATGGATAGGAACTAGTAAAACAATTGGAAAATGGCCTAATGCATTTTTTATGTTCTACAGGTTTCAGTCTTCCAACATGCGTATTTTCTTTCGCACTCTGATAAAGTTGCAAAATTAACTATGCTAATGAAATGTTCTCGTAATTAAGAATCTCTGTAAGTGCCTGCAAAATTGGTTCATGATTAAGCCCTTCAGCTCTCCAATGTTATTAATATGAAGCAGGAACTCATGACTATAAAATTCTGCATTGGTCTTCTTTCTGTTTTCACTGATGGAGCTAGAGAATAATCAAGAGAAAACCTTCCATATGAATCCATTTGATTATTGACCCATTCTGGTTAGGCATCCAAATGCAAACTAGCTTTCAATAATCACAACATCAAAGAAATAAATTTTAACAAGTGAGACAAAAACTAAGATGAATTTTCCTATAACTGCATTAGGAGCATCTCATGACTTTAAAAATTGAAAATCACAAGATCTTGTTTCCTTCAATAGTTGTTCGAGCCATCTCAAGCTCTACGTGACAAAGAACCATTTTTGTAAGCATGTCATCCCTTTCAATGATAACATCTTTCTAGTAGTTTTTTTATGGACTCAACTTTGTTGTATATTTTATCAAGAGCAATTTCCACAGCAGGTTCCTGGCTCTCACTCTCTTCATCAATTCCTATTCCATGGACTTCCTAGCTTTTGAGCCATCTTCTATGATGGCTCTCAACGCAAGATTTTCACTCTTTGAGCAATCTCACATTCTCACATATTTTTCCAACATCCAACTTCAAAGCAGATATTGTGCTTTTCTTGGCCTGCATCTGAGATTTGAGTTCTTCGCCTTTTGCAACAGCTTCTATAAGAGAGTCGTTTTTCAGCTTGAAATTCATTTGCTAAAGCAGCTAAAGAGGCCAGCAACAAAAATTCCTTTTTCTTGAGCTCTTCAACCTCAAGTGTCAAGATGTCATTGGCTTTCATCAGTTCACTTGTCCTTATATCAGCATCTTTCACTGTGTCTTGGCCCTTTTCTGATTTTGAAACCGTGCAGTTGCCTTCGCATGGCCAAGTTTGGCTTCAAGAAACTGCAAAATGTAGGAATTTTTGTTTTCCACAATGACGAGTGAAAAGAATAAGATATTTTCAAGTACTACGAGCATGAATAAAAGGATGTAATGGGATATGGGTATAGATATTCCCAAACAACAAAGTTCAAAATCTTTTTTGGCCAAAAATCCATATTATCACATTTCGTAACATCAAAAACCCATCAAACCATGCACTTGAGCAACGTAGAAAATCTATTACCTTATGGAAGTTTGTACTTGATCTGCAACTTGATCCAAATGCTCCATCATCTGATCCAACTTCTTCACGTGAAGAACTCTTTGCCACTACAGCACTGTCCTTTCCCTCCTCCCTTAATATCTCATTTGTCTTGGAGTGACAATCACCTCCAAACTGATATTCTGTAACAAGCTCTTCATCCAGCTGATCAGCACCCCATACTTTACTGGATAATTCGAAGAGTTTACATTGTTATGGATGAGCTTCGCTTGCTGAGAAAACTTCCAAGTGTTCAGAGTTTCAGCAGAGCAGCTCATGAACAGAAACTAAGATCAGATTCTTATATTACAGCACCTCTTACCTTTTAGCCACAATAAGAACAGAAAATAGCCAAAACATATTACGAACCAAATTGAAAGGCTAACATTGGCTATTATCATTGTTTTCGAGTTCCCACTGAGAGACTCCAGTATTTGACTTTGTGTCAGAACAATGGTAACATGTGCATGACTGAAACCAAGGACACGAGAATAACTAATTGTTGAACTTTAGTAGAAATGTGAGTATTGAATCTCTGTATGGCAGATGCCTTGGTCTCCCATTCGCCACATCCACAAGAGCCTTTATTACATGACTACAAGAAGAAATTTGTAGTCAAATTTAGTTTTTAGCAGTACATGACCAAAATGGCAGCATTGCCAATTCATAAAATAATGATAATGGCAGTACCTGAGAGTAAACAAGGATTCATTTATATAAGAAGCCTCCTTTAGAGGCTCAGCTTCACAACACAAAAAGCTTTTCGCCTGTTGTAAATTAGAAGTAATGTGAAAATTGTGATTCAGTACAATAGACTTTTGACTAATTAATGAATAACAAGCTTGATCATGATGCACTGCCTCTCCAAACCTGCAAGATCGATAAGGTTTAGCCTGACAAAATGGTAGTAACAGCTGCTATCTTTTTCCCACATACTCTGAATTTCACCTGTAAGAATAATATGTGATAGGCTTCTGTCTTTGTTTGTACTAATAGCTGCAACTTCCTATTTAAAGAACTCTAAAGCGCAAATTAAAATTCACCATTTAGAAACGTCTTAATATATCACTGCATCCTGCATGTACTAAAATGATTGTGACAGCCAAGTGATATAAACAATAAAAATCAGTCACCTGTCTCAGAAATTCAAAAATAGCACCAACAGTTTGGACCCTTAGTTCAGAAAGATTTTCAACGTATACCACCTTTCTTAGTATCCTCCCGCAGCTTGAAACAGGAATGTGGTGATCAGATGATATGCAATACCTTAACTCATGTTAATTATCATATTAGTCCAAATAGAAAACTGAAAATACCAGCAGGCTAGTTGGTGAAGTGTCCAGCAAATCAATAATCTGTTTATTATATATCTCCAACAGCGGACATGTCCAATTAAATTTTAACTTCTGATCCATACGGTTTCCTCTTCCTAAGAGTACAAGTGCCAAAGATGCATGTTCAGGTTAAAGTTAGTGTGGAGGCCAATTGTATATTTGTCCGCCTCGGCACCGTCTTAGGCTAGTGCTTGGAGGGGGGCCTCCCCAGGATTCGATCCCTTGACCTTTAAGGTCTTTGAGTTGGAATGCCTGGTACCACCTGAGCTACTAGCTCAGGTGGTATCAGGCATTCCAACTCAAAGACCTACTAGCTCAGGTGGTACCAGGCATTCCAACTCAAAGACCTTAAAGGTCAAGGGATCGAATCCTGGGGAGGCCCCCCTCCAAGCACTACCACGGCCCTAGCCTAAGACGGTGCCGAGGCGGACAAATACACAATTGGCCTCCACAGTTAGCATTTTCTTTATTAGAAGTTTAGTTGGCAAAGCAAGCAAGAATGTCAATCTTACAGATCTAATTCTTCTGAACAGGAAGTCAAATATGCAGGGTACCATACCACAATTTAAGCTAGGTTTACTACATAGTTGTTCAATTTCACCAAGCATTGTGTATGTTTTTCCACTTCCTGCCTGTATTGTTTATCTTTCTTGTCAGAACAAGCCATTAACTTGAACCAAAAAGTAAAGAAAACTGAGCAGGTTAAGGCAATTGAACTTTATTCACATAGGTCAAAAGACATGGTTCAATTTATTTTAACATCTAAAACCCAAAGAAAGGCTGACGGTCATCAATTAAAAAACTCTGGCAGCTAGTAATATGTCTGCTGACTTTACAAAGACTGGAACTTTCTTTTCATACCTGCCCATAAGCAAACATACAGCAATTGTATCCATATAAGCAATTCTCCACCATTAGCACACCAATTACCCTGAAAAGTGTTTCCTGCAAAAGGAATATAAGAATTTCAATTGCACTAGCTTAAAACTATATTCAGCTTTATAAAAGCTATAATCAGCTTGTTGAGTTTTTTAGAAACCTGGTCTACTGTTTCACATGCAACATGATCAAATGTAAATCTTGTTTCAGGTTCCCCAGACCAGGTGATACTTTCTGCTGAATCCTGCTTTAAGCACGGAGAATAACCATCAGTGCTTTTCTCTGCACTACTGAGAGGCTGCACTTGTACCAAAACCTTTACGAATCTAACTGCAAATTAATGTTAACCCCCATAATTAATATGAACTGATGCAAATAAAATGATAATATAATTTTGGACCTACTCATCAAGAATTGAAAATAATCTATCCCATAGGATTAAACTGCTACATTTAAACTGGAACGATATAGAATTTAATAGAATCCATTTCACAGAAATAAGCTAATTACTTGTACGTTGTTCTCTGACCAAAAGGATGAATCCTTCTTGGTTTCAGAATGATGAACCTCAGCAGTATTCATGGCAGAAAATGTACTGCTAGAAACCAATAGCCCTCAGGAAGAGCAGCAATCGTGGACTTCCGAGCACTGCCAGTGACCTGTGAAGGTTTTCTAGCCAAACAAGAACATGAACTCGGAGGCTTGCTCAAATTACTCTTGGTCCTACTCGAGTAACTGCACCAGGGAATTATACTGCTCATATCAATTTTCCCTTCATCCTTCATTCCCGCAGCAGTTGAACTGGAAGAATCACTTCTTTCTTGCCTATTGGGTGTAACCTGAGAACACAATGAGTCCTTTGTGTCCATTAGACCATGCCCAGTTTCTTCCAGATTTCTTGATACTTGCCAGAATTTCAGTGCAAGAACTTCAGATGATCTCTTAACACTGTAGTACAGATTTGAGGACAATAATATGAAGCATAACAAGAGTGACAAGGAAAGAATGGACTCTGGATTTTCTACCTGAAAGAGGGAGTGAGAAAACACGAATTATACAGAAAAAAGGCTGATTTTATATTGATTTTGAAATTCAGTAACAAGGAAAATGAACTGAAGATTTACGGCACAAAAGTTTGAATTAGTTTGATCACAATGGCTACTCTCCAATAGTCGACCAAGAAAATTGAAAGGGCAACTTAAAATTTGTTGATAAGTAATTATTTTACTAGTTTTTATGTAGTCATTTGATTTATTTTTAAGCCTTTTTTAATTAAAAATGATGACATGAAGCTCTATTTAGTTAACATTCATTCAAAGTGAGGAATTGAATTGGAAAATGCTTTTGAGCAAAATTCATGCACTTTTTGGATAATTTTTGTAGGGAATTGAAGCATGTGGAAGTTGCAAAGATTCAAATTGAGATGATTATAATGTAAGTCAATTATAGAGGAAGCAAGTGATTAAAAGTTGGAGAATTTAAAGCTTCAAAATTGCAATGAAAAATTCAACTTTTACACATTCGGACATGATCCACTAACCGCAAATGTTAGTCAGCAGTAGAGGAAGTTAGCATCTGACGTTTCTCTCTCAATGGAGATAGGGGAGCCTAATCTGGAAGGTGATCTGCGAGTTTTGACTGGCAGATTCACCTAGCAGATCCCTGATAAAGATGGGTCCACTTGCAATTTGATTTCCAGCTTTTTCCCAGCTCATTTCCAGCTCAATTTATCAGAGATTCTCGATTGTAGCTGTATGATTAAGACTTGAAGAATCAGGAAACAACTTTATGTCTTTTCAGTTGTGACTTTTTCTCCATAGAGTACATACATTAAAGATAATAGATGATAGAATAGAGTAGAGAAACTAGTTAAGTTGGGTTTAGCATCAAGTGAGAGGTACTCTTGTGAGAAAATATTGATGTGAGTTTGTAAGTGAACTACAAAGTTGTGAAGAGAAGATTAAAAAGCTTGTTTCATCATTTGAAGAAGTCTTCTTAATCCCTTACTCTTTATTTCTTAAAGTTCCTTCATATCTTACTTTACAAGTTTTGTGTGTTTAATACGTATGAGTAGTTAAACTCTTTCTTCCTAGGGAGAAAGATGAATTTATAGCTTCTTAGATTGAATTCACTTGAGTTAATTCAAAGGTGATTTGTGAACTTGTTAGTTCATATATTTGCATCTCACATTTATGGTCATTTGATCAATAACTATAAATCATCCAAGCATGTATTTGTGCATGAAATTGCCTTGCATGTGTAGTTCAAGATATATGAACCTTAATTTGCATTTTCATGTTAGTAGGAGATGCGTCTAAGTGGATTCAAGCTTGCAATTTCATTGAGCTTCATAAACTTGTGCTAAATTAATTCATCCTATCAATAGGTGAAGATTTAGTATAAGTAAATTTGTTTATTTCTGAAAGCAATATACAAACAACTTTGGAAATTACTTCCTTAACAAGCCACAAATCAATAACCCTAATCATCCAAGTTAAGCACTTGCTTTGAGTTACAAGGAATTCTAATCCTTAGAACTTCTTTTAATGTGAATCTTAAGCTAACTTTATCTAACTTGTTCTTTGCTTTTGATTTAATTCTTGTTCTCCACTGCCTACATGGTTGGTTTTACCACCTTATGGCCGGTTATACTGCCTAATCCTTTATATTTCTTGTTTATTTACATATTCGGTGTTTATATAATAAAGCAAGTTAAAAAGCCATAGTACTTAACTAAGTCATTGTGGGATAGACACCTAATTATCACTATACTAAATACATGATCCATATACTTGCGAAAAATTGGGGTATAAAGGCAAAAACTGATTGATAATTGGGAGAATTTAACTTGAAAGCCTAGGCTATGTCAAGTTTTTGGCACAATTGCCGGGACTTCAAATAATATTAGGGCAAAAACAAACTTTATTAATCTAAACTTGTTTTTGTTTTTAATTTTCCTTGTATAAACGGTGCCAATTTACAAGTTTATATTAAGTAGTAGAATTTGTGCTAACTCTTCTTAACTTTTGGTGTTTTGTAGTGCATGCACCAATCCCTCCTTACACATACTACTATTTGACCCCAAAATCGGGAAAATGGCAAATAAGAGAAGGCTTTCGGCATGACAACAAGCTACAAACTCAACAACAAGAAGTGGAGAGTGAAGGTGAAATTATCATTGAATTGCCTCACTTAGAAGAAATGGCGGAGGAACAAATCTTGAGAGATTTTGCTTTGCCATCTACGGAAAGATCTCAAACAAGTATTGCACGATTGGCAGTCAATACAAATAACTTTGAGATTAAGCTGGCATTGATTTAAATGCTCCAACAAGAACAATTTGGAGGCAATACAATGGAGGATCCAAATACTCACTTAGCTAATTTCTTGGAGATTTGTGACACAATCAAGTTTAATGGAGTGAGTGATGATGCTATAAAGCATCAATTGTTTCCTTTCTCTTTAAGAGATAAGGCTAAGGTATGGCTTAATTCACATGCACCAAACACTTTCACTTCTTGGGCCGATTTATCTAAAGCTTTCTTAAATAAGTATTTTGCACCGTGTAAAACTGCCAAACTAACTATGGATATAATGGGTTTTGTTCAACAAGAATGTGAATCAATATATGAGGCATGAGAGAGGCTTAAGGAGTTGCAAAGCAAATGTCCTCATCATGGACTTCCTAATTGATTAATTGTGCAAACATTCTATAATGGTTTAACGTATCTTGTCAAGACTCATATTGATGTAGCTGCAGGAGGAGAACTTATGGGAAAATCAATGGATGAAGCTTATCAATTGATAGAAGAAATGGCAACCAATAATTACCAATGGGCTAATGAGAAAGATAACACTAGAAGACACACTAGTATGTATGAATTGGATGCATTTAACAAGTTTAATGCAAAAATGAACAACATGGTAAAAATGCTAATTAGTCAAGGTGAAGTTGGTTCTACTTCTCATGCTAGTGTAGCATGTTGTACCCTTTGCAGAGGTAATCATAATGATACTAATTGTGTGAATTATGAGCAGGTACAATATGTGAATAATTTCAACTGTTCCACTCAAAACAATCCTTACTCCAATGCTTACAACCAATGGTGGAGGAATCATTCAAATTTCGGATGGAGAGAACAAGGGAGCCAGCAAAGGCCAACGAATCCACCGGGCTTCCAACCAAAGCCATCACCCCTTGAGTCTAAACCTTCATGGGAGTTTGCCATTGAGAGACGACCTACTACCACCAATAGCAATATTGAGAGACTAGCCACTACCACCTCGGAGAGATTTGGAAGAATAGAAGGGAGAATGGAACAATTAACCACTATGTATAGGAATATAGAAGTCCAACTTGGTCAAATTTTCAATGCCATTAACCCTAGAAACCAAGGAGAGTTACTAAGTAAAACCAAAGTCAATCCTAGGGAACATTGCAAGGCAATCACAGTCCGAAGTGGTAGGCAATTAGATGGCCCTTCTAGAGTTGAGCATGAGAAAGAAGAAAGAAGAGAACAAAATGAGAGTTTGAGTGATGACCATAGGATAAGTGTGGGGCAAAAGGGTAAAGAGAAAGTTGTAGAAGAAGAAACACCTTCCAAATCTAAAGTGCTTATACCCACCATACCATATGCTCAAAGACTCAAGCAAAATAAATTGGAAAGGGAGATTGAAAAGTTTGTTAAAATATTTAAACAATTGCATATTAACACTCCTTATGTAGATGCTAATGATCAAATTCCATCCTATGCCAACTTTCTTAAGGAGATCAAGTCAAAAAAGAGGCAGTTGGAGGACAATGAGACCGCAGCTTTAATGGAGGAATGTAGTGCATAGATACTAAATAACCTCCCGCAAAAATTGAAGGAATGTGAGGTATCATCTTGGTATTCTAGAGAATGTGTTCATTAAGGTCAAGAGTTTTATATTCCAGTTGACTTTTTTGTTCTTGATATGGAAGAGGATGTTAAACATGCCAATTATATTTGGTAGACCTTTCTTATCTACGGCTGATATTATAATTGATGTTAAAAAGGGCAAGCTTAAATTCCAAGTAGGTGAAAAATAAATTGAGTTTGATTTGAATGAACTTCAAAAATTTCCTTCATTTACTAACTGTGTGTATGCAATTGATGTGGTTGAAAATCTAACTCAAGATGTTATTCGGATGAAACATGATGCCGACCCTCTTGAAAATTGTTTGTTTGATGCTATCTTTCAAGAAGATGATGATTTGGAGATATTACAAGTGGCCAACCTTTTGAACTCTCAAATGCCTTATAAAAGAGGAAATCATTATGAGAGTTTAGTAAAAGAAAAAGAACTACCACCGCCATCGAGTGTTGAACTCTCAAATGCCTTATAAAAGAGGAAATCATTATGAGAGTTTAGTAAAAGAAAAATAACTACCACCGTCAAGTGAGCAAGCTCCAACTCTTGAATTTAAGCCATTTTCTGATCTCCTAAGGTACGCATTTCTTGGCGAAAATGATACATTACTGGTGATTATTAATGCTTTTCTTAATGATGTACAGTTGGAGAAGTTACTATGAGTTTTACGGAAGCACAAACTAGCAATTGGATGGACCATTTCCAATCTTAAGAGCATAAGTCCCTTTGCATGAATAAGATTCTTTTGGAAATGAATGCCAAATCCATGGTAGAAACTTGACAGGTGTCGAATCTATGCAATAATAAATTCCTACTTACAAAAATATATAAATGTGTATAATGACAAGTAGAGTCATCTCTACAGGGATTGGATGATTTATTTCCTTCCAAGCAAGAATTAAATGGGGGTTTTGGAAAATTAAAATAAAAATATCATTTTAAGGAAAAGCAATCAAATGAAAGAAAATTTAAATTAATTTGATAATAAACAAGCTCTAGTCAAGAAGAAAACTCCGGAAGTAATTCATATAACTGCTCATTGATGCAATAATTATTTCATCTATTTGTTAACAAATGGGTTATAATTACCAAACAAACGATGACAATCAACTTTTTCGTACCGTATCCATAGTTAAGGTACGCCCATTAATTATTTTTCTAACCAAGAAATAACCCCAAGTATGTCCATAAAATTTAATTTCTTGATTGCATTAAAAATTAGAGAAGTCCTATTCTAATCAATAAACACACTACCAGTGTTTATTTAAATTAGATCATATATTCCCTAACATGAAAATAATCATGCTAGTTACCACTAATTTAAGATAATTAAATAATTACGGATTTAATTGTCTTAATTGGCATTAGATTGTTAGGTTGATTAGGCTCTTGATATTTAAATAACAAAACAACCATAAGAAATTAAATCAGAAAACATACAAATATTAACAAATAAGAGAAACAAGTAAAAACAATTCGACCTCACAGTTTAGTTGAATCAAATGCTTAGTTACCCCTTGACTAGAATAAGAAATCTAGTTGCTCCTCATTTAGAAAATCCAAGAAAAAATATATGAATTTTACCAAAGTCATATGCCAAGAAGTGAGAAGCAAAAGTCATAGCTTTCTGTTGGAGAAAAAGAATCTTCCCCAAAAGGCGGACTCTATCTCCTATTTTGTTGCTACTTATCAATTGCTCAAAAAGGAAAATTAGAATCCTACTCCTTATAAGAAAAGAGTATCTTTCCTAACTAGTTGTTGATACACTAGAATTTGCACCCCATACCAAAATACAATTAGAAGTCAACTTGGAATAGGAAACTTCTTTAACGGCTGGAATCCCATGTCTCTGGACTTGGGTACTTGACTCAAGCGTGCCCACGCTGAACTGGTTAAGAGTCTTCTGCTAGAAATTTTCTTTGTGACACCCTTTTTGCTCTTTTTCTTGCCATATCCCTACAATCAACATCAATTGTCAATCGAACGATGCAATATTTTGCCAAAATCACAAGAAAATATTCATAAATTTGCTAACTAATATGCACCCAAAGCGCTTTCTGGCAAGACCTTTGGATAAAATATGTTGCAAACCTTGAATAATTTTCTAATTTTACCAATTTTTCCTATTTCCTATAATAAGCTTCATCACTATCATCCAATAAAGGAAATACTATCCGCTAAAAACAAACTAATAATTCACTTCCTAATGTTGGATAGTGCTCTTGTTCTCTATAATTTGAATATGCACCAAGCTAGGAAGTAATGAATTTTCTTATACGTGATGTGTAAGAAACAGGAGTTACCTGCTCAGCAAAAATCTAACCATCTTTGAGGATCTATTCCTCTACTTACTTCTATCAATAAAAGATATAAGGAGCTTTGAATGCCATATGTTAAAAAAATTAGACAATTGTTCTTCTACCAAATTAATTTCTGTTGTATAAATCATTCAGGGATTTCCATTTGGGCCATTCATTCCTTCTTTTATGCAATCCAGAAATTTGACCATTTCTAGTGTATTTAGCACCACCAAATCTTGTGAGCATAATGATCAGTCGCTTTACACTAGAAGAAATAATATTATCCTTATTAACTTCCTTCGTAAGATGTTGCATTTTGACTTTTGATAACTGCTGATCATGAATTGGATTGTTGGTAGACATCTTCACATCTATACAACAAAAAAGATAAATTAGTGAAAGTTGTAAAATGAGAAAATCACATCACACAGGATGGAAGAATATTACTTTGAGAACCAAAAATATTATTTTGAAAACCATGATGGAGTGTGTCCTTTTGCTATCAATCATGATGGAGTGTGTCTTTTTGCTATCAATAAAAGATATAAGGAGCTTTGAATGCCATATGTTAAAAAAATTAGACAATTGTTCTTCTACCAAATTAATTTCTGTTGTATAAATCATTCAGGGATTTCCATTTGGGCCATTCATTCCTTCTTTTATGCAATCCAGAAATTTGACCATTTCTAGTGTATTCAGCACCACCAAATCTTGTGAGCATAATGATCAGTCACTTTACACTAGAAGAAATAATATTATCCTTATTAACTTCCTTCCTAAGATGTTGCATTTTGATTTTTGATAACTGCTGATCATGAATTGGATTGTTGGTAGACTTCTTCACATCTATACAACAAAAAAGATAAATTAGTGAAAGTTGTAAAATGAGAAAATCACATCACACAGGATGGAAGAATATTACTTTGAGAACCAAAAATATTATTTTGAAAACCATGATGGAGTGTGTCCTTTTGCTATCAATCAAAATCGAACCTCTCCTCTTCCGATTCACTAGCATTGGATGAGCCATCTCGCTCCTGATCATCATTGAATGTCTCCCATTGACATTGAGTAGCGTCCATGCCGTCATGCTGAGCATGAGCATGGAACAGCTGCTTTTCTTGCCAATCACCACTGAATGCCTCCTCATACATGCCATCCCGTTGCTGATCATCACGAAATGTCTCCCTGGCACCTAACATGCCGTCATGCTGACAATGAGCATGGAACAATTGCTCTTCTTGCAATCACCGCCGAATGCCTCCTCATACGTGCCGTCTCGTTGCTGATCATCACGGTATGTCTCCTCGGCACCTGACATGCTGTCATGCTACCATCCCCAATCCTTTCTATGCTAGCCTTCATGCTCAGTCAAGCTATCATCAACTCCCTTTTCAATATCTTCAACCATTACTTTCTTGCCTTTATTTGGTGATGGTTGCTCCACTAAAGTCTCCACTTTATCCATTTTCAGCTTTTTCCTTTGGGTTCCATTTCTGAGTTTGTTTAGGCTTAAAAGGACCCTATAGGTGGGATGCCCAAAATTTTCACAATGCATGCATTTAGGTGGGATCCACTTATACACCACTTCATGATACCTCGAATTTTCCATTTCATCTACAAATGGAATCTGCTTAGGTAATGAGCAATGCACATCAATTTCTACACACAATCTAGCATAAGACAATCAAAATTGAGTAGTTGTAGGCTTGTCAGTATACAATGGTTCGCCAACAAAACTAGCCAGCTTACTTAGAGTTTTAGCTGAATAATAGTGCAATTTCAAATCAGGTAACTTAATCCAAATTGGCACAATTTTCATCTCATCCTTTGCTAAATCCAGTTCAGGAGTCCAAGGTTTCAGGAATAGCATTTTTCTCATAAATGGCCACAAAGCTTGACCCAACACCTGATTTAGCGTCTTCAGATTCAAAGTGAAATATAAACAGTCCATATATCAGAAGAGTACAATTCACCTTATCAAATTGTTGCTATTTTGATTCAGCAAATTTCCTCACAATCTGATAAGAAGGAGCTGATCCTAGAACAAACCTAACTACTGCATTTTTCCACTTCAGAATCTCTTCTTCCACATCCACCATATCAATTTTGACATTCAATTGTTCCTTCAATGGAGTTAAATATGCTAATCGCAACCCATCGTGAACACTGGCTTGATCACAAACCACTTGTGCCCATGATTTTGCTTTCGCATCCGATTCAAAACCATTTTGTATGCAATCAGGCCATGAAACATGCTTCGCAGATCCATCATGTATTTCCATGCTTCTCGATGTAGACCCAATCAGTGGATTAGATAACCCAGCCACATCTGAGCTTAGTCGTGTGAGAACTTAGAAATTTAAGCTCTCGCGAAGATGCGGGAAGCAATAAAAGTCACCCCATGTGGATAGAAATCCTACCACGCCTTAAACCAAGCCAAGCTTCACTTGACCTCAATCAAGCTATGAAACAAAGAGGAACTAAAAACTAATAAAACTAAAAAAGTTGCTGAAAAAACTGCTGGAGAGAAGTTACACTCTATTTAATTGTCACTCGGTAAATCAATTTCAAGTAATTGATAGGGTGTAAAATGTAGTGCATTTGTATATATAAGTTGCCAATTAATTATGTTATTCGAGCTTTATCTTGAGTGAAAACTACTTAATTTTGTTCTTATATTGTTCTAATAGGTGAAAAGCTAGAGAGAAAATGGACTAAAAATGTGGCCTGAAAAATCAATGGAAGAGGAAAAAGTCAAAAGAAAGGGGTTTGGCAAGATTGACATGTTTCAATATTTTGGCAATAACTTTAGCTACACAAATTGGATTGAGATGATTCTTGATTCACTTTAAAGCTAAGAGAACAATCTCCAATTTTATGGAGACATCAAAGTTTGGTTCTCACATTTTCATAGTTAAAAGTCCAAATTACTGAAATATAGTTGCAATGCGATACTCTTGTGATCAAGTCACAGTATTTTATGCATATCTCAACGTCCAGAGCTCGAAATGACTTGATTGGCATTGGAAAGCTAATTCAAAGGGATACAACTTGTACATTTTGATTAAGAGCTGATTTGGCCTATTTGATGGTGATTTTGGGATTCAAATATGATCCATGCTCGAATCTGTATCAATCTACGGACAGATCCATGACCGGCATTAGACATCACCAAGGACTTCACACTGGACATCTTCAAATTCTTTTGTGTTTTGAGTTTAGCCCAATGACCGGTGCCAGACGTTATGTTGGTCATCATCAGAAAAATGGGCAAAAATGTGATTTTTCAACACTAATAAATTCTATTCCCACCCTGTTTAGAATGTATCTTCAAGAAACCATAAATAGGGGTTGTTTCAGTTGTTTTTAGGGGAGAAAAACAATAGGTTAGCATTAGTTCATCCTTTTTATATCTTCTTTTCTGGAGAGATCAAGAAGAAAGAGTTGAAGAATCAAAGAGAAAGAGCAAGACGGAGATCGAAGCAAGAGAAATTGAGAAATTTTCTTTACTTTTATCTCCTTATTTGTATCTTTTCCCTGAATTCTTGGTTTTAATTATGAATATGTTGAACTAAATTATATCTAGGGTTAGTGCTTTATGAAGGAGTTTTGATTATTTATCTTAGTTAAATTCTTAACTTTTACCTTGATTTATCTATCTTGATTTAATTACATATTTGTGATTGGCCACCATAGGCATACTCTTAGGGTTTGTATTGAATTGAGAAGGGATATACAACCATGCACTAGATAGATAAACATCCTTAGTTTAATCACGAGAGCAAGTTAGAATTTGTATGATGCACTTATATCATCAAAGTTTTTAAAGGGTTTAATTGCGATCTCGAGAGAAACGTAAGATTTAATTAAGCACACTTTAGATGTATCATGACAAATGCATATTTTGTGTGTTTTAGTGTATTTTATTATTTAGTTTTGGAGTGTTGTAATTAGTTTTATAACTACTTAACTAAGTTTCTAGTGAAATATACATTTTGTGGTTTAAGTGTTAAAAATTGCATTTCTATGGATTTTAATGGTGAAAACTTCATGTTTTTGTAGGTTTAATGATTCAATCATCAAATGGAGTAAGTTGAGAAAATAATTGGATGATTTGAAATGGTTTTAAAGATAATATGAAGTGCAAGACAGGAAATGCAATTATGTGACTTTTGCTATCAAGCCAACTTTTAACAATCCATCACGATCTAAAATGGTGGATTATTCATTGACAAATCCTCCTTGAAAAATGAGGTGATATAGTCGAGCCAACGACTATAAACAAAAGCGTTAATTGGGAGGCAACCCAATGTTTTGCTAATTTATGTTAATTTGATGTGATATTATGTTTAAATTATATGTTTAAGTTATTTTGTTGTTTTTATTGGGTAGGTTTGGGAAATAGAAGCAAAGATGGCCAAATGAGGTTAAAAAGGTGAAATTTGATCAATGATCTCAATACTTCAAATTGAGTAATTGTGATTTTTGATGTGTTAAAGGAAGCTAAAATGCATGGTTAGATTATTTTACATGTACGTGAATTGATTATTTTGATAAAGGAATGATATAGGATTCATTTTAGAAAATGGGGTTAAGTGCGTAAATTTTAGAAACTTGTAGAAATTCTGCTTTAAAATTGCAGAAATGGAAAACGCACCCACGAAAATGCAACCCCACATTTTTTAGGTTGCATATTAGCCCATCTTCAAGGAAATTTGATAAAAACATGGGCCAAAACGCAACTCTACCCGCATTTTGGCCTCGCGTTTTACGCCTGGAACAAAAGAGTTAAACGCGGGCAAGAAACACACGACCATGGCTGCATTTTATTTACCTGCGTTTTCGATTCTGCAGTATCAAACCAGAAAACATGACCCCCAAAATGCGACCAGTGTCACATTTTGTTCCCGCGTTTTCTTCTTCCTCTTTTAAACATAGAAAACGCAGCACATTTTTTTTTTCTATTGTTCTTCCTCTCATCACCGGCGAATTCACACACTAATACACACACTTCACAAAATCGCAATTTTACTCCATTTTCTTGTAAGAAATCATCAACCAAATATTTTTTAACCTTCATGGAGCCTTTTTAATAGATTAAAATCCAAGAAAAACATCTCAAAATCAGTTTTAAAGAAATTGAAGGTTAGGGTTCATAGTTCTTAAATTTGTCAATTGGAAGACAATTAGAGCGTGTTTCATAGGGTTTTGTGCATCATCAGCATCACCAAATATCTTTCTACTTAACTGAGGTAAGTTTTTTCATCAAATTTTCGTATTTTAGAAGTTGATATTTTTCAATTTCTTGAGTTTTTTGACATCTATTAATTTCGAATTTTTGATGATGTTTATTGATGTTTTTGGCCTCGAATATACTTATTAAGGTTGTTTAAACATGTTTACTTGTTCAAATGTAGCAATTTGATACTTTTCTAGTTGTTAAAATTTTAAATTTGCTATATTTGGATAAAATTGAAAAAGTAGCTTAGATTGTTATTTGAGCCCCGTTGATTATTGATTATGACTAAAAATGGTTGGTTGATGATCTTTTAGCATGTACATTGTGTATAGAAAGTAAATGTGATGAATTTTGTGAATTTTTGGGATAATTTGTGCTTAATCATATTTATGGCTAAATGTGGATTATTGTTGCTAATTAATACTTGCTCTAAACTTGGTTGTTGCCAAATTCATTAATTGGAACATATTTGTGGCCTATTTTAATAAGTTGGTGATTTTGGCAATTTTTTTCAATTTTAATGTCATGTCTCTTATGCCATAATATTGGAAATTATTGAATATTTAATTGATTCTCTATGACATGAAGATGTGAATTTGTGGTTATTTGAACCAATTCTAATCCTTATATATAAATGATAATTCTATAAAATGCCTATGGTTACTATTGATAAGTGAATATTTAACGTATATTTTGTATAAGTTTGGCATGAACTTTTGGTATGTTTTGAGAAGATTAAAGCCATATTTGAACTCTTTTGATGATAATTGTTTAAATATTGTTTAAGTGTTCAAAACTTGATAAATGAGTGGATTAGCGCGTTAATTTTGTGAAATTATGAAGGATTTTGATATATGAAATTCATGCACAAGATGAAGAAAATGTAAGGATCATTTGGAGGATAAAGTACAAGGATACCAGGAGCAAAAATGAAGAAAAAGAAAAGGAGTGAAAAACTGGGAAATAACCAGCATGGATCCGAGCCCGGATCCGTGTGAACAAAACAAGATCCGAACCCTCGTCTGTGCTTCTGAGCAATGGATCCGAGGTCAACGATCCGAGCTCGGATCCATATGGAAAAGGCCTCGGATCAGTGATTATCCGAGCTCGGATCTGCATCTCTCCTCTGCAAGTGGCACAGCCGTTTTTCTCACTTTTCACACAACTTTCCAACTATCTTTGGTGAGAGAATTCGGTGGCACATGCTTCTGCAACAAAAGGGAAGACAAAATGATTTATTGTCAAGTCAAAAACAATATTTCTTTTGACTTTCTTAACAAAAGGAGATTTGGAGAATCATAGCAGAAAATTTGGACTGGTGAGGAGAGAAGCTTTTCATCAGCTTATATGCAGAGACATTTGGGAGGTCTGCAATTCTCATACGGAAGAAAGCTTGGAGTGCAGAAATGTAGTTCTTCCATTTCCTTAGTGTAGGATAGTTTTAGCTAGTTAGTTCATCCTTCTTGTATATTAGCTAGATTAGGATGAAAATGGAGATGAAGAAGGAGGAGTTGAAGCTCAAGTGACATGGGTTATCTCTTCTCTAACTCTTTATCTTTTGTACTTGATTCTAAGTTTAGTTAATATACAAGTTCTGGATTTTGTGTTTAATATGTATCTTTGAAGTTTATGCCTTGGGTTTGGTTGAACTTTCTATGATTGTTAGTGTTTATTATTTGGTTATTTGATTGCTATGATTTGAGCAAGTTATTTAGCACTTTGGCTCTTTAAATCATGATTAATCTGGTACCATTAATTGTGATTATCTAAGGTGTTGTTTCTGCAATGAAAATTGAGATTTAACACTAGTTCAAGAAGTGCTAAATGTAGGGAGTACACTCACGAAAGTAGAGGTGCACCTACCTATGTGGTTTTAAGTGATTCATTTCATGTAATTTCACTGAAGAAATGAACTTGTAACTAATTTCATAACCATGAGAATAGGTATGGATTAGTTATGAGTATAATTGATTCACTACGAAAGTAGATTTCATACGAATGAGGAAATTACACCATAACTAGCCTAGATGATAGTATTAAATGATCCAAAAATGGCACTTGCATGAGTAGTTAGGGATACCACAACCTAAGGAGCTTTCATTTCTTATTTTCTTGCATAAGTTCAGTAGGTTTCATTTCTTATAATTCATTGATAGTCTAAATAATAGAGAAGTTTTAGTAGTACCGGTAATTGTTCACTCTTCCTCGTGGGATCGACCCGATATATACTCTAAACTACTAGTTGACCTGTATACTTGCAGTGAAACGGGTGTAAATCGGATTTTTTTAACTTGTACGCATAGTAAAACCCCGTCAACTATATATGGAAAGATTCTTCTTTTAGGTGTTTTATAGGAATTAATTCTTGTATAATGTGTGATTGTGTGATGTTTTAGTTAGGTGCATGAAAAGGTTAACAATTTTTTCTTTTTAGACACTATGGTAAGGAGAGGATGAGTTATTATTGGCGAATCTTCTAGTGAGGAAAGTGTCGAGAGGACACCATCTCCGGTGCCCTAACAAATGAGATCGTGAAAAGGTTCATCTAGGTGACCACCTTCCCCAAACTATGATGTCGAGTGATTTACATCCAAAGATAATCAAGATTGGTTTGAGAAGCACGAGCACATGGAATTTATCTATGAAATGCACATAGTTCCGGAGATTGATGCTGTATATTGTATTACAGAAGCTTTTGAGTTATTGGCATGGGTGCCTATTCTTTCTCTCCCTCACCACATATATCCAGACTTAGTTCGAGAATTCTATGCCAATATTGACAACAAAAATGGCCATAGTGGTGAAGAGATTAGATCTTTTGTTCAAAGAAGACAGTTGATCATCACTAGAGCCACAATTGCTCAAATTCTGGAGTACAATAATCAAGGACGGGTCATAGATTTAGAAAAGGGATTTATTTCGCCAAACAAGCATTGGGACCCTTCACATGCCATGAAGAGTTTTGCTCTACAATACCAACCATTTTGTTCATCTAGGAAAGAGGCATCCTTGCAGCAGTATTCAACAATCGACACCGCCTCATTATTTATGTCATGACGCATAATGTGATTCCTAAGAAAAGTGGACAAGAGGAGGTTCGACATAGTGATATCTACTTCTTGGACCACATGTTCCACAACCAGGAATCTCCTTATACTCGCATTCTACTCTTGAATATAATCATTAGCAACATAAGGATGACCGCCCGAAGGAGTGGGACTTCCTATCGATTGGGGATTCCACGTCTCTTGTCCTTAATTTTCGAACGGGAAAGGTGTCAATTTGGAGGGCATCCCACAAGCTCCGATGCAACCTATGGACGAGCTAAATGCTACTACTCTTACTGGTATGGGCATTCCTATGGATAATTTCGCTCGTCCAGGGAGAGATCGATCAAGACGAGCCGATCACACTAAGCAAGGCAAAGTCGGTCCCTTTACTTTTGTTGATCTATCCACCTCTGCCAGACCATCTACTTCTGCCGCGCCGCACCGCCGCCGCCACCTCCACTTCCACAGCGTTCTAACTGACAGCAACTCTTCGACATTCTGGGCTGCCATCAGACTCAAGTCGTTGAATGACTTGATAGGATTGATGCTCGCCTGGATAGCTATGATGTTTAGATGTGGCGTATGGAGGATTATTTAGGTATCACTCCTCCACCTTACACTACTTTTAGAACTAGTGGTGATGGTTGAGGATCCGCTAGTGAGGGAGGCATTGGGCCGGTTTCTTGAGCTGCCATTTAGCTTTGCTCTTATGTTCTTTTAGCTTTTCTTTTCTTTTCTTATTTAAGTGACGTTCATTTTTTTTTACTTTGATCTTTTGGTAGTTTTAGTAGATGTTTAAGTGTTTTGTGAAGGTTCATGCGTCATGGTTGGTCTGGATCTCAGCCATTGCACTGGGAAGTACTCCTTTCTATCTTTTGTTGTTTTTCTTTCCCTATACATTGAGGACAATGTATATTTTAAGTGTGGGGGAGAAAATGTGTGGTACTTGTAGTACTTTTGTTTTTATTGTTTGGATTTGAGATTTGGAATATAAATTGCACTTAAATGTTGTCAATCTTAGGTTTGTCGGTAAGGAGTTTCATCTAGTTTTAAGGGAAAATTTTGCCAAAAATTTTTCAAAATCTTGTCCAAAATTGTAAAATTGCTCAAAAAGGTTTCCAATTTTTTTCAATCTTATCCAAGAGCAACAAGTTGCATACCATTAGTAACTCAAATTCTCTTACTTTCGAGATAAATATATGTGGTTTGAAAACTTCTTTGCTTATTTAACTTGAAAATGATTATTATGTGATGATAATTTGTGTATTTCTAAGAAAGTATATCTTAAAAAGTGGAGAAAATTATGCCTAAATTTTTGCATATTTGATGAAATTTCTTCTCTTTATTTGATTTTATAAGTTAAGTTATTAATTTGGTGAATAAGTGCAATACTTTTCTCATGATTATTCTTTCGAGGGAATGTTATTATTTTTGCTTTTAAAGAAAAAAAAAGAAGAAAATAAGATTTGTTCTACTCTAATGGTTCTTGTACTTAGTAATCAGGAGTTTTCATTTATAAATATTGACTTTCGCGTAAAACGGTACTTGAATTAAGAGTATGCAAAACAACTTGAGCTTGAGAAGTATTGAGTAGTCGGTAATTTTCATCTAAAAATGTCAATTTTCAAGTCAAAAGACACTTTCACAACTTGAGTAAATATTTAGATATGTTGTATGAATAACTCCCTCTTTGAACTTGAAAAAAGTGATGATTATGGGTTTAAATAGCATTTTTATTGACCGTATGAGTTGCTTGTGAAATTGGGTAAGGATGAGAAATTGAATCGAACTAGTTACAATTATGGCATAATTAACCCTCCTTTACTTGATATGATGAGTACTTGAGTTTAATGGAATGATTGCATAATGGTTATTTACATTGTTTTGAGGAAATGAAGTTGAATTGTGCACATATGTTTATTTTCAAAATTTTGGAACATTGTTAGTTTGTATTTCTTATTGCTTGAGGATAGGTAATAATTCAAGTATAGGCGAATTCGATAAGTGCATATTTTGTGTGTTTTAGTGTATTTTATTATTTAGTTTTGGAGTGTTTTACTTATTTTTATAACTAATTAACTAAGTTTCTAGTAAAAATATATATTTTGTGGTTTAAGTGTTAAAAATTGCATTTCTATAGATTCTAATGGTGAAAACTTCACGTTTTTGTAGGTTTAATAATTTAATCATCAAATGGAGTGAGTTGAGAAAAAAATTTTGATTGATTTTTGATGATTTAAAGTGGTTTTAAGGATAATATGAAGTGCAAGAGAGGAATGCAATTAAGGGAGTTTTCCAACTTTGACACCTGTTGGTATTTCAGCTATATTTGAGTTACAAGTATCAGATTGAGGTGATTCTTGTGCCATTTTGAAACTAACACATAGCTCTACATTTCTTGTGCAGACCTCTAAGTCAGTTCAGTCATTTTCATTGTCAAAATGTCAAAATACAGAAGTGAATTTTCATTGTCAAAAGTTGAAAAAGGGGATTGATCAGTCGAGGGTATTTTGGCCATTGCATAGTCTATAGAGCTCCAAATTTAATGATTGTTGAGGAACTCAAAGGGTTACAACTTTTATGTTTCGTACAAGAGTTAATTCAGCATCCATCATTAAGAAAATATCAGTTGAACTTGGTACAAAAATAGAGCGGCTAATTGCCTAGAATATGGGTTAAAAAAAGAAAAGTCAGATATTTGTTGGTCTGACACAGGCACGGTACAAATCTATGGGTGCCGGGCTGTGTCAGCCCGGCACCTGACAGCCAATTTTTTTTTAAAAAAAAAGTTTTTTTTTTTAAAGATGTCAGGTACCGGGCTGTGTCAGCACAGCCCGGCACCTGACACAAAAATTATGCCAGTGCCGGGCTGTATCAGCCCGGAACTTTTTTTTTGAATTTACTCCCTAAGTTTTTTTTTGTCGAGTACCTAATTTCCATTTTCTCATACCATAAAAAAAAAAAATCACAGTATCGTATGCTTTCCTACTCATTTTAGTGACTATACAATTATAAAGTCCTACTTATATACGATTGTATTGCATAGGTCAAAAGTATAAATTATTTTCAAATTGTCCGTAAAAGGGTTGTGAAAATGGTGGAAAGAAACATACAATGAATCAAATATCAAGTGGTGCAAAATGTACATCTTAAAGACTTAACATAATATTATATTGAAATTGAGGTGCTTATGAAAAGAGAAAATTAATTGGGAAAATAAACAAAAGTACTTTGAGAAGTGTGGCTATTTTTGTCAAAAATCAAGAAAATAGGGTATGAAAATGTTTAGGGGGGAAGGAAGGGAATGTAAATGAGAAATTTGAGTTCAAACCCTTCCACTTGCACTAATAAAAAAAAAAGAAAAAGAAAAAAAGAGACAAACTTAAATATTCTAAAAGATTAAGGGGAATAAGCGTGATTCATGATTTTAATGATTAGATTGTTTGGATTATTTCTTTTTGAAATATGTTAGGAAAATGATACTAAAGCATCCAAGGTTTCATATGAAAGATTATTTTTGAAAAACTGGCTTTGATCCTTTTTTTTTTTGTGATAAAGTGCAATGTTTTAACTAATTAATTGTGATTTCAACAAAGAAGAATTTAGAGATTTCATTGCTGACAAGAAATGTGTTAATTTAACTTTCACAATGAATGCACCTTTTTCATTTAAATTACTAAAGCTAAAGAAGCGTAATAGGATGATAAAATAATTTTGCATTTTTTAATTTTGATTTTTGCAGTTTAATTGTTCTATAGGAAATTTTTTCTTGATTTCAATTTTGAAGGATTAAATACAGATTTTCTTTTTTCATTTTGATGAACCAAATTGAGATAATATGCTACATTGGAGGTGAAAATAAGACTTTCTCAATTCGAAGGACAACATTGATATGTTTTGCTTCTTTGTGGGATCAAATTAAGACCTTTTCGAATTAATAGACCAAATTGAGATATTGAACCAAATTAGAGGATCCATAAAATAGATAAAAATAACCTAAAAATAGTACTATGGTTTTAGCCGAAACACAATGGGCGCATTTTTTTTTCCGCATGTGGTGGAGGGTTATGCAAATTTTATAGGAAATTTGGCTCTTTTCTGTAGGCATGGACCTTACAGTTAGGGGTATTCTAAAAGAATGAAAAAGAGTAGGCAACCAAAAAAATTGAATTAGTCCAAACCAAAGATAGAGTAAGTAACCCACAATTTTTGAAATGGTTAAATTACCCGAACCTATTTAAAAAATTAGATTAGAGTATGATTTATTTTTCTTAATAGGCGTTAATCATAATTATTTTCCTTAAAGTGCTAAATATGACAGTCTTTTAAATTAATTAATTTACATTTCAAAATTGAAACGTAAGAAAAAGATGAAAATAGATTTGTGCAAAATCACTAATTACTCCTATAGGATGTTAAACTAAGAAAAAGTTTTTCAAACAAAATATCCCATTCATTTTGTAATAAGATGCAGTTCGCAAATTGCTGAAAAATAATTTGTTAGAATTATTATGTACTTTTTAATGTTCACTATAATTTTATAAATATAAATTTATTGTGCAATAGAAAAAGAAAAAAGGACCAAAAAAAGAAGAAAAAATGCATAGCGTGACATGGTTAAATGGTTAAATATAAATATAACGATAAGCATTCAAATAATAAAATGTTAAAATAATGCTAAATCCCAATTTTAAAGTATTAGATATTTAACCAAAATATACTGAAAATGATCATATCAACGCCCGGTGCGCCTTTTGCCCTTGCCTTTATCACCTGGTGTCGTGGACGGACAGCAAAATCTTTTGGGCTGTCGTCTGCAACGTTCACGCAGAACTATTGGCTCCTGTGGTGCATCGATTGGAGGCACAGCATCTATGGAAGTATCATCAAGTCCTGCGTCCTCCTCCTCAACCGAGTCTGCAGTCGTACTGCTATCACAATCATTCTGAGAGCGATACGTGACAAAATCTCCCGAATGACCGTATCCAGTAGTACATACTGGCTGGATCGACGTAGGTACGGTCATAGGCGACCCAAGACTATAATAATCAGGAAGGTCTAAAATAGGAGATGTACCACCCACTCCGTTAAGAAAAGTGAATATTGGATGTAGTTCAGAAGCAGAAGATGACGCCCCTGCAATGGCAGCGTCTCCAACTGGAGGCTCGTGCGATGAGGATAGATATTGTCCACCAAAGGCAGGAAAATATGAAGAGAGCTTGGGATGTGCACCAAAAGGTGGAAACTGTGGCAAAGGCGTGGCATCCAGACCAATATGCAATGAGTGCGGGAATGATGTCACCTGAGGGCTAAAGGTCGATACATTCTGTGTAGGTGGCATAGCATGGATATCCGCCATCGTCGAAGGCACAGATGTGGTGAATTGATGGTCCTCCGTGAAAAATGTGTGTCGAGACTGAGTGCCCACCTCGGTGTGTTGAATGGTCTTTTCCCCGATGACTTCGTCTTGCAAGCCATGCCTGTGCCGTCGACTTCTGCTAGATGATGGTCCACCTTGTGTAGGGACACGTCGCACACGATTAGGGATAGGAATTTCTTGTGACACGGGAGGATTATGATCGAAAGCATTAAAATCACCAACAACCATGCGATCAAAGCGCTGGAGGTATTGCATTGATCCATATGCCCCATCAACAATGGTTGCAAGACGGGGATGAAATGTTTCAGTGCCCTCAAGTTCAAGTGCGTCATGCGATTGCTTACCAATGCGCTGCATAGTATCCATCTGACATATACAAAAACGGAGAAACCTTTTTTAATCATTGTCCAATAGTAAATTAATTGAATTTAGATATAGTAGTAACTTACTAAATACTCAAACTGGCCAGAAACTCCATGCAACATTTGCCCAGACTGTGTATGTTGCTGGATAGGAGGCGTAATGTACAGAATGGTGTGATTATGATACCACTCGAGATACGCATTGGAAGGCCTGAACGTGGTTGTGGGCACACCAGGTACCTCTGCAGTTGCACGCGCATTCCAGTATCCTATCCAACCCTTATGAAAATCAGCCCAATTTCTTCCCGGATAACCAGAAAGATCCAATTGGTGTAAACCACCCCGATTAGTGTCAACTGGTTCCGGAATTTCCTGCCTCATCCCAAATTGACGCATGACACGATCAGGACAATGAATTTCGACGATGTACCAGAATATAAGAGGGACTCTTGCCCGCCATATGCGCTCTCCTCGTTTGCAGTATTCAGGTAGTTGGGCCAGTATATCATCGCTATACGGCATCCAAATAAACTGATACCATAATAGTTATTTAGTTGTGGATCTACATTGCGATATTACTATTAAAAATAATTTATTAGATATAAGAGACAAATACCTGATTCATGCGTAATAAGGCTAGCTGCTCCCGATAATATGTGCTGGATTGACTAGAAGGGTCAACCCCTGTTCGTTCGGCTGCCCATCTCCCTCCTCGCGAAAAATCCCCAATTTCAGAATATGGGAGTACATCAGGACGAATCACAGGAATCCGCTCCCACGCCCAAAGCTGTAGTAATAAGTACGGACCTCCAGTTGTGATTGCTGAAACACGAGATGCGTGGCACATTCGTGAGTATAAACAGGCCAACGTCGCAGCCCCCCAACTGTATTGCCTCATGGCATCCAAATCACGGACATAGTCTAACCAATTTAAACTGACGAGATTCTGACACGAATCGGCAAATAACAATCCACCTAATAAAATCAGGATGTACATGCGGGCATACTGGCGAACCATAACATCTGAAGCATCTGCAGGCAACGGTATACTCAACCGTCGGGATATAGAAGTAAGCTTTAGACGATCGTGGTTGAGCATGTTATCTTCTGGCCAATATCCCAAAATATCATAAATCAACTGTTTTCGCTCCGCCAAATTACGTCTACGGTGTACTAATGTCACCGGTAAACCATCAACCCGAAGACCCCACAAAACCTCCACATCCTGCAGAGTTACTGTCGCCTCTCCCATAACTGGAAGGTGAAAAGTGTGTGTCTCTTGCCTCCAACGTTCCACGAGTGCATTTATAAGACCATGATCTACTGTGAGGTAACCGGCTCTGCGAATACCATAAAAGCCAGCAGCATCGATGTATTGAGCAACCCGTTCATCCAAATGTATCAGAGGTTGAAAAAACCTCCTATCACAACGCCGAACATCTAAATCCACACCTGTCCCTTGAAAAATCGCAGCGGACCTATGTTCGGATTGTAAATATAAAACACTCCCATCCAACGGTCCTGGATGGGGGGTGCTGTGGTCGTATTCCATCGCTCCATTTAAATCCTGTTTTAAGACAAATATCACATAAATAATGATATATGGTATAATTAACAAATCATTGTCACAAGATAATATATAAAATGCAATATGATTACAATAAAATTGCACAGTTTTACACCAAATAGGAGTTCATATGGTTTTAGTTCACACCAATAAACTTCTACCACAACTGAGGACAACATTATTTATGAAAGTAACCGGCATACGGACAGTTAGGGGCTGTGTGACCCGGCTGTAAATAGTTACTGCATCGACGTGGTGCATCAGGGCATCTCCTATCCATCTGATTTCTGATCCTAGTATTTTTCAATGGTCCTGGCATCTTTTGTTTCAATCGATCTCCTATGATATTCAGCTGTAATTCTGCTACGGGCCAATATTTTGGATCCCTTAGCGGTTGAAAATTACCGCTGAATGTAGCTTGATAAGCGGAAAACGTGTGTTCAGGAGCGACAAGCGTCAATGGGGAAATGCCACACCTAAAACACGCAGCCATGGCATGTGAACATGGGAAGCGCAATTCTCTCCATTTTTCACATGTGCACGTGCGATTTTCAATGTCAACGGTTTGCGTATTACCTCCTTGATGGCTTTGTCGATAAGCAGTCGTGATGCAGTAAATACCCCTCTTATGATCGAACACTTGAACTGCATGAGCCCGGCCTTTTTTTCATTTTTGACATATTTATCCCAAGATTTCGGTGGGAGGCGGTATACCTGATCCCATGCAACCTTGTGATGCTTCACAAACAGATCAACTGTTTGGTTGAATGTGAATCGTATACACGCAGTAATTGGCAGCAACCGAGCGTCCCTCAAAAGATTGTTGAAACACTCAGCCATATTTGTGGATATGTGGCCCCAACGATATCCCCCATCTTTGCACAGAGCCCATTACTCGGGTTGAACTGATCCACCCGTTAGCCATGCATATGCCTCCGTATTTAGGGAGAAAATCATATTCATGAAATTCTCATACTTACGTGTCTGATTCGCCACACCAGCGCCGAACATCAAGTTTTTAAGTCTAACAGACATCGTAAAATAACGTCAAAAGGGAATTAATTTACTTATGATCGGTGGAACATGAAAATATATTTAATTTGTAAGGGTTAAGAGACAATTTACCTTTCATTCTTGAATTTTTGTGTGAAATTGCTCCGAATATGAATCAAACAGAATCGGTGCACCCCCAATGGCTCCTGCCACTCTTCGAGTGTACGCATTGCGTTAATGATGCCATGGTGACGATCAGAAATAATGCATATATTCTGCACATCACCACACACGTGAATGCGTAACAGTCTCATGAACCAAGGCCAACTCCGATTATTCTCCTCATCAACTAGGGCATATGCCAGGGAAAACATTGAGTTATTAGTATCAAAACCTATGGCGACAAGAAGTTTTCCCCGATAAGGTCCTTTCAAAAAGGTACCATCCACACATATGACCGGTTTTAGATGGCGGAAGGCTTGGATGGCAGGAGCAAATGCCCAAAATATATAATCAAAAATAATGTTGGAAGGGGTACTCAATGGATGATGGTCCCACACAACTACCGTACCCGGATTGAACAGTTGTAACTCCTGAATATAGGTTGGCAGCTGCGATATGGATGTCGGCCAATCCCCATATAATATATCAATGGCACGGCGTCTAGCATACCAAGCTTTCTTGTAAGACACATCGCAATGAAACTCCTGTTTCACCGATGCTTGAATTTCCTTGATTTTATACACTGGACCATTCATAATATGGGGAATAATATGTTCGGCAATTATGTCGCTACTCAATCCACGGTGATCATTATTATAACAAACACGGATGCAGGTATGAGAATCAGCAAGTGTAACAATCATTCACATGTTGTGCGAGCGACGCAGGGTTGCACGAAGCTGCCAATTACACGGGGGTACGGAGTTACGAGCCCGACAACGAACATACCAAGTTGTTGGTGTGCTCTCACGAACTTTGAACTCCCTATTCTCCTTTATGGACCACAATTTCACAGCTCTTTTGACATGCTCCTTTGTTTCGAACAGTTGACCTAATTCTAAATCTTTGGTGTGTTCATTCCACAGCTTTCAACTTCTCAACTCGCCCAACATCAAGGGAGTCATAATTTAATGCAGCGTCAACACCAGCTTCATAACGCAATTGTGGTCCCTCACTATTTATCCAAGGAGCATTGCGACCCATGTCATCATAGGTCGTAGTTGGAAGATCTGAATACCCATCTTGTCGATCGGTATCATGTTGGTGGTTCTCATCATCGGAACCACTAAGATTGGGCTCCGGTTCGGAGTCCATGTCAACATCTACAAACTGAATGTCAGTAGATGGCAGAGCATCAAACATTGGAGCTGATTCAATATCTGCACATCGAGTTTGAAATGTTGAGGTGTGCACTATCGGTTGACCACTTGTACTTGAAGGATCATTATTATTCCGCCGACCATTACCCCTTCTTCGTCCTCTATGCCTTGGTTGAACATCACCTACATCTAATTGGGTCATTTGACTCTCAAAAAGGCTAACTGGCTGGAATAAAGATATGTGTTCCGAACTACTACCACCTCGCTCAGGATTAGCACTTACAATTGGAAAAATTTGGGAATCATCTCTTGTAAACGAAAGACCTCCTCGACCTCCACATATATTTCAGTTGCAAGTTTACTACCAGATTGTAAGTAGTACATTCCGGCAACTCCATTGTCATTCACCAAAGGCATTGCACCAAACTTGCCATTTTGGAGGCAACTCCGATATATCAAACTAATCTTATAGCGATTCCGATCTAAACCCAGAATATTGTATATTTTGTCTACCAAATCATCATAACCTACCATCTCTGTCAGGAACAACACGTTTTTGGGTATAGGGGGATCATATGAAATTGACCCTCCTTCGTATATAATTTTTCCTCCCCAATATACTTGAATCACCAAGCAATTATCACTTGACATGTTATACCTATTAGAGACGAGTGTTGATAGCATTTTAAAACCCCATTAATATGCTTATTTGAATAATTAATTAATTGAATCAAATATATATCATTTATAACAAATAAATAAATAATTGCAATTCTATAATTATAAGAAATAATAGCAAATAATATAACAAATAACAACAAATAAAGTGTAATTAAATAACAACAAATAATAACAAATAGTATAACAAATAACAACAAATAAAGTGTAATTGAATAACAACACATAATAACAAATAACAACAAATAATGCATTATAATTAAATAATCAAATCATTTATAACAAATAAATGAATATTTAATAAATAACAAATTAAACCTAATTTAATCGAACCTCTTAAAATTAATTAATTCAATTAATTAAACTAATTAATCCACTAAACTAATTAAACTAATCATATACTAAATAACATAAACTAATTATCAACTGACTTAACAACTAAAGTGAATTGCATTAAACTAATATCACTAGTTTCGAAATTAAGCTATGCTAATTACATTAATTTTATGTATTTATTTTATTAGCATGGGTATTATTTCAAATACTTAAATTGCCCAAACTAAATGGCTATCTTAATCAAAACTCAATACATAAATTCATTCAATTAATTAACCTCGCCAAATACATCTAAATTCATTTAATCGAACCTCTTAAAATTAATTAATTCAATTAATTAAACTAATTAATCCACTAAACTAATTAAACTAATCATATACTAAATAACATAAACTAATTATCAACTAACTTAACAACTAAAGTGAATTGCATTAAACTAATATCACTAGTTTCGAAATTAAGCTATGCTAATTATATTAATTTTATGTATTTATTTTATTAGCATGGGTATTATTTCAAATACTTAAATTGCCCAAACTAAATGGCTATCTTAATCAAAACTCAATACATAAATTCATTCAATTAATTAACCTCGCCAAATACATCTAAATTCATTTAATTGAACCTCTTAAAATTAATTAATTCAATTAATTAAACTAATTAATCCACTAAACTAATTAAACTCTGACATGTACTAAATAACATAAACTAATTATCAACTAACTTGCATAATAAAGTGAATTGCATTAAACTAATAACACTAATATCGTTAATTAAGTTATGCTAAATACATCAATTTTATATATTGAATTCATTAAATATGCCACTTCTTTCAATTACTTAAATAACCTGAACTAATAACAAGTTTCCATAATCATAAGTCAATACTACATAAATTACATCTACATTCATTTAATTAGTCTCTTTAAATTAATCCATTAAACAAATTTAAACAACTAATTAAACTAATTAAACTAATTCTATCGCTAAACTAATTCAACTAAGCATGTACTGTAATATCAAACTAATATTAGCTAACTTACGTAAAAAGTAAATTACATTATTTGTATACAACTATTCTACAATAAATTAAATATTTATTTAATAACATACTATAACAATAACATAAAATATTTATAACCAATTAACTAACATAATATAAAAATTATAACAACTTTCATATAATACAGATCACTAACCTCTTTCAAACTATTCGTATTTAAAAAATTGATTGCTTTGTCAGCACCGTTAGTAGTCAGCACAACGATCTTAACAAAAGCACTGTGATTAATTAGCACGGCGATATCATAATTAATTAGCACGACGGTCTTAGCAAAAATGCAATGCCAACAGGCACTCACCAATTCTACCGGCGAACAAGGCAATAGCAAGAGACGGCCGCAGACACTCGCGATTCTGGCGGAATTTCGGCACAATCGGGCACTTTGGCTCTGGCGGAACTTTGGCCAATTCTGTAGGGCAGTCTAGTGAATCTATTGCAAGGGAGATAGAGATGGGAGAGCTCAGAACTAAGGAAATGAGGTGCGGGGTGAAGTTTAGCTCTTGGGTCGCTTTCGTTTATGTAGACAGTCTGAAAAGCATTTGTTCACGGGAGTGCAACCTTTTGTTTTTTCGTCCGTAGCCAGTCACGGGATGCTAAGCTGAAGCTCGGCCAGCTAAGAAGATTCTGCCAGATTTATTGGTCCTGGGAAATAATTATTCATGTGCCAGCTCTGCCGGTTCTTAGGAAATATTTATTCGTATGCGGGAAGAAATATTTATTCATGTGCCGGGCTTAGGAAATATTTATTCGTGTGCGGGAAGAAATATTTATTCGGCACCTGACAATTTTTTTTGTGTTAGGTGCCAGGCTGACACAGCTCGGCACCTGACAATTTTTTGTGTCAGGTACCGGGCTGTGTCAGCCCGGTACCTGCCATCTTTTTTTTAAAAAAAAATTTCATTAAAAAATTTTTTTTTGCTGTCAGGTGCCGGGCTGACATAGCCCGGCACCCATAGATTTGTACCCAGCGTGTGTCAGAGCCATAAGTGTGTGACTTTTTTTTTTTAACCAATATTCTAATCAATTAGCCAAATAGAGCAAGGATGAAGACTGACAAAAAAAGAGCAAACCTGTAATAAGGCAAAACGGGGGTTACAATACGTGAGGTAGGTCACTTTTTGGGGCCATGTATTCTTGTTTTCAGCTACAACTTGTTTTGCAACTTGTGCTTTGTTCACACAAGTTTTTTGACCAATTTTTCTGCAAAGAAATCCGGCTAGAAATGAGCAAACAAGTGTGGAATCTTGTAGAAACAACTTTTGGAAGTTTCCAGAGCCAACTTTGCCAACTAGAAACAACTCATTTGTGGCTTGAATATCTCTATAAATAAAAGCTTTGGAGAACATTTTAACAATTTTGGAAGGATAGAGTAACTTCATAAAAATGTAGTCTTCATTAATTTTTCTTAGTTCATTAGTATAGCATAGTTAGAATAGTTTATCGATCTTGTACTTGTAATTAGATTTGGATGAAGATTTGAAGAGTAAAGATGGAGAGTGGGAGCTCATGTGACAAGGGTGACTTCTCTCCTAACACTTTCTCTTTTATATTTGATTTCATATTTTGCTATAATACAAGTTTGGTGTTTATTTTCATGTTTTGCTAAAATTTATGTCTAGAGTTATGGATGAACTTTCTATATCTTGTTTGTGATATTTATTTGGTTATTTGATGATATTATATTGAACAAGTTATTTATCACTTTTACTTATCTAGTCATGATTAACTGGCTATTAATTTTGATAATTTTAAGGTGTTAAGTTTGCAATGAGAATTAGGATTTAACACTAGTTCAAGGAAGTGATAAACTTAGGGAGTTCACCCACGAGAGTAGAAGAGCACCTTTGTGGCTTTGGTAACTTGTTTATGTAATTTTATAGAAAAATGAGCTTATTGCTAATTTTGTAACCATAAGAGTAGGTATGACTTAGTTACAAGTATAGTTGATTCACTATGAGAGTAGGTTTCATATGCATTAGGAAATTACGCCATAACTAACCAAGAAAATAGCATTCATTTAACCGGCAATTTCATTTGAAGGAGTAGTAAGGAATTCCATACCTCTAAGAGTTTTCTATTGTTATTTTTATTACTTTTATTTCATGCTTATAGTGTAAGTTTATTCTCCTGCATTTGTGAGAGTATAAATAATAAAGAAATCTGAAAACCATTGGTAATTGCTATTCTTCCATGTGGGTTCGACCATTAATATCCCATACTGAATCTCGACTCGTATACTTACGAAAAATCGCGTTTGGTATATTTTAAAATTTTTAAATGTAAAACTTGACTGTGGATGAACTAATTGTTATCTGTATATTCCGTGCTCATCATATCGAGAGATAATGTAAAATACAATTGTGTGATGCGTTCATGGGTGGTTAAGAAATTAATTGGATAATTAACTCGAACTCTAGATCAAAATCTGAAACCATAGTTTCTGCCAATTATTTTCTCACCTTTATTTATTAGATTTGATTATCTATTTTTCTTTAATTAGTTAAAAATAAATCTTTTGAATTTATTACTTTTTTATAATAATTAAAGTAGCAAAAATTAATTCAATCTTATGGGTTTGACGCTGAAATACTTAAGATAATTCATTATTATGATCGACCCTGTGCGCTTGTAGAAAATCGTCAATCAATAATCTCCTCCATAGGTCTTAGATTCAGCTATGGAGAAGGAGAAGAAGAAAAGTGCACGCTCGCTCACTTCCAAATAACTAGCTCTCTCTCTCCTAAGTTGCTTCTTTATCAATCTTATAAATTACTATAATCTTATAAATTAAATATAAAATTTCATCATGTAAAAAATGAAAATTTATATTATATGTATTCATTTTAGGAAAGATCATTCAAAACATCCCTTACAATTCGCCAAATGAATTTTTTCATCCTTCACTTCTAAAACATTAACTTTGCATCCCTTGGAAATTTAAGTTAGAAAAATTTTGTCCTAACCTAAGTTTGTGACCATATTTTTACTTGAGAATCACCACGTGAACAATATGCAATTATTTTTATGTACAAAAAGTAATATCTCCATTTTCTAGTGGCAAAAATGAATATGGATTGGCTATCCTTTTTTTTTTTTGAAAAAATGAATGTGGTTTAGGTCAGATCCTATTTTTTTAAGGATAAAAATGAATATGGATCGAGTGATTTATTTAACTACAAATAGGATCTATTCTTTTCATCCTTAAGAAAATGACTATGTATCGATTACGTGATTTATTCAAAGTAAAAAGTGGTCGAGAATTTAGGTTGAGATCAAATTTTACTGACTTAATTTTGTAAGGGGCATAAAGTTATTAATTTAAAAGTGAATAATGAAAATATTTATTTAGTAAAATGTGAGGAACGTTTTGAAGGATTTTTCCTTCATTTTAATTATTTCTTAATTGTACATACATGGATGTGCCCTTAACACTAGTTGTCATTATGTCATTTGTTGGCAAAATGTGGGAGGATTGACAAATATATGGTTTCAAAATTTGTTTCTTCATAATCTTTGGGACAAAACATTAGAAATGTTCATTGGTGAAGAAGCCGAATTGAGGTCCTTTGTGAGGACCCGTAAATTCCCTTATTTTATGTCATTTAAGTCTATTTCTTTTCATGCATTTTCTTTATTTTATCTTACTACCTTAATTTTCTAGACATTTTATAAGTGAATATAGTTTTCTAAAACATTTTTCTAGTATAAGTTAGTTCGGGTTAGTTTGGAAGTGTATTAAGGACGTGGGATCCACTAGTGCGGTAAGTGCAATAAAATTTTGACGATTAGGTTAAGTTTTGTATTAAGGGATATTATTTTGCAAGGTGTTAGGAGATAATTAGAGGTTAGCTAGATAGATTAACCATTGGAGGAAAGAAGATAAGCTTGAAACCTAAAAGGCGCCACGTGTCGCGACCCGATTTGAAGTTGGACTTGACTAACCCTTCTTGCCTTTACTAAACATCAATTTTGACCAAGATTTCTCTCATTTTATTCTTTGCTTGGCCGGCCCCTTTGAGAAGAAAAACGAAGAGAGCTTCTTCAACTTCAACTTCAATTCTTGCTTAAATCTTGAGTTTCAACCGTTGAAATTTCAAACCACTCCATAAAATTGTTTGCTAAGGAGATTCCAAGGTATTGGTGGAGGGATTTGTGAAGGGAAAACCCTAAACTATTATCTTTCTCAAGGTGTTAAGGTACTTTGCTTAGAAATTTCCTCTTTGTTCTTCATAATGCCAAATTGGTGACTTATAGTGGCTAAAAATGTTGTTTTGTGGAAGATTCATGGTTTAATGTATAGTTTTGATAAATTTCAGATTTATTGGAGATTTTTCTGCCCTCATATGATGATTAATGGTTGGCTATGATTTACTAGCTTTGACATGTGAGAAATTTGGTGTTTTGGTGTTAGTTTACTTTGCTTAAAGAAATTCCAGCTTATGTGCACAAATTTCCAGCTTTAGGGTTTCTAATTTGAGCCACTAATTGGCTATATATGAGGGGTATTGAGACCCTAATTAGGTGTGTTTAATAGCTTGTGATTTATGTGTGAAATTGTGGTTGAATTGAATTGAGTTTGATGTGGTTTGTAGGATGGAAAAGTAAAGGAAAGAAAAGGGAGGTGCTGTCAAAATTTTCGCAGGAACTCCTGAGCAGTCTCGGGAAATTTGTTATAACTTGATTTAGAAATATCAGAATTAAGTTCTATTTTGTGTTTTAAACTAGATTCATAGAGCTATAAACCATAAAAATTTCAGACCCTGGTTCTGTTTGTACGATTTATGGTGATTTTTCAAAGTTGACCAAAATTACATACCTGTTCTGTCTTTTACTGGATGAAGTAGCGACTTGAGGCTTGAATTTGACTGACTTGTGATCTGAATCTTATAAATGTGTCTTCTAAGAAATTGTATCCCTTTGAGTCTATTTTCCGACGGTATAAATTTTATCAATTTTGGACTTAAGAATAGTGAGATATGATTTTTCCAATGATGGTGCGCAAATCTGGAAAATCCTGTTTTCCTACAATTATTCTTACCTTCATTTTGCACCTTAAGTTTGGAGTTAGTAAATCATTGTAGGTATGGTTTTGGTAGAAGTGAAGGATTTTGGGGTCATTCTTGCCCTAGGACCAACTATTACCTTTTACTCAAAAGTTACATTTTATCTCCTTGCAATTGTAGTCCATTTGAATAGGCATTCGACTAGTAATCGAGCCTCACTTGTGCACTCCGTTTACGGGGTTCGTGAATGTGGAAACCCTAATTTTCTTGTCTTGGTTATTCTAGGATTTCTCGGTGATTAAAGCCCTACTTTGGGTGAAGACCTTTGACGTATCTTTTCTTGGATTGGTGAGTATACCACTCCCCTCAATTGTTGCGTAACTTGGTATATGTACTTGTAAATAGTGACTTGAATGACTGTATCATCTGTTTATTCGATATGAGATGAGGGTGTACTTTATCACACTCGTTCTCTGGCCTGTGTGACTTATTTCCTGTATCTACTTGAATCTTTTACCTGTGTCTAATATGGGTCCCGTGTACACTTGAATCTGTTACTTATACTTGATATGATGTTGTTTGGACGCGTATCCAACGACCTTCCTGTACATGTTAAATCTGAGCTCAACCTCATGGGGAGTTGCTTGATTTGAGCCAGCAAGGGCTTGGTCGAGGAAAGTAACGAACCATGGGTGCCTGTTCTTGGGAAATCTTTGGGTATTGGAGACTCTGGATTTCCGGTATACTCGAGTATTACCATTTCTGTTCTTGTTTGGCGTTCGGGCCCGGTAAGGGGTATGTTTGGTTATCGGGATTTGGCGTTCTAAGAGGGATCTACGGACATGTTTGTTTCATTAAACGTTGACGGAGGGTCAACAAGTTTGGATCAAGTACTGCAATGGGAATTTGGCTCCTGAAAACCACCTGTATCCTTTCCGTTCAAGATGTTTGTTTATATTCTTATTTGCCGTGTCTATTTGAGTAAATGAAAGTAAACTTTCATGATTCATGATTGCTTGTGTTTTGGGTACCTCATTGAGCGTAAGCTCACCCCGTTCCGTCACCTTTGTTTTTCCTTACAGGGTTCAACTTGTTGGAAATCATGATTTTGAAGAAAAGAGTAGAGCTAGTGATATACATCCCTTTTGGTTATGCTCTTCTGTATAAGAAAACCGTAATTGTACTTTGAGCAAGTATTCGCTTGACTTGTAAAGTTCCAACGTATGTATATAAGTAATTATTCATGTTTTCTTTGTGTAATTGTTGATGAATGTATGCCTTTGGATCTATATGAACTTTTCTGGTATCCGTCGGAAAGTCGGGCGAGTTCGGAACTTGATCGAGGAAGAAAGAAAATTTGGTGGGAAACTGTTCAGGGGAATCCGGCCGTGTATCCGGCCAGTTCTTGGCCGGATAGGTGGCCGGATTGGCAAGGGTTTTTGAAAAAAATTTTGGTTTAGCCACTGCCTCTAATCCGGCCAAATCTCGGCCGGATTGTGACGTGGCCTTATCATTTCATTTTCGTTTTTCTTGTTTCTCTTTTCATTAAAGTGTTTAATCGGAGTTCCGCACTACTGTATGATTTGGTAAGTTATATTTGAGCTTGGTGATCTTCAATTGTTCGTTTTCGTTGGGTTCAATCGCGCGTAATCTAGGGTTTTGTGTGATTCGACTTCGTAGTCCTGGCGAGAGTTGGGCAGGCGGTCCGCCAAACCCTTTGGTTCGCCTTAGGGGAAGGTGGGGCTGTCACATCCCTTCATTCCAAAATTCTCCCCATCTTTCCATATTCTGGATTGGGTAACACAATCCTCGCCCAAGTAGATCTGTAGAGTTCCAATTTCATAGGTAAATGCATTGTAAAGTGTCATGTCATCTCTCATACTCCCAATTGAAGATATTGTCTTTTTCAAGACATTTGTTGGGATCAAATATTTGAAAATTATTGAATACATAGCTTTTAAGGTTCGTAGTGTTTATTTCAGATAACTAATGGCCCAATTTAATTAACCAGGATTATAAAATGGAATGGACTTCAGATTCCAAAATTTGGATTGGTTCTTTAGTTGGTGAAAATTGAATTGTGGAGTATATAATTTAATTTCGACATTTATATAAATTATAAAGTTGTACTCAAAAATGTACTTTGCTATATCTTTTTTCAATCTTTGGATACCTATCTATATCTCTCTACTCTATAAAAAAGCATGGTAAGTTTTGATACTTTTTTTTCTAATTATTAGAGTATAAGTAAAAAGTTGTCTTAGTTTTCATCGTACCTAAACTACTTTTCGTCTAATAATCATATTCATTGTACTTCAATAGTGGTAGCAATTACAAAAGTGTAACATTAAATCTAAATTATGAAAAGTAATTATGTTTATTAGTCCAATAATTATATTTATTTTTAGTTGTGGTAATACTTATAAAATGAAATGTTAATTTAGACTATAATAAGCAATGATGGTTATTAAGATAAAATATCTAAATATAAAACTTTGTTGCAATCCACCTCAAATTTTACTTTGTATATACATATCTATACCGGAAAAAAAGTGCTATTAGGACATAGGAGTCCTTGCTTGTGCCTTCCAATAGAGTCTGCTAAAAAAAATATGTAAATAAAAAAGAAGAAAGGAATGTGCAACTATCTCTCTTAAGAAAATTTCAATTATGCGAAAATGAACATCAAGAAAGAAACAACTAAATGTGGTGAATCATTTACATTCTATTATTAACAAAATAGCACTTATAAAAGAATACAAAGTTACATGCAAAGAATTTACATCTATTCAAATTAAGAAATATGCATTTGATTTCATATTGAACCATTTCATTAAATCAATAACAAATTCAACTCACATTATATGAATATAACAATAGCAGAACATGCAAACATCTATACAATATTTAAGGTTTACTATGAGAGTTTAGGGCATCCAAGTCAAAAGAAAAAATCAAAACTAGTGTTACCATACTTCATATATAAATTAATTGATCAACCCATTCTAACATTATAGTCTCTACTATAACATTTATTTAATTTTGCCAAAAAAAAGAGGTAAGGAAAGGTATTCATATTGTGCATATTATTTCAAATACTGACACTTATGTCAATGTTTGTAAATTAGTCAACCTATTCTAACTCTACTATTGCAACATGTTTGTCTTGCCCAAAATAAATAAATAAACAAGTAAGCAAACGTATCGATATTGGCATATTGTTCGAAATATTGATAATTATTTTAAAGTTTTTAGTATTTGAGTCAAATATTACAACTTTTAATGGTTATAGTTTGATGGTTCCAATTTACACTTAGGCAAGAATGTGAGTTTGTTGGGAAATATGAGTAAGAGGAACTGAGGTACATGTAAAATATGATAGGATAGTTGAGTTGGAATTATATAATTAATATAAACTAACTTGTTTACAATAATGCTGTTTTAGAGATTGATATTACATTTTAACCTTTTATGTTACTAATATTGGAACCATCTAGAATTTAGTCTCTTTCTTCGAGTTTTATTGATACTTGCCAGAATTTTAGTACTTCTTCAGACGATCTCTCAACATTGTAGTACAGATTTCAGCACAATAATATGAACGATAACAAGAGTAACAAAGAGAGAATGGACTCTGGATTGTTTGCCTGAAATAGGGATTGAAAATACACGAATTATACAGAAAAAAAGCTGATTTTATATTGATTTGAAATTCAGAAACAAGGATAATGAACTGACCAAAGTTTGAATTAGTTTGATCACAATGGCTACTCTCAAATAGCCAACCAAGAAAATTGAAACGGCAACTTAAAAATTGTATCTACAAATAGCTAAACACAAAATAAAAAAAAAATCAAATCAATGCATCCTCACGTTCAGCACATGCTAGCATAGGAGTGCAAATGAACCAAATAGTTCGTGAACTAATCGGTCAAACGATCGATTCGACTCGATGTTGACCAAGTTGAAGTCGTTCTCGAGCGGTTTGTTTAGTCAAATGAGTCAAGTATCGATCATGTTTAGTTAAGCTTTATAACTCATCAAGCCTTATCAAGTAGGCTCGAGGTTGGTCGAGCCAAAATGAGTCGAATTTGAACATCTCAGAAACCTTAACAAATCAAACTCAAACTATAGAATTTCAAACTCGACCGAGTCTAGCTCGATCTTGACAGTGCTATATCAAGTCAAGTGCAAGTTCGAGCATAGCACTGCTCGGAATCGATTTGACTCATTTGCACCCCTATGCTAGCATGTTTTAGAAAATAAAACAGAAAATATAATTTCAAAAAAAAAAAAAAGACATACTCTTAGGCATATTAGAGAGGAGATAGAATATGCATATTTCTAAACTAGAAACACAAGGTTCTTAATATGTCATTAGTTTCAGCTATTTTGAAAATGGGTTTATGTTTACAAGCACAATAGTGATTAAAATATGAGTAAATTTTATATACACTGACAGTGTATACACTATCACTGTTTGATTCATGATATTTGTGCAAAAGTTGAATTTCAAATTCAAATTTTGCATAGTTGTCATTCATCCAACGCTGATAGTGTATACACTGTCAGTATAGGAAATATTAATCCTTAAAATATATGGTCAAGGTATCATCAAATGTGAAATCGTACTTTTATTATAGTGCAACTATAAATTAGAAAACCAATCCATAGCATTAATGACATATATTCAGGACGTCTTTGGCAAATGGAGTTTTCTGGCAATGAACTAATCCAATATTCTATATCTATAATTGTGCATTCATGAATACAGGCTGAACAAAGCAGAAAAAGTTACAATTTAAATGGTGGAATTTGGTGGCCAGTGTCACAAGTTACTTCCAATTATTGCTGCAATAATTTCCAAGCCTCATTTAACGTACTATCATGAATGAAATCAGTTTCCAATTATCACCTGTCATGTGGGTTGCTTCTAGTCATCACCTATAACAATTTCCAAGCCTCATTTGGCACACTATCATGAATGAAAACTATCAAAATTGATGAAAAAATTAAGCTGCAAAATTCAATTTCTCTTGATTGTCTCCTCCATCTCTTGATTCAATTTCTTTTTTATTTAATGTGTAATTATCACTTTACCCCTTTAATATTTGGTGCCACTATTAATTTCTCCTTTAACATTACTTTTTAGTCACTTTACACCTAAAGCTAACAGTCAAATTTAATGTAATTTGTTATTTCAATTGAAAAGACCTATTTAGCCTTTAAAATTATTATCAATTTACTCCCATAAGTATAGCCTTATTATCAATTTACTCCCTAGTGTTATTTTTTAAACAATATATCCCACCACTAAACCAACTTAGTAAGTTAAAAAATTTTGAAGAAAGTACCCTCCCTTCTGTATAATGAAAATAATAAAAAATTTTGAGTGACTCTTCTCAATTTTAGTGTCAAGAAATAAAAAAATCAAAGCATTAATCTCTTTCTTTTCGGTAATCTTATTAGTATTGAAAAAAATAGAAACATTAGGAAGGAGGGAGGAGAGAGAGGGAGGGAGGGAGAGAGAGAGAGAGAGAGCTTAATTCTTTTTTTTTCAGAAAAATAGAAATAAGAAAGAATTCGATATTTTTTATTATTTTAAAATTACTTTACTTTTCTGTTTACCACCCAATTCTAATCCTAATCCCAATGATGTTAAAGTAATACGATAATATTAGATTCTTCCTTATTTTCTTTCTTTACAAAATCTAATTTTCTGTCACCTTCTCTCTTACCTCTTTTTCTTTTTCTAGTATTAATAAGTGTGAAAAAAGAAATTTGAGAAAATCCTTTTATTTTTTACGTTTCTATAACTCTTAGAGTGAAAAAAGGAAAAATAACCCCTTCAACTTTTATTTTTAATTATATATAAAAAAAGGGTAAATATATTTAAAAATTTTTGAACATACATGTTAGGTTAACGATGGGGTATAATGTCTAGAAAATAATGTTAGAAAATAGGGTGAATGTATCACTATAATTTAAAGGGATAAAGTGATAATAACAGTGTAATACTATAAAATAAATGGATATTTTTGTCCAAAATTTATTAGCATGCTGAATTGAATTACTTATGGAGTGAAATGACTAAAAGATAACATTATGGGGTAAAATGATAGTAATTACATAGTTGAAAGGGGATAAAGTGATAATAACCTTTATATAACTGCTTTACTATACTCATTCTCTTCATAACTTACAAGAAAGTCAGTCCATCCGTTCCTTTCTACAAAGAAATATAGAATCAAAATGTATGATTGCCTTCTCTGTCACACTTTATTTTTTTTTGTTTGAGTTCTATCTTTCTCTCATACCTATGAGTGAAGGAAGGATTCTTTCTCATAAAAAAGATTGTGTTTTTTCGTTTCTTAGTGTATACAAGCATGTATTAAAATAGATAGTGCATTAATTCTTTTTGATGTATTTTGTGTTTGGCTATGTTTACACAATTTTTTTTTGGGGTACGCTATTGAACGATAGTAATTGTGACCCATAGGATTGATGTCAAGACAAGAAATTTGAAACAAAAGGAACTAATGGAAACTAACATCATGTTAAATCTACCAATTTAAGTTATTAACGAAGACAACAAAGCCCAAAAAATTCGGCATTTACAAGTATGACTGGAAAACTATGTATTTTGTGATTAATGCTACAATATGATTCAGATACAAAATGCGGTTCACCCCTAAGTACTGGGGGTTTTAGATTTGACACCATAGCAAAAAACTTTATTCTTCGTCCCTCTTTGTCCAATTAGATCCAAATAAAAGGATTGTTTAATATCAACAGAGCATCTTAACGGGAAGTGCAAGCTTGACTTCAGCAACACTGAGCTTTTTGAAAACCAAACTGATCGAAGGATTGAAAAATGTGCAACAAAGTCTCAAATTTCCAACATATGGTTTTAACTGTGATTCAGCTAGCATAATAATGAAATGGATTCAAAAATCTGGTGGAAAATCTGGTGTGTTTATTATTGTTTATTCCTTTAAGAAAAGTCATATATTAAGTTACATGCGAGGAAGGACACAAGTTAAAACATGATCCACTCTCCAGATATTTAGGTGTTCCCATATTGGTATCTATCGTTTATACATATCGTATTTTTAGTCTTTTTTTTGTTTTAAAAAGATATAAGTTGTTGATGTTTGTTCTTAAGCAAATTGGAGTATGAAATTTAGGCATAGTATTTTTTTTTTCCAAACGATAACAAATTCATTGATCACAAACATAAGGTTACATATCTGGACCACTTGCTCCTACATCATTTCTAGCTAAACTGTTCAGCCATTCAGGAAAGGATTCCTTCCACACAATTTCATCAATCAGGTTAATGGCAAACTTTGCCAAGTGGTGAGCTACATAGTTACCTTCTCTCTTGATAAAGGAGAAGGAACATTCAGTGAAAACTTGACTGATCTTTAAGATATCAAACAGAATGACTCCAATGCTTGTATCCTCTGCACTTTTTGCAGTAATCTTGTTAATTATTCCTTTGCAATCCGATTGTATCATATTCTTTCTCCAACCATTTTACTTTGCTATGTTTAAAGCCTATTTGATCGCCAGTGCTTCCTCCACAGGTGGTTCACCAAGCTTGCTTTCACTTGCTACCCAAGCTCCAATCAAACCCCCATCCTCCTTTCTAGCAACAATCCCCCAACCAACTCTCCTTGTTTGTGTTCAAACCTGCATTAGTATTCATCATTATGTAGCCTTTGGGTGGTGATGTCCACCTACCACCCTCCATAGCTTTACCTTCTCTTGTTTCTTTGTTAATGCCATCTTCACTACCTACATTCTTATACTCTAACTATTCCTGCATTGCCTTATTCACAGTCTTCCCTGGACACCTTTCCTCCCTGTTAAATTGGATAACATTTCTAGACTTCCACACCTGCCAGAGAATATTTATAGTGAGAGTTATGTGGTCCCTCCCCTCAACCCTCTTTTTTGCTTCCATAAGACTGTTCCACCAATGCCAAAAGTTATGTCTGAAGTCCTGTAATCCATCCCATCTAATAGGTGTAGCTTTCCAGATTAATTCTGCATGCCTACAAAAAAATAACATATGTTCCAAAGTTTCTGTCTTTTCTCCACAGCATATACATTTGTCATCTCCTTGCCCAGTTCTCCTTTTTACAACCTCATTAACTTGTAGTATTCTCCGTAAACATTTCCATATAAAATGTTTCAGTTTACATTTGATGTTTAAGCTCTATAAAAATTTCCATGCACCAGAGTTTTCCTCATTTCTACTGTTATTTCCCCTCTCGTACTATATCTTCCCTTTCCTATCTTTCATCTCCTTAGCCAGCACATAACCAGTCTTGACTGTGTATTATCTAGATTTGGACCTTGGCCAAACTAGTCTATCCTTGCTTCCACATGTACTAGGTGGGATACTCCCTATCCTCGAACAATCTTCCACTCTAAACAATGTCTACATCAAGTCCTTATTCTATTTGCCATTGCTAACCAGCTCCTGCACTTTTGATATCTGACATCCTGCTGGCTTAGTGGATTGCACCATTCCATTAATTCCCACTATTCATTATCCATTTATCATTCTAGAAATTAATGGTGCTTCCATCTCTAACTCTCTTTCTTACTCTTTTTTCTAATAGGTCCCTAGCATTGAAAATACTTTTCCACATCCAGGAATCCCCACCTCTTTCCTTCATCTTCCATATAGATGCTCCTTTAAAATATCTACCCTTAATCACCCTACTAACAGGAAGATTTGGATTTGTCAACAATCTCCAAAGCTACTTAGCTAACATAGCCTTACTAAAACACTGAAGGTCTCTGAGCCCTAATCCCCCTTTTCCTTTAACTTCAGACAGTTTTTCCCACTCAGTCCAATGGATTTTCTTTGCCTCCTCACTTTTCCCCCACCAGAATTTTGCCATTTCTCTACAGATATCCATACATCATGTTTTTGGCAATTTACAGCAACTCATTGCATAAGTAGGAAGTGCCAATATAACTGATTTCAACATAACTTCTTTTCCTGCTTGACTTAGAAATTTCTCCTTCCACTCTCCCATTCTGCTAACAACTTTCTCTTTGATATCACTAAAAACCTATCCTTTTGATCTTCCAATAACCACAGGGAGACCCAAATATTTGCTTTGTTTTACTAATTTCATACCCCCTAACATACTCAGTATCTCCTGTTTCCTATTCTCCTCTATATTCTTACCAAAAAAGACTGAGGATTTCTCAGCATTGACAATCTGTCCAGAAGCTTCCCCGTATAGTTTTAGTAGTTGCATCATTTCTTCAGCCTCTTCCTTATTAGCTCTACAAAAAATCACTGTGTCGTCTGCGAAAAACAGGTCAGACAGGGCAGGACAAGAATGTGCTACTTTGAGACCAGTCAACCTGTGCTCTTGTATTGCATTTCTCAATAGGTTAGAAAAACCATCAGTAACTAAAAGAAATAGGTAAGGAGATAAGGGATCTACTTGCCTAATTCCTCTAGTTGGTTTCACAAAGCCTCTCCTCTCACCATTGATATTAAAAGAATAAGTCATAGAAGACATGCATTTTAACATCCACCTGATCCAAGTTTGACAAAAATCCATTTTTTCCATCGTTTTCACCACAAACAACCATTCCACTCTATCATAAGCCTTGGACATATCAAGTTTTAAGGTCATAAAAGCATTAGATTCACTTCTCATATTGTTCAAACAATGAATAGACTCATGTGCAACTACAATATTATCAATGATCTGTTTTCCTGGGATAAAGGCAGATTGGTTCATACAAATGCAAAACTTCAACATAGGTTTTAGTCTATTAACTAGAATCTTCGAGTTGATCCTATAAACTATATTACATAGATTGATCGGTTTGAATTGAGACACAAAAATAGGGTGATCAACTTTAGGGATGAGATTTATCATGGTATCATTAATGGCATTTACTAATATTGAAAAATCAAACCCCACCAATTTCTAGTCTTTTCATTTCTTTTCTATTGTGCTTTAATTTTCATTATGCTTTTTTGGGGTCAAATAGGTTATGTAATTAAAGAAATAACTGTTGGAGACTCAAAGACGGACATGTAAGTATAATAACTGACATGCTATTTAGGTCTAGGGCAATATTCTGTAATTATCATAGCAAATGACGGGGGTGAATTGTTGGCATATTAAATTAAGACTCAAAATGTGAAATTTTCAAATTAGTATTTAGTAGTATTTTAGTCAAGTTAGGATTTTTGAAATTCTATTGGAGTCAAGTTATGGTAGTTTTACTGTTTAAGAATTAGTATCTTATTAGAAACTTTCTTGTGGTACAAGACTTGTTTATCAAGTTATCTAGTCTATAAATAGGAAGTCATATTGTTGTATTTAGTTGAGAAGAGTAAGTATTGAGAGTCTTGTTCTTATAATGTAATTAATAGATTATTGTTGGTATTATTCCTCTTCTCCCATACATATTTTTATGTGTGTAAATTGCCTCCCCCTCATATTGGTTTTGTCAAATATATCTGTGAGAACTCGTACTTTTATTCTTAATTTCATCTATTTTAAATCATTTGCATTGGCATGTCATTAAAATTTTATCATTTTAGCATGAACGTTACTTAAATTATATCTTTATCGCTCATGTCAAAATTTTGGCAAAGTCGCTCTGGCGCAATTAATTGGGGATTTGGAAAATTAATCTCGGACTAGTAAGAATGAATATTAGTGGAGTAAGAGAAACTATCTTGGGAGATTAGTATTTAAGAGAAAGAAACAAGAGGGAAACTAGTGAGTGCATGACACAATTTGCAACTATTCCTAGTTGACTTCCTAAACAACTAAAAGGCCATCTTCACTTCATTTCAAATCACCAACTGACAAGTACATATTTTATGTGTTTTTTAGTGCATTTTACTAGTTAGTTTTGGTGTGTTTTATGTAGTTTTATAGTTAATTAACTAGGGTTTTGGTCAAGATATGCATTTTGTGGTTGAATTGGCAAAAATTGCATTTCTATGGATTTTAATGGTAAAAACTTCATGTTTTTGTAGGTTTAAGGATTCAATCATCAAATGGAGTGAATTGAGAAGAAAATTGGATGATTGGTGATGATTTGAAGTGGTTAAAAGAAGACATGAAGTGCAAAACATTCAATTGATGGAATGCAAGTGAAGACAGTTTTGACACATCTTCGTATTTTGACTATATCTTGAGCTACAATGATCCGATCGAGGTGATCTTTACACCATTTTGAAGTTAAGAGATCGAAGTCCAATTCAGTTGTTTTCTTGGTCAAAAAGTTGAAACACAGAAGCTGATTTGTATGGTCGAGAGCTGAAACAGGGGATTGACTAGTCGATAGTATTTCGATCATATCTCAGTCCATAGAGCTCCAAATTGGATGATGCTTCAAGTATTGGAAAGCTAACTCAAGGGGCTACAACTTTTATGTTTTGCACAGAGCTAGTTCGACCTCCATCATAGAGAAAATAGCAGTTGAAACGAGGCCACATTCACAGAAGTGAATACGTGACTTGAGAAAACGTGGGTTGTAGTCGCGTATTCTCAAGTCGCGTTTTGTAACCTGATTTCTGCAATTTGCTCAACCACTTGCCTTGTTTTCACACTACTTTCCAACTATAGTTGGAAAGAAAATTTGGCCTGCACATGCTTCTGATGCAAAAAGGAAGAGGAAAGGAGCTTTATGTCTTGTCAAAAGCCTACCTTTTTGACTCTCTTAACAATTAGATATGGGAATCATTAGAAGAAGAGAGTAGAACATAGTAGAAGGAGTTCATATCAGATTTTGGCATTAGAACTTAGAAGGAAGTCTTGTCTTATTCTCTCTAGCTAGGACTTTTTGTGGAGAACAATTGGAGACTTTATTGTACACCATTTTGTTGAAGAAATTGAAGATCATTGGGAGCTTCTTCATTAACCTTGACTAAGCTTTCTTTAATATATCTTTTACTTGTGATTCATGATGTGTTCATGCAATGAAACTATGTGTTTTCTTGTTATATCTTATATGAGTAGCTAAATTTATAGATCCAGGGAGTAGATGAAACTTATGGTTACTTAATATGAGTTGGATATGATTTACACTTGTTACATATTATATTAACTTGTCTATTTGTGCATGCTTATCACTTGTTGTTGCTTGATCACCAATAGCAAGTTTTTAGTTGTAATTATTCAATGAAAGTTGGTAATAATGATGGAACAACAAGAGTAGAGCTTAAGTAGTAGACTCATGAGAATAGAGGTACACTTAAGTGGATTAAACTTGCATTTCATGAAGGAAACAAAAGTAGATCTAATTATTCACCATGAGAATAGGGAAAACTAGACTATATCTAGACCATTTCATCATGAAAATGAGGCTTGGTAATATTGGAAATGAATCCCTAGTTAAACAAGGGTTGTAATAGGAGGTAAATCTATTCATTTGTGTTGTTTAGGCCATAAGTGGAATCTACATCCCTAGACTCAAATATTTAGTGAATTTTCTCCATTTGTTATCTTGCAATTGTCTAGATAAGATTTGTAGGTAGTACAAATTATAGATTCTCTTGCTTAAATTGATTGTAATCTAAATAATAGAGTAAGTAAAGGACCTAGTACTTGTTTAAGTTACTTCTCATGGGATCGACTCAATATTTGCCCAAAACTACTAAATTGACCTGTATACTTGCAGTCCAACGGGTAAAATTCGAAATTAAACTTGTACTTATATCAAAAATTCAGAAGTAAAGACTTGATATATGTTGGTTTGTGTTTATTGTGGAAATCTCATGCATTGGATAAATTTTGGATGTGATTTGTTGAAGGACAAGATTCCAGAAATGTTTTCCCTGTGTATTTGCCGAACTGATCAGCTGGTTTCCAGTCTTGATTTTTGAATTTTGGGGGTGAAATCTAGCTCAATAACCTTTGTTAGATGTTAAGCTAAGAATGTGTGAGTAGGTTGAGCAAAAAATTTTGGACTTAAGAAGCCAAGAGAGAGAGATGCACACTGCCCTATTTTTTGAAAAATTTTCGCAGGTGTAGCTGACCAGTTTTAGAAAAATCTAGATATCTTGGTGTAGAAAAATCCAAATTGAGTTTTGTTTGTGGCGTTTGAAACTAGACATAGAATTATTTTAGCCTTGTAAATTTCCGAATTTTACTCAAATTCTACAAGAGTCAGGAATTTTACAAAAACGACTGAAATTCAAAACCTGATTTGCTCTTAAACTTGGTAAAGCTGTAAATTGAGGCCACAATTTGACCTACTTGTTGATTGAATCATACAAAAGTGTCTTTGAGACAATTGTAGCGCTTTGAATCTAGTTTCCAACAGTATAAATTTTTCAATTTTTGGACTTACGAAACTCAAGATATGCTTTTTCAACTAGTGTCGCGCAAGGCTGAATTTTCTGGTTTTAAACAAAAATGTTCTTTTAAGAACTTCCAACTTTCCTTTGAATTTGTTAGTCCGTTTTAAGTTTGATTTCATGGATGGATGTAAGGTCTCTTGTGACTTTAAACCTCCATTTTGAATGGTGGTTTTTGAAGGATTTAGACCCCTCTCGATGTATTGCCTTAGATGAGTAAGTAAATGAATTTTTTTCCTTCTTGTGTGCTAAGTAACTTAGGGTGTACGTGAGTGTTGGTTTAAGGGGAAGGGTTGGCTAAAGATGGTTTGCATTTAGTGATGGATGGTTGATATTGCTTCAGGTGTCCAAGACAATTTCGAAAGGAATCCCGGCGCGGAACAGTGAAGGACTTGCTTGCTAGTTTGCTTTTGACTTTGGTGAGTGTCAAGTGCATGTCTTATTGCACACTACTTGGATTGCTTCTTGATGATACTTGTTGATTGCGTGAATTAAACTTGTCCAGGCGAGTGTATACTTTATCTCACTCATCCTCTCATGATTGATTTGATAATTCGCTTGCTCGTACTTGACAATTATACGTGTGCTTGTGCTTGACTTGGTGTCGATTTGAGAGCAGTCTCATCGATTTATACTTGATCTTGGGGGCCCCAAAACCCAATGGCTAGCCATTCAACTCAAGCCAGCAAGGGTTTGGTTGAGGAATTTGATGAACCTTGGGCTCGTGTACTTGACTTGCTTGGATATACTCGAGTACTATCACATCTTGTTTGACGTGCGGGCCCGACAAGGGGTGTAACGGTTGACGAAAATTGGTGAAAAGTGGGGTTCTATGAACTTGTTACTTGCTTGGTTGACGGAATGTCAACATTTGGAAAACGTGGTTCAAAAGTATCGGTGTAGCATGAATTGTGGATTTAGCTCCTGAGAGCTCATGTATCCTTTAGTGATTGTGCTTTTATTTTCTCTTGTGAATTTATGTAAAATATTATGGCTGCCCTTCTTGATTTGCATATTATTAATGCTAGTTGTACTTGTTTGCTTGTCTGCTTTTCTTGGCCTCATTGGACGTTAGCTCACACCTTTAAGTATGATTTCCTTAATAGGAATTTGAAGTGGAGAGATTTGTTTGAAGACACTGGCTTTGATTATATTTTGGACTAGTTATGGATGTAAATGATTTAACTAACCTTTTGGTAGTTGTATTTTGGGACGCTTGATGTATATTTGAAAATTTATGGTGTAGGTATTGAATGACTTTTTGAAGGAAGTAACTTCTTCTTTATATTAGTATCTTGCGGGTTGAGTAGTTCTAAGTTATAAACTTGGCTTGTAGTGAGTCCTAGCGAGAGTTAGGCAGGCAGCCCGCCGAAACCCTAGGGTGCGCCCTAAGGAGAAGTGGGGTCGTCACAATATCTCCTGTATTTTTCGAGTAGAATTTTTGGGTTCTACATCTAGTATCAAAGTCCTAGGTTCAAGAAATTGATCCTAAGGTGCTTGTAGACATTGAAGAATTGGCCTGATTATGAGGGTTAATTGTGGTTAATTGTGGCTATTTTCTGCAATCAGAGTTAGAGTATAAAAATTGTTGGGAAAAAAATTAGCTGATTGAGTTAGACCATAAGGTTGATCATGGAGTGTCTAGTTTGTGAGGATTGGATCATAAGATTGATTTGAAAATTGTTAGATTGATTGATTGCGGATGTCACGACAGAGATCGGAGAAAAATCCTGTCAGTTGAATTGTGATTATGAAAATCACAAAGTGAATTGTCAATAAATCGACATCAAATTAGGCGATGAAAACAGTCTATCTAGAAGTTTGGATTATTTTCGCAAGTGAAAAATATGATGAGCGACGAGATAAATTTGTCCAGGTGCGTGTAATATTAAAGCAGCAAAAATCAAGGGAGATTATTGATTGTGATGGTTGTGAACCTGATCTCTCTGTGATGGTGGTGAAACTGATCCAATGGAGAGCTTGATTTAAGGGAGGCAATTTTAGCATATTAAATCAAGACTCAAAATTAGACATTTTCATATTATTATTTACTAGTATTTTAGTCAAGTGTGGGTTGTAATAATTTTATTGGAGTCAAGTTATGTTAGTTTTATTGTTTAGGAATTAGTATCTTATTAGGAACTTTCTTGTGGTGTAAGACTTGTTTATCAAGTCATCTAGTCTATAGTAAGGGGGGCGTTTGGCGTGATAGTAAGGGGGAGCTCCTGTTCCGTTTCTCCACATTTTTTGGGCATTGTACTAGCATCCAAGCTAAGGTGAAGGCCCTTCTCTTCGGGGTTAACTTGTGTATTTCACGTGAATATGTGACAGTGCAAGTTGAAGTGAACTCTTTGGTGCTCGTTCAATTCTTGCAGCGAGCAATTCGATGCCCGTGGAGTATTGATACGGAAGTCCAGTCCCTCCTTCAGCTGACGCCCCATGTCGTTAGCATCTCCCATTGCTTTTTCGGGAAGGTAATCAAGTGGCGGATGGCTTATCAAATATTGGTTGTAATGCAAGGCTGTACCAGAACCTATCATCAGCTCTCGGATCTCCCTACTCAAGCCCGAGGGGCATTTAGGCTGGACAGGATTTGTCTTCCCTCCATTCGAATGTGCTAGGGTACCTTGTTGCTTGGGAGTAGTACTCCCATCTCCATCCAAGTAGTTTATTATATGCATTGTGCTCCTAGGAGGTAAGGTCTATGTCCCCCTCCGGTTTTGTCTCTCCTTTTAAGGGAATAAAAATTGATTGTTTAAAAAAATATATTGTTTGTATTATTTCTCTTCTCCCACAAATATGTTTATGTGTGTAACTTGCCTCCTCCTCATATTTGTTTTGTCAAATATATCTCCCATATTATGTTAGTAGAATTTTTGAGTTCTACATCTGGTATCAGAGCTCCAGGTTCAAGAAATTGATCCTGAGGTGCCTGTCGACATTGAAAAATCGACTCGATTATAAGTGTTAATTATGGCTGTTTTTCGCTATCAGAGTTTGAGTATAAAAATTGTTGTGAAGAAATTAGTTGATCGAATTAGACTACAAGGTTGGTCTTGGAGTGTCTCATTTGTGATGATTCGATCATAAGATTGATTTGAGAATTGTTAGATTGGTTGATTGCGGATGTTACAACAGAGATCATAAAAGAATCCTATCAATTGAATTGTGATTATGAAAATCACAAAGTAAATTGTCAATAAATTGACATCAAATTAGGCAATGCAAACAGTCTATCCAGAAGTTTGGATTATTTTCGCAAGTAAAAAATATGATGAGTGACAAGATAAATTTGTCCAGGTACGGGGAATATTACAGCAGCAAAAATCAAGGGAGATTATTGATTGTGATTGTGGTGAACCTGATCTCTCTATGATGGTGGTGAACCCGATCCAATAGAGATTTTGATATAAGGGAGGCAATGTTGGCATTTTTTTTTCAAAAAAATATAGAGATTTTATTGCATGTAACACAAGCTTACAAACGGAGCATAGGCCAGTCACACAGACGGCCTTTTAAGAAATCGGAGAGAAGGAAGACCTAATTTATCCAACCTGACTGCCCTTCTAGCTAGCTGTGGCAGGCTACTTGGGTGGTCATAAACCCTAATTGGGTCATGTGGGTGCAAGAGACCTTCATTAGCGAGTATGTCTGCCACCGTGTTTGCTTCTCTAAAGTAGTGAGAGAATTGCCCTGGATCTTCAGCTAGCTGTCATATTTGGAATACCTCTCTACGAATCTGCCACGGACACTGAAATCATCGTTGCAATATGTCTACTAACACCAACGAGTCAGACTGTACTCGAACATGTGTATAGCCTTTCTGACCGCAAAGCCGGAGACCCGCTACCAGAGCCAAGGTCTCAGCACGCAAACTTGTATCGACCCCAGGAAAACTGAATACCCTACCAAAACTCGACCATCTGAAGCCTGGAGTACGCCACCCCCGCCACTTGCTCCTGGGTTACTCTTAGAGCACCCGTCTGTATTAAGTGTCACTATCCCCGCACCTGCTGCCCTCCACCGGACAAGCCTGCACTGAAGCAGGGATGAGGGTTGGGAAAGACTTTCAAAAAATTGACCAAAAGTCGGTGGAAGACTGCACTTGTTAGAAATTCTATTGGAATTCAAGTTAGGGTTCTAATAATTCTATTGGAATCAAGTTATGATAGTTTTATTGTTTAGAAATTAGTAGCTTATTAGGAATTTTCTTGTGGTGTAAGACTTGTTTGTCAAGTCATCTATTTTATAAATAGGAAGTCAAATTATTGCGTTTAGTTGATAAGAGAGAGGATTGAGAGTCTTGTTCTTATGATGTCATTAATAGATTATTACTAGTATTATTTCTCTTCTCCCACACATATTTTTATGTGTGTAAATTACCTCCCCCTCAGATTGGTTTTGTCAAATATATCTCCCGTATTTTTGTAGTAGAATTTTTGGGTTCTACATCGGGAATCAGAGCTATAGGTTCAAGAAATTGATCCTGAGGTGCCTGTAGACATTGAAAAATTGACCCGATTATGAGATTTAAATGTGGCTGTTTTCCGCTATTAGTGTTAGAGTATAAAAATTGTTACTAAAAAAATTAGTTGATCGAGTTAGACCACAATGTTTATCATGGAGTGTCTAATTTGTAAGGATTGGATCATAAGATTGATTTGAGAATTGTTAGATTGATTGATTGCGGATGTCACGACAGAGATCTGAGAAAAATCCTGTCAATTGAATTATGATTATGAAAATCACAAAGTGAATTGTCAACAAATTGACATCAAATTAGGCGATGAAAACAGTCTATCCAGAAGCTTGGATTATTTTCGCAAGTGAAAATATGATAAGCGATGAGATAAATTTGTCCAGGTGCGTGTGATATTAAAGCAGCAAAAATCAAGGGAGATTATTGATTGTGATGGTTGTGAACCTGATCTCTCTGTGATGGTGGTGAACCTGATCCAATGGAGAGCTTGATTTAAGGGAGACAATTTTAGCATATTAAATCAAGACTCAAAATTAGACATTTTCATATTATTATTTACTAGTATTTTAGTCAAGTGTGGGTTGTAATAATTTTATTGGAGTCAAGTTATGTTAGTTTTATTGTTTAGGAATTAGTGTCTTATTAGGAACTTTCTTGTGGTGTAAGACTTGTTTATCAAGTCATCTAGTCTATAAATTAGAAGTCATATTGTTATGTTTAGTTGAGAAGAGTGAGGATTGAGAGTTTTGTTCTTATGATGTAATTAATAGATTATTGTTTGTATTATTTCTCTTCTCCCACAAATATTTTTATGTGTGTAACTTGCCTCCTCCTCATATTGGTTTTGTCAAATATATCTCCAATATTATTTTAGTAGAATTTTTGAGTTCTAAATCTGGTATCAGAGCTCCAAGTTCAAGAAATTGATCCTGAGGTGCCTGTAGACATTGAAGAATTGACTCGATTATGAGTGTTAATTATGGCTATTTTTCGCTATCAGAGTTTGAGTATAAAAATTGTTGCAAAGAAATTAGTTGATCGAATTAGACTACAAGGTTGGTTTTGGAGTGTCTTATTTGTGATGATTGGATCATAAGACTGATTCGAGAATTGTTAGATTGGTTGATTGCGGATGTTATGATAGAGATCGGAAAAGAATCCTATCAATTGAATTGTGATTATGAAAATCACAAAGTAAATTGTCAATAAATTGACATCAAATTAGGCGATGCAAACAGTCTATCAAGAAGTTTGGATTATTTTCGCAAGTGAAAATATGGTGAGTGACGAGATAAATTTGTCCAGGTGCGTGGAATATTACAGCAGCAAAAATCAAGGGAGATTATTGATTGTGATGGTGGTGAACCTGATCTCTCTATGATGGTGGTGAACTCGATCCAATAGAGATTTTGATATAAGGGAGGCAATGTTGGCATATTAAATCACGACTCAAAATTAGAAATTTTGATGTTATTATTTAATAGTGTTTTAGTCAAGTTAGGGTTCTAATAATTCTATTGGAATCAAGTTGTGGTAGTTTTATTGTTTAGAAATTAGTATCTTATTAGAAATTTTCTTGTGGTGTAAGACTTGTTTATCAAGTCATCTATTTTATAAATAGGAAGTCAAATTATTGCGTTTAGTTGACAAGAAAGAGGATTGAGAGTCTTGTTCTTATGATGTAATTAATAGATTATTGTTGGTATTATTCCTCTTCTCACATACATATTTTTATGTGTGTAAATTGCCTACCCCTCATATTAGCTTTGTCAAATATATCTCTCGTATTTTTCTAGTAGAATTTTTGGGTTCTACATATGGTATCAAAGCACTAAGTTCACAAAATTGATCCTGAGGTGTTTGTAAACATTGAAGAATTGACCCGATTATGAGGGTTCATTGGGTTAATTGTGACTATTTTCCACTATCAGAGTTAGAGTATAAAATTTGTTGCAAAGAAATTAGTTGATCGAGTTGGACCTCAAGGTTGGTCATTGAGTGTCTAGTTTGTGAGGATTGAATCATAAAATTGATTTGAGAGTTGTTAGATTGATTGATTGAGGATGTTACGATAGAAATCGGAGAAAATCCTGTCTGTTGGATTGTGATTATGAAAATCACAAAGAGAATTGTCAATAAATTGATATCAAATTGGACGACGGAAACAGTCTATCCAGTAGTTTGAATTATTTTCGCAAGTGAAAATTAAGTTGAGTGATGAGATAAATTTGTCTAGGTGTGTGGAATATTACAGCAGCAAAAATCATGGGTGATTATTGATTTTGATAGTGGTGAACCTGATCTCTTTGTGATGGTGGTGAATATGATCCAATAGAGAGTTTGATTTAAGGGAGGCAATGTTGGCATATTAAATCAAGATTCAAAATTAGAAATTTTCATATTATTATTTAGTAGTGTATTAATCAAGTTAGGATTTTAATGATTCTATTAGAGTCAAATTATGATAGTTTTGTTGTTTAGGAATTTGTATCTTATTAAGAACTTTCTTGTGATGTAAGACTTGTTTATCAAGTCATCTAAACTATAAATAGGAAGTCATATTATTGTGTTTAATTGAGAATGGTCAGGATTGAGAACCTTGTCTTATGATATAATTAATAGATTATTATTGGTATTATTCCTCTTCTCCCATATATATTTTTATGTGTTCGACTTGCCTCCCCTCATATTGGTTTTATCAAATATCTCTCCCGTATTTTTCTAGTAGAATTTTTGGGTTCTACATCTGGTATCAAAGCCCTTTCAAGAAATTGATCCTGAGGTGCTTGTAGACATTGAAAAATTGACTCGATTATGAGGGTTAGTTATGACTGTTTTCCGCTATCAGAGTTAGAGTATAAAAATTGTTGCGAAAAAATTAGTTGATCTAGTTAGACTACATGGCTGGTCATGGAGTGTCTAGTTTGTGAGGATTGGATCATAAGATTAGTTCCAGAATTGTCAGATTGATTGATTGTGGATGTTACGACAGAGATCGAAGAAAAATCCTATCAGTTGAATTGTGATTATAAAAATCAAAAAGTAAATTGTCAATAAATTGACATCAAATAGAGCGACGAAAATAGTCTATCCAAAAGCGTGGATTATTTTTGCAAGTGAAAAATAAGTTGAGTGACGAGATAAATTTGTACAGGTGCGTGGAATATTACAGCCCCAAAAATCAAGGGAGATTATTGATTGTGATGGTGGTGAACCTGATCTCTCTGTAATGGTGGTGAACCTGATTCATTAGAGAGTTTGATTTAAGGGAGACAATGCTGGCATATTAAATCAAGACTCAAAATTAGAAATTTTCATATTATTATTTAGTAGTGTTTTAGTCAAATTAGGGTTTTAGTAATTCTATTGGAATCAAGTTATGGTAGTTTTATTATTTAGGAATTAGTATCTTATTAGGAACTTTCTCGTGGTATAAGACTTGTTTATCAAGTCATCTAATTTATAAATATGAAGTTATATTATTGTATTTAGTTGAGAAGAGTAAGGATTAAGAGTCTTGTTCTTATAATGTAATTAATAGATTATTATTGGTATTATTTCTCTTCTCCCACAAATATTTTTATGTGTGTAAATTGCCTTCCCTCATATTGAATTTGTCAAATATATCCCCCATATTTTTCTAGTAGAATTTTTGGGTTCTACATGAATAATAAAAAATTAAAAATGAAAAACTTTGGTGGCTCCCCAATGATGCATCTAAAAAACAATATGTGTCATTATAAAGCAACTTGAACATAATCACTTATCGTTTCGACAAAAAAAAAAAAAAAAAAGAACATAAGTATAGACAAATCAGCAGCAACTAAAACTTGCCTAAATTTACTCGTAATCTTGAAGTAGAAATTTCAAATTACAATTATAACGCAAAAGGTGAAAAAAAATAAGAGAATGACTTGACATGATAGATTAGAAACAAGAATTGATACACTAATCATGTCAGTCGTAACTTTAATAAGGTATTATTTATCCAACCATTGTGGGTTAATTGTCAAAAGTGAAAGATTAGAACAAGTTGTTCTTTATGCTAATATTGTATATGCTATGATATACTAATGTGAATGTAATTAGTGTTTGAAACCATGTTTAGATAGCAATTCAAATTGGATTTATAAGTTTATAGTGGAAGATAAATGCATAATTAATGTGCATCGAGATTATTGCCAAGTGGGAGAAAGAAGTTGAATCGGTCAAGATAACAACAAATATCATGCGATCTTTAACATTTGAAATTCAAAGATTGCGAAAAAATGAAAAAATTTAGGTTGCAAAATAACAGTGAGCAACCATAGGGGTAAGAGTATAAATGATGTTTTCAGTGTGTAAATAAATTTGTTTTAATGTTTATATTTCATTTTAACACACAAAGAGAATCTTTTAATGTAGTTTATTTTATTTGCAAATACTCAGTTTACAAACAAGAAAAATATATGAAAATCAATGCTGAAATATATCTACAAAATAGAAATAATTTTAATATTAATAAAAGATTCTCATAACTTGCTCAATTTTCCATCTCTACACCTTATGGCTAAATAGATAATTGAGTTTGCACTTAGAGTGTAAAACTTAATACCAAATTAGAATGGAAAAAGTTTCCTTTATACCTTATGCACAAGGAATTATATAATCTTTTAAACACTCCTATTTTGGTTCTAAGTTTTAATAAAAAAGAATTGTGCAATGAAGTATTGCTGATTTTCACCATGGTATTGATTGAACACAATCCATATTCATTGTTATCAAAGATTTCTCCATTGATTATCAAAAACTCAGTATTGATTAAAATTGGAATTAGACTTCACTATTGAACAAATGTTTGAATTATTTAAAGTTTGATTATTTAGAGGATTTTAAAATGTTATATTTCAATATGGCTTATTTATGATATTAGTGATTGTTATGTTTAATAATAAGGATTAATCTTCCATGCATTAGCAATGTGTATACTATCTCCATTAGATGTATAACAATTAATTTGAAATTAAATTTAAAATATAAATTTTGCAAAAGTATCATCCAACTATGATACTATATATACTACTAGTATATATAATATTAACTTTAATAATTATGTCTAAACCAAAAATAAATAAATTAAGTATAAAAGGTAGATTAGAAAAAGTTTGGAAGAAAGTACCAAAAGAGGTACACTTTACCTAATATTCAAAGTTATATTAATATATAAATAGATAAATTAATTTTCATTCAATTTATTTACTTTTCAAAGCAACATGCTATTAATAGTTACAAAAATGAGATATGCGAGATGCAATAGATGTATTGCCAAACTAGTATTTACATAGCCGTCACGGAGCCAAGAATTTTTTTCTGTGGAGAGGGGCACTTTATGTATAAAGAATTATCACTTTCAAGTGTAATTCTTAAATTTTGGCCCATTTTTTGTCCTAAAAAAATTTTGGGTAGCCTGTTTTGAATCCGGTCACTACCATTCTTGTATTTACTTTTTGCAGTTAACTATCCAAACTTGATATTTGATTGCAAATCAAAGTAAAAAATCAAAAAAATTAAATCAAATTTATATGTCAAGAAGTCAATTCCCTTCCCCTTCCAAAATTTTAGAAAACACTCCCTATCAAATTTATATGTCAACAAGTCAATTCCCTTCACCCTCCAAAATTTGTAGAAAACACCCCCTATTTCACATTACCCCCCTAATATTTTGAAAATTCCACATCTCTTATTACATTGCCATTCCTAAATGCCAATATCTCTCAAACTGTCTCTTTTGATACAATTTTTTTACAGTTATTAAACCAAAAATTGATAAGATCAAAGCAAAAAATATTAAAACAAGTACATTATATCTAATTTAAACTTAATAGTAATGATTCAATCCTGACTCCACTGGCCACAAGTCTTGGCTCTAGCATTTTCAATAATTAAAATGGATTTACTAGTCAAATTTTTATCTTCTTGTTTTTACAATCTTAAGAACAAAACAAATTACTATTCACTTTGTTTTTTTCTAAAAAGCATAATTTTAGTGTTCTCTAATCCCAAATTTGAAAAGCAATCGTGTATGAGAAATGTAACTGAAAAATATTCATATAATATTGCTAATTAGATATATATTGGTTTTATATGTTTAAGAAAAGAACTTTAGAAAATATATGAACTTAATTATTAGCTTCAAATTCATATATATTCATATATAGCGGATCATTTGCATTCAGGACAACGTACTTTAATTTAAAATTTCGTAGATCAAAAAGTTAAATAGTAAATTGAAATGTGTATATAGTTTAGTTTTGAACAAATTTTTTCTTGACATAATAGAAAAATTTTAACAAGTCAACATGTAAAGCTAATACAATTAATGACAAATTGAACTTCGTAGTTTAAATTTGTCATGATCCGAAAGTTAGGTGTAGAGGATCAATGGAATTCTATCAAAATCTAAGGGGGCAAGAGAAGTACCTTCGATAAAAATTTTCAAAATTTCCTAGGGAATATAAAATAGAATCTCAAAACTTCCCCCGCCGGTTGGGGGAAAATGAAAGGCATACATAATTGCTCTTTCACATTGCAATTACATTAAATGTAAGGCTAAACTACACGTTGCAGTTAATATATCATGCACATAAATGGAAGTGCTTGTGAAAAATCAATAAAAGTCACTTTTTTCCACATTTTTGTGATGTGAGCTCTCCAGTTCCCCGTAACAGAGAAGACAAAGCGGATTAGAAACATTAATACGAGAGTGAGACTTCTGGTTAGCATCATTAAGTGAAGAGGGCCTATAAACGTTGAAGCTAATTTTTGGATTGCACAAAACAACTAAAGAATGCCACCCTGAATTCTTTTGAGTTTTCTCTTTCGAGCTAGCTTTCACATATCTTCGCATTTTCTTTTTGCTCAAATTATATGTAGCTAAAAATGTCTCGTATCCGGAGATCCTATTTGGCTCAAAGAATTCGGAGCAATCGAAGGGAAAAAACTGTCAAAGTCCAGTCCCAAAATCATGTTAAAGTTGATCATGTTGATCGGATAAGTGCTCTTCCAAATGACCTTATCTGCCATATCCTTTCCTTTCTTCCAACAAAGAAAGCTGCAGCCACCTCCATCCTATCCACTCGATGGCGTTACCTTTTCACTTCACTTCCAAATATTCATCTGGAATTTGATCACTCTTTACGACGATTCGATCCGAATAGTGGTAAAAAATATGTAGACATTTGGGGTCCCAATTATCAACGATTTGCTCGATTGGTAGATTGCTGTCATCGATTGATTCTTCAGCGAAAACCGTATTGTTTGAGAAAATTCCATCTTTCCCTGGAAGAGTTTCTTGAGATTTTTCGGGTGGCAATTGACTCTCTGATATATGCAGCAATTTCTTGCGGAGTCCAACAACTTGAGATTTTTGTGGGATGTGATCGTTCCAATGCATTGTCTCCTCCGGGAATTTTGTCCTGTCCAGGAATTTTCAGTTGCAAAACACTTGTAGAAATGAAGCTGGAAAGTCGCTTTACTGATTTCTACGTCCCGGACACAGTTTCTTTGCCGAATCTTAAGGTTCTGCATTTGGCACAATTTATATTGACAGATGAGCTGTCTACTCCCAGGCTCATTCAGGGTTGTCCCGTGCTCATAGAACTGTCTTTTGCCTGTTTAACATTTCCAGAGGATCAAGTTAAGACCCTTTTGATAAAAAGCCCTTCCCTGCAAAAACTCTGCCTCCATTGTATGTCTGATGAATGGGACATTGTTCTGGACATCCCCAGTGCTGTAAATTTGGAATGCGAGGTTGATGGAGAAAGTAAAACAAGTATAAATGCCCCAAAGCTTCAACATTTGAACTTTGATGGCAATGTAGTTGAAGTAAACATTCTTCCAAACCACAAGTCTCTTGTCGAAGCCAGAATATCAGTTTCTTGCCCTTACATAGTTAAAACATCAGATCAAGAACAATTATTACGCTGTGAGGTTGCCTTTGAGCTTATGAATTGGTCACAAAGTGTGGTATCACTTTATTTGCTGGATGCCACGGTGGAGGTAGTTTCTTTTTTTTCTTTGGTTATTGCATAACTCAAATATTTTTGTTATGATTTGTAGAATAACTGGAACTTCTAATTTCCAAGTGGTTATTTGTCTAATCAATTTTCTCATTTCTTCATGAAGTTACTCTTTTATTCTCAAAAGTTGCTGCCAACTTTTGAAAAGCTGACTTATCTTGAGCTTGAAGTCCGCAACTATTATGATAAGCGTACTCGTAGCTGGAAGATGCTATCATGGTTACTTGAAAGTGCACCTAATCTTCAAGTGCTGGTCTTTGATGAAGTGAGTCCCAATGATCCTTTTTTCTCACAGAGATGTATTCGATTGGATATTCCAGTCTGTAATTCTTCTCCAAATGGCAGGTGTTTTGGGAAGATAGGATTGAATCCTGTGCTGAAGACGAGAAATTTGATTTTCTTTCTGCAGAGCCTGTTCCATTATGCTTGCCGAAACAACTTAGGGAAGTAAAAATCAGAAAATTCAATGGAAAGGAATATGAATTCAAGCTCATTGACTATATTTTGCAGAATGTGAAAGCTTTAAAAAAGATGACTGTTGGTGTGCTTGGACACTTTGGAGATCGCAGCAAAATATTGTCATTCAAGAGATGCAACAAGGACTGCCAGATTGTGTTCACATAAAAAATGTTTGGAGGTCTGCTGGTGAAGCTTCAGGAAAATGTTTGAATAAATTGTGATCGGCCAATGGGGAGTAGTTGATGCTGTTCCAAGGAAATAACATAATCCAACTCCAGAATGGTTGCTGGTAATAGTGACAAAACGCAGGTTGAAAGTAGTTCTGGATACTGGTAATGGCTAGGGAAATTACATAACTATGGCAATATGCAATTTTCATATCTTGCTTTTGGATCTGGACATGGAAAACGGGAGCTTGTTAATGACTAGATTTTGTTATGTTGAGGTTGCTTTTTATTTGTCGTGTTTAATTGCTTATACATCGAGCATATGGTGATGCAGAACTGTTTATGAGTTGAGATGGCTCAAGAATTTCTTGATGTTATGTATGCTCTTCTCCTCTGTCTCCTTTGAGGCCACTTCCATGGTCTAAAAGTCATGAACCATTTGAATTGGCAGAGAAACCTCACAGCAAGCACCGAAGCATCATCATTTTTAGTTGAAAGAACGATATTTTTGTAGCTAGTGAAGCAGCGAAGCATGACTAACGCTTTATCAATTGAGACATTAAGAATCTCAACAAATTATAATCAGCAAAACTTTTAGAACTCATGACCAGTTTCCTGTCGGTTTTTTATGAACAATTTCTTGTAAAACAGGTATGGATACAACTTTTTAGTACTCGTAACCAGCTTTGTGTTCTACCACTAGAAAAAGTCCGAACTTTTGCTAGTAATATGCAACCTTAGTAACACGCCAGGGTGATAACAGAAGAACAACAGAATACTGAAGGTGTTGAAGGAACTTTTTAGGGAAAAAAATTTGGAATGGAGAAGACTACAAAGAATGACTCATTGTTCCTACTTGAGTCTCTGACGTACCAAGGAAAAAGAACCAAAAGATGAAAAAGTCAATCCCCAAAAAGAAGTCAAGAATGACGGCCCAATCTTTCCTATCTAATTCCTACTACTCTGATACTCTCCCATGTCTATTCCTCTCCGGTTACCAAGTAAAAGCCAAGGAAAAGAGTCCTAGCCTTTGTTGACTTCCTTTCTCTTTGAAAAACTATCAAACCAGAAAAAGGAACCTTCCTTTTTCTCCAAGTCTGACTTATATTCTCCAATAGATAATGAAACCGAATTGAATTAGTTTTCATCTTGTTGACTGCTACTCAAATTCTCTTATTTGCGCTTTATTTGTGCCTTTTTATCATATTTTATCCAAACTTCCTGCAATTAATACAAATTTTTAAAAGTGAGTAGAATCTGTAAATTAATGCACACTCGGTAATATAATAGAAGAAAATTAATTACAAAATAAATGACAAAATTTTGACTTATCATTGCCCCTTGTACTCTGACCCTTTAAAGCCCATTGTCTCCATCTAGGGAGGTAAAATGTGAATGACCCAAAATTAGGGTGTAAGCTGTAAGTTCCTAGACAAAATCACATAGCAACTTTCCAATATTGTTTAGTAAGACAATTTTGTAGAATTTAAGTTTTTTGATTCTGGGGATTAATAAATCGTAGAAGGATTTTCATAAGTTGTTACATCTAAACCTTGGAGACAAAATGTTCGTTATAGTGTTCAGATGTGCTGTCATCGATATTGGAAATCAATGAAAAGACTAGCGGTTTTGGAGTTGGATGATCATTGATGTTTTTCTCAGTTCCAAGACGAATTTATTGGTGGTCAAATAAGTATATGAACAGTCCCTACATTAATTTTACAGCTCATTTTTGCTATCAATTTTGATAGTTGTCGTTAATTATAGTGTGTTGAACGAGGCTTTGGAATTGTTATAGGTGATAATTGGAAGCAACCCATAGCAAAGGTGATAATTGGAAATTGTTATGGGTGATAATTGAAAATTGTTTTTCATTCATGATAGTGTGTTAAATGAGGCTTGGAAGCTGTTGTATGTGATAACTTGATGTAATTCACAGCAAAACCACAGATAGAGAATATTGGATTAGTTCATTGACAGAAAATTCCATTTGTCAAAGAAGTCTTGAATATGGATTAGTTGGCATCTTTCTCGATGCATCAATAAAAATTATTTCATTACGACATTTTGGAGAACTTGGCTGTGTCATTAATGCTATGGATTGGTTTTCCAATTTATAGCTAGACTACAATAAAAGTACGATTTCACTTCTGATAATACCTTCACCATATATTTTAATGACGATTGTGCTTCTAACTTGAACCCCATTTTTAATATGGGATAATTTCACAAACCTCCATTAAGGTTTCTAGGAGTTTCACTTAGCATTCTTAAAGTTTTAAAAATATTATTTACCTCCCATATTTTCAAATTTTTGTAACATTCTTAACCCAATTCAAATTATATGATTAAATTATTTATTTTAGGAAAGAGAAAATGACTACTTTTTTTAAAAAAAAATTGTAAGTATGATAATCAAATGTCAAAAATAAGGACAAAAAGTATGAAGATGTACTTTTTTTAAAGGGACAAAACGTAGTAACTGCAACCATAAGTCCATAAGCAATATGTTTTTTAAAGTACAAATAAACAATAAAATTATATTTAACATGTTTTCAAATTACAGAAGAATTTTTTCCTTTAGGTTTTGTCTATTTGGAAAACTTTAAGGTCATATAATTAGAAATGAACCCAATACTATTGTTAATATTTTTTTTTGATAAAAATGTAGATTTCTTCCACAAAAGTGTTGGAAATCAGGGAGCTAGCTATGACTTTAAAAATCCAATATTGGGCCCATTTTCATTTACCATATCCTTATTGTGCGCCTTTAGATAACCAAATGGAAAAAATCTTTCTTTTAATATAAAATGTTTTGAGAAAATTTAATAAATTTTATAAATTGTTTAGAATCTTTAATTTTTATTTATCTCAATAGATGACTTGAAAATTTAGAAAAGAAAAAAACATTTAAAATATACATTTAAAACTTATTTGAGATGTTTAGAAGGTGAAAATGTTATTTTCTTCTTCTTTACAATATTTTAAATAGACTTTATATGCATTGTTGATTATGTGTAATTTGTCAATTTTAAATTTTGTCTCCAAATTATAGATAAGACTTGTTAAAGGATATCTCAACACCAAACTTATAATTTTTCATTAAAAAACACATCCATCAAGTTTTTAAGTGTTAAAGGATTTTAAATTGATTTGTCATTATAACTAAGGAACCACAACAAATGGACAACAAGAGGACAACATTGAAAGGAAATAATTTTCTCTCTCCTAGACATACTATTTTAATCATATAATTTAAATTAGTTTGAGAATGTTACAACAATTTGAAAATAGGGAAGGCTAGTAATATTTTTAAAACTTCAAGGGTATCAAGTGAAATTGATGAAAACCTCAAGGGAGGTTTATGAAATTATCCCTTTTAATATATTTGAGACTAATTACATAGTATGAACATTGAGTTTCTAGTTTACAAATATATATATATATTTCATTGAATTACACTTCTTTTAATTTTCTAGATTAATGAAATATTAAAATCAAAAGAAAATTATTTGACTATTGAAATTTATATGGCACTACTTTAGAAAACGAAATGAAGAATGGGAAAAGAAATCTCTTGTTGATCATGATTAGAAGGACTTCTTTTTTGGTGGATCTTTCAAAAAAGAATCCCATAGTCAAGTATAGGAATCTCCTAGTGAAGTTTTTGGAAAATATTGAAGAAAAGGAAAAAATTCTTAATTCTTGGATAAAACCTTATTTTCTTCAGAAACTTAATAATGTGCGCTTATACTATCAAAAGTCAATACTTTTTATTTTCTCTTTATAAATCTTTAAGTGTAGACTGACAATTATTTTGCAACATTACATGTAAGCATGTCAGTGATTTGGGCATTACTCAAATCTAACCCATATCCTATCTTATTTTTCTTGAGTTAGGATTTTGAATTTTCAAAGTGGACCCTACCTAGATCTACATCTCGTTAAACACTTGTGGTTCTAGATAAAATCTGGTTTTATACGAATTCATGTCCATATCCAAATCGAGACCTACTCGGACCCAAAAGTTTATGTGAGAAAAATTGGATGTATAAATATATGCAAGTTTCAATATTGGATAAACATTAATATTTTCGAGTACATAGAATTATTTGATAAGACTTCATACTTTTTCCGTTCATGATTTTTTGAATGCAACACTCTTGAATGTTGATTCTATTTTTTGTAAATACTAATTGGATTGTAATTCCGCTCTCTTTGAATTTCATATGTTTTGATTTATGAATTTAACTTTTAGTTACATATTTTAAAAAATATCCATGGATATCAATTTAGTTGACCAAATCTATAAGGATCTGAATCTAAATTTTCTTTTCCAAATTCATTTGGATTTGAGTTAGATCCGAGTATCGGTAAATTCATTAAGCTTGGGTCTAAATGAAATGGATTCAACTCAAACTCTACTCATCAACATGCCTAATTATACGTGATATCCAACTTGTTTTAGTATTACAAAAAGAAAAGAAAAATAAAAAGAAGAGCTCGTGTAGGGTTGATATCGAGTCGAATCGAGCTCGCCATACTCGAGCTCGAACTCGATGACTAATAGTAGCACTCGAACTCGAGCTCAAGCTTGAGCGAGTTGCTTGAGCAAAGCTCGAGCTTGAATCGGCATAATATTTGATAAGTGCATATTTTACGTGTTTTAATTGTGCTTTATTAGTTAGTTTTGGTGTGTTTTAATTACTTTTATAACTGATTAACTAAGTTTCTAGTGAAAATACGTATTTTATGGTTTAAAGTGTGAAAATTGCATTTCTATGGATTTTTATGGTAAAAACTTCATGTTTTTGTAGTTTAATGATTCAATCATCAAATGGAGTGATTGGAGAAGATAATTGGACGATTATTGATGATTTGAAGTGGTTCAAAGAAGACATGAAGTGCAAAACATTCAAAGGAAGAAATGCAAGTGAAGACAGCTTTGACACCTCTTCATATTTTAGCTATATCTTGAGCTATAAGAATCAGATTGAGGTAATTCTTAAACCATTTTGAAGCTACGAGACATATCTACATTTAGTATGAAGACATCAAAGTGCAGTTCAGTTGTTTTCCTTGTCAAAAAGTCGAAATACAGAAGTACATTTTCTGTGGTCGAAGCTGAAATAAGGTTCTGACCAGTCGAGGCTAATTTGGTCATTTCTTGGTCCACAGAGCTCCAAATCAGATGAATCTTGATGCATTGGAAAGATAACTCAAAGTGATACAACGTTTGTCTTTTACACAAGAGCTAATTCAGCCTCTAACATCAAGAAAATATCAGTTGAAGTTGGACCAAAAACAAAGCAAGGAAGAATCCTGCCCAGAAAAGTGCAAACCTGCAAAGAGTAAAACGGGAGATCAAAACGCAGGCACATGCCATGTTTTCTACCCGCGTTTTAGTAGATTTCGGTTGCAACTTGCTCTGCAACTTGTGTTCTTTTCACACAAGCTTTTTGACCACTTTTTCTACAAATATTTGGGCTGGAAATGATCAGATGAGTATGGAAATTTTGAGAAGCAATCTTTGAGAGTTCAAAAGCCAACTTTACCAACTAAGAAACAACTCACTTGTGGCTTAAATTCCTCTATAAATAGCAGCCTTTGGAGAGCATTTAAAAACTTTGGAAGGCTACAGAAACTCACCAAAAATGTAGCCTTCACTAGTTTTTCTTAGTTCATTAGTATAGTATAGGTAGAGTAGTTTATCCTTCTTGTATTTGTAGCTAGATTTGGATGAAGATTGAGGAGCAAGATGGAGAGGTTGATCTCATGTGACAAGGGTGATATCTCTTCTACTACTTTCTCTCTTGTATTTGATTTCATGTTTAGCTATAATACAAGTTTGGTTTTGTGTTTTTATCATGTTTAGTTGAAGTTTATGCCTAGAGTTATGGTTGAACTTGCTATATCTTATTAATGATGTTTACTTGGTTATTTGATGGTATTATTTTGAGCAAGTTATTTATCACTTTTACTTATCTAATCATGATTAACTGGCCATTAGTTGTGATTATCCAAATGTGTTAAGTTTGCAATGAGAATTGAAATTTAACTCTAGTTCAAGGAAGTGATAAACCTAGGGAGTACACTCACGAGAGTAGAGGTGCACCTATGTGGCTTTCAGTGACTTGTTCATGTAATTTCATAGAAGGAATGAACTTGTAGTTGATTTCATAACCACGATAGTAGGTATGACTTAGCTACAAGTATAGTTGATTCACTACGAGAGTAGGTTTCACATACATTAGGAAATTACGCCATAACTAGCCAAGATAATAGCATCCACTTAACCGGTAATCTCATTTGCAAGAGTAGTAAGGAATTCCATATCTCTAGGAGCTTTCTAGTGCTAATTTTCATTACTTTTATATTTATGGTAGTCTAGATAATAAAGGAGTTCGAAAAACACCGGTAATTGCAATCTTCCCTGTGGAATCGACCCTTAATACCCTATACTCGCTTAGGATTCGTATACTTGCAATAAATCACGTGTGAGGTATTTATGATTTATAAATATAAAACCTAATTGTGGATGAGCTAATTGTATATGTATACTCCGCGCACGTCAATATTGAGAAGGCTCGAACTTGACTCAATAGAGCTCAAGAAGTTGGCAAGTTCAATATTGAGCTCAAGTACTCGAACTCGAGAAAGGGTTAGGATCATAAATATTGCTAAGATTCAACCTAAAAAGGTAATTTAATTATTTTTAATATATTAATTAAATATTACACTGAGTACTTGATAGTGTTCGATGAGTTCTCGAGTATATAATATATATACTTGAACTTGACTCGAAATCTCAATCAAATAGCACAAACTCGACTCGAACTCGGCATTGACCGAGCTTGAGTCAGATAGTTGATCGAGCTACCCGCGAGTTCGAGTTAAGCTGCTTGATTGAATTGCACCCATAGGCTCCCCGATGCAAACTAATTGTGCTGCTAGAAAGTCATGTGCGGCTTAGCTTAACTCAAGTTGAGTATTTAAGTAGCCCTCAAATCAAGCTCCACCAAAAAGGTACTTCCTCCGTTCCATAAGATAGACTCACTTTCTTTTTGTATATATACCAAATTATAGGTGTATTTTCTTTTTTAAAGAGTAGTTAGTTTGTTATTTTACTAATATATCCATATTTAAGGCACATAGCAAATGCACTACTCCATTAGTTAATTATTCTATTTGAAATATTAAATACAATACTTATAACTAGATCTACATTAACTACTAAGAGTATTTGAGAAAGGTACCAATAAAAAAAATTGTTGTAATTATATTAATTAAATTTTGTAATCTATGTGAAAAAAGAAATAGACTTATCTTTATGGGACGAAGGGAGTATTTGATCCGTAGATTCAAGTTTAATAATTTGCATCCTTATTTATTTATGTATTTTTTCTATTACTTTAAAAAGATTACATTAGTTATAATTTACTTTTGACTTCAACTAAACTTAGCTTCTTATTGAGCTTGAGTTAATGTGGAGCCAAACTCTACTCAAATTTATGTTTTCAATTAAGTTTTCATCTAAAGCCTCAAGAATGGGGTTAGAGTTTTGTATTTTATCTAAAGACTAACAAATTATTCCAAAAAATGAAAATAATGGCGCTTTGTTGTTTGTAAAAGCACATAAAAAAAGGTGTCTCGCCATTTGCAAAACATGTAGTTTAATTTAGGTCAACCAAAAAAAAAATATTCGTAAAGTATTTGAAATTACCAACGTTATTATAAAAGAGTTGAGCCTTGTAGATTGCACATCCTCTCTCTTGTCTTCTCCCTCAAACATAACCAACAACAAACCCTTCTTCTTCTTCCCTCTCTCTCTTTTCAGACCATGGAATCCAAGAAGCCAACAACCTATTACCCTCCTCCATCAACACAATCAGAAGAAGAAGAATCAGAAAAAGGACAAGATGAAGAATCTCGAGAAGGTGAAGAAGGGTCAGAAGAAGAATGAAAATCAGAACATAAGGAAGAATCAGAGGAAGAAGAAAGATCAGAAGGAGAAGAATTTGAAGTTGAAGAAAATATACATGAATCACCAACTCAACTTGACCAAATGTTCAGTGCTCAAAAGGAAATCATCACTCCATCTCAATCTTCCTCAGATTCTGGTGAAGAGGAGGATAAGGAAGGAGGAGATGATGAAGAGTTAGAAATTTCCACACATTCTCCTACATCTGATTTTATGATAAAGTTGATTCCTCCAACCAAATTCACATCAAAAGGCTCAAGTTCCACCTCAAAATGCCCTTTGGAAGACCAGAGAGATGATCAAAAGCATTTGAGAAGTGAGAAGAAGGCCAAAGGTAAAGCTGATGAACCGAACAAACAGGAGCCATCTGCCATTTTAGCCGCTATTAGTGATACAAAGTGGAGCGATGATGATGTGAAGTGTCTTCTCCGATCCATCATCAAGTTGAAGACTGAGAAAGGTCTAAATCCTTCCACTAATATGAATACTTTCTGTACGTATGTTAAAGGGAAGTTTGGACGTGAGTTTTCTAGAAGTCAGATTTATGAGAAAATTAGGAGGTTGAAAAGTAAAAGTTTCAATTCTGTGGAGAAATTTGAGAAAGGTGGGGATTGCTTTGTTCATTTCAACGCCAATGAGCTTGAAATATTTAAACTCTCAAAATCGATTTGGGGTGGTGAAACTGGTGATGGCACGGCTATTGACAGAGCTAATAAAACTGTGAAAAGCATGGGTAAAGTTGTTAGTTTTGTGAAACAAGATAAGAAAGAAGAAAAGAAGAAGAAGAAGAATGTGGAGAAAACATTTTTTAGAGATGATGTTGAAGATGATTTTCAGTCCAAGTATCCTTATCTAACAAAATCTTTTGATGTTGATTCATGGAGCATTATGATGAATGCAGATAGAATTGCAGGTCAAAGGAGTTTCTTGAAAGAGAACATGAGTTTGATTGGCCATAGGAAAGCAATGGAGCAGGAGGGCAAGGAGAAGAAAACCTAATAGTTATACTATAACTCCCTGTAGTTTTAACTAAATTAAAAATTGGACGGAAAGTATCCAATCTAATAGTTATATGTGAAATATCAATATTGCCCCTATATAAATGAACTCCCTATGGTTTGTCGAATGTTCAATTTAACTCCTTTTAGTTTTAAAAAAAATTACATTATGACTCCCTACGATTTCGACTAAATTGAAAATTGAATGGAAAGCATTTCACATATAGTAGGGGTAATATTTACATTTCACATACAACCGTTAGATTTGATGCTTTCTATCCAATTTTCAATTTAGTCAAAACCATAGGAAATTATAGTGTAGATTTTCAAACTAAAGGGAGTTAAATTGAACATTTGTCAAATCACAGGGAATTATAGTACAGGTTTCCAAATCAGATGGAATTAAATTAAACATTTATCAAACTACAGGGAGTTTTTTGGTATTTTACCCATAATCCAATTATGAAGTCAATTTTATATTACAGCTTTGGCCTAAGATTAGGTCATCTTTTTTTTTAACTTAACCCTAAAATTAGACGATTACCAAGTACCTTTCTTCTTGTGTTGCGAGAAATGCTAAAGTTTCTTTCTTGTCCTAGATAAATTCTTGTAGTTACGACGTGGCAATATTATGTTGCAAATCTTCCGTACTATTTGTGCATTTTTCCTGACTATTGTATGGATAGAAACTAGTTTTTAAAAAGATTTTCTCAAGGTTTTCTAAACATGTTTCTACAAATTTTGTTAAATTTTCAAAATACCTTTTTATCTCACAAATATCCTATCATAATAAGTTTTACCATAATTAAAACTAATTTTTTCCAAATAAGCTTCAATTGTCAAGGACTCATTTGAACAGTTTTTGCCATGGTGGTTACTAGACATGAAGAAAAAACTAATTTTTCCAAATAATCTCCAATTGTCAAACACTCACTCCAAAAGTTTTTGCCACGGAGGCAACTGAAGATGAAGAGAAAAATAATTTTCCTATTTAGTCCGATTTTTGGTATGGTGAAAGATGGAAGTTTAAAAAAAATAACAAACAAAAATATATTGGATGTTTGCTATAATAAATTTGCAACTGATGCAAAATATTAGAAATTTCAAATGTTGATCTTTCATAGTACTGGTCTTTATATCTATCTATATAGTATTCTTTGTCTATATCATTTCTGGATTTACTTTGCCATAGGTAACAGAAATCTAATGATAAAAAGAAAAAATCATGTAAGACTAATAGACTGCCATTATTGTATAATAAGTTGTAACATTGTACGAAAATCTGCTAAAGCAATATGCTACAATTTTGTTTTGGATGTAATGAATTCAATTCTGAGGAAGTAAAAATAAGGGTTAAATGCAAAAAACCCCAATGAACTATATACCTTGTTGTAGTTTACCCCCAAAACTATGTTTATAGGCACTTTGCCCCCTTTCATGATATTATTGGACAAATCTACCCCTTTTATTTTAAGCATTGTTATTTTTCTTTCTTCCCTATCATTTTCTTTTTAAATTCTTCCTTTTTTTTCTTTAAGCATTGTTTAAATAAGCATATTAGATTAGTCAAAATTTGTTTATTTCTTAATTTCGTATGTCAATATTTTTATAAAAAATTCTATGGAATACAAGATTTTTTTTCCAAATGTTGAAGTCAATGTCATTTAAAAAATTGAACTATTCAAATATATAAGAACAAAATAGAGATATTGATTAATCAATTATTAGTAGTATCAATAACAAAAAAAAACTACTATTGCTGTTTATTCTTATCTTTTTTGTTTCACTACAAATAACAATTGTTAACTTTTCTTTTTTATGTGATATATAATATGTTACTTTTATTATAAGTAGTTGAGTAATTGTGAACTCTTAAATGGTTTATAGGTAGTTAAATTGTTGAATTACTAGATTAATACACTTTACAATCTACGCTACATATATTTTGTAATAACAAAGAGTTTATGACAAATTATTAAGAATGAATTTAACAAATAAGCAAATTAAAAAAGCAGTTTAAAAAATATTACAATTTTTTATGTAAGTCTTTTCGCACCAGAGGGAAACATTGGTTAGTTCCATGAGAGAAGGAGAAAAAGAAGAAAATAAAAGGAAAAAGAAAAGGGACAAAAGAAAGGAAATGAAAAAAGCTAATAGAGAAAAAAAGAAAAAAATTAAGATAGTAGGGGTAGTTTTGTCCAAACATATCATTCAAGGGGGCAAAGTGCCTATTATTATAATTTAGGGGGTAAACTGCAACTGGGTATATAGTTTGTGGGGGTTTTCTGCATTTAACCCTAAAAATAATAATAACTTTAGCTTTAATAATATCCATAGATTTGATTAACTTTAGCTTTAATAATACTCATTTCAAATGTAACAAATATCACCTAGGAAATAGGAAGTTGAACTTCTAGCTTTGTGTTTATTGCCCTCTATTAATTATTTAGGGGCCATTGAGCTCCTTCTTGCTGTTAATATTTATGGTCAAATTCAATGGCCTCGAGCCCCTAAGAACCACTAACTACTTTCTTGCTCTTGATCAAACTTCCTCAATTATCTCCTCAACTGAATTTAAAAGAACTTTAGGGATGGTAATTATCATCAGTACTGCATGCAAATCATCATCTGTAGTTTATTATAATCCCCTATTCAATTCTGGAGTTATCAAATTTTTTTCCCTAAAAAGTTCCTTCAACACCTTAGTAGTCGCATGTACTCCAGGGGGCAATCTACTCTGCTGGAAACTGGTTTAGGAAAATTGAACAGATCATTCTACACAAATGTTTCCGCTTCAGTATTCTGTTGTTCTTCTGTTATCACCCTGGCGTGTTACTAAGGTTGCATATTACTAGCAGAAGTTCGGACTTTTTGCAAGTGGTCGAACACAAAGCTGGTTATGAGTACTAAAAGTTGTATCCATACCTGTTTTACAAGAAATTATTCATAAAAAACCGACAGGAAACTGGTCATGAGTTCTAAAAGTTTTGCTGATTATAATTTGTTGAGATTCTTAATGTCTCAAGGGATAAAGCGTTAGTCATGCTTCGCTGCTTCATTAGCTACAAAAATATCGTTCTTTCAACTAAAAATGATGATGCTTCGGTGCTTGCTGTGAGGTTTCTCTGCCAATTCAAATGGTTCATGACTTTTAGACCATGGAAGTGGCCTCAAAGGAGACAGAGGAGAAAAGCATACATAACATCAAGAAATTCTTGAGCCATCTCAACTCATAAACAGTTCTGCATCACCATATGCTCGATGTATAAGCAATTAAACACGACAAATAAAAAGCAACCTCAGCATAACAAAATCACAAACAAAATCTAGTCATTAACAAGCTCCCGTTTTCCATGTTCCGATCCAAAAGCAAGATATGAAAATTGCACATTGCCATAGTTACGTAATTTCCCTAGCTATTACTAGTATCCAGAACTACTTTCAACCTGCGTTTTGTCACTATTACTAGCAACTATTCTGGAGTTGTATTATGTTATTTCCTTGGAACGGCATCAACTACTCCCCATTGGCCGATCACAATTTATTCAAACATTTTCCCGAAGCTTCACCAGCAGACCTCCAAACATTTTTTATGTGAACACAATCTGGCAGTCGTTATTGCATCTCTTGAATGACAATATTTTGCTGCGAGCTCCAAAGTGTCCAAGCACACCAACAGTCATCTTTTTTAAAGCTTTCACATTCTGCAAAATATAGTCAATGAGCTTGAATTCATATTCCTTTCCATTGAATTTTCTGATTTTTACTTCCCTCAGATGTTTCGGCAAGCATAATGGAACAGGCTCTGTAGAAAGATACTCAAATTTCTTGTCTTCAGCAGAGGATTCAATCCTGTCATCCCAAAACACCTGCCATTTGGAGAAGAATTACGGACTGGAATATCTAATCGAATACATTGGTGTGAGAAAAAAGGATCATTGGGACTCACTTCATCAAAGACCAGCACTTGAAGATTAGGTGCACTCTCAAGTAACCAAGATAACATCTTCCAGCTACGAGTATGCTTATCATAATATTTGCGGACTTCAAGCTCAAGATAAGTCAGCTTTTCAAAAGTTGGCAGCAACTTTTGAAAATAAAAGAGTAACTTCAAGAAGAAATGAGAAATTTGATTAGACAAATAAACACTTGGAAATTTGAAGTTCCAGTCATTCTCCAAATCATAACAAAAATAATTTGAGTTATGCAATAACCAAAGAAAAGAAAAGAAACTACCTCCACCGTGGTATCCAGCAAATAAAGTGATACCACACTTTGTGACCAATTCATAAGCTCAAAGGCAACCTCACAGCGTAATAATTGTTCTTGGTCTGATGTTTTCACAATATAAGGGCAAGAAACTGATATTCTGGCTTCGACAAGCGACTTGTGGTTTGGAAGAATGTTTACTTCAACTACACTGCCATCAAAGTTCAAATGTTGAAGCTTTGGGGCATTTATACTTGTTTTACTCTCTCCATCAACGTCGCATTCCATATTTAAAGCACTGGGGATGTCCAGAACAATGTCCCAATCATCAGACATACAACGGAGGCAGAGTTTTTGCAGGGAAGGGCTTTTTATCAAAAGGGTCTTAACTTGATCCTCTGGAAATGTTAAACAGTCAAAAGACAGTTCTATGAGCACGGGACAACCCTGAATGAGCCTGGGAGTAGACAGCTCATCTGTCAATATATATTGTGCCAAATGCAGAACCTTAAGATTCGGCAAAGAAACTGTTTCCGGCACATAGAAAACAGTAAAGCGACTATCCAGCTTCATTTCTACAAGTGTTTTGCAACTGAAAATTGCTGGACAGGATAAAATTCCCGGAGGAGACAATGCATAGGAACGATCATGTCCCACAAAAACCTCAAGTTGTTGGACTCCACAGGAAATTGCTGCACATATCAGAGAGTCAATTGCCACCCGAAAAATCTCAAGAAACTCTTTCAGGGAAAGATGGAATTTTCTCAAACAATAAGTTTTTCGCTGAAGAATCAATCGATGACAACAATCTACCAATCGAGCAAATCGTTGATAATTGGGACCCATAATGTCTATATATTTTTTACCACTATTCGGATCAAATTGTGGTAAAGAGTGATCAAATTCCACATGAATATTGGGAAGTGAAGTGAAAAGGTAACGCCATCGAGTGGATAGGATGGAGGTGGCTGCAGCTTTCTTTGTTGGAAGAAAGGAAAGGATATGGCAGAGAAGGTCATTTGGAAGAGCACTTATCCGATCAACATGATCAACTTTGACATGATTTTGGGACTGGACTTTGACAGTTTTTTTCCTTCGATTGCTCCTCCTTCTTGGAGCCAAAAAGGATCTCCGGATACGAGACATATCTAGCTACATATAATTTGACCAAAAAGAAAGTGCGAAGATATGTGAAAGCTAGCTCGAAAGAGAAAACTCAAAAGAATTCAGGGGTAGCATTCTCTAGTTGTTTTGTACAATCCAAAAATTAGCTTCAACATTTATAGGCACTCTCGTATTAATGTTTCTAATCCGCTTTGTCTTCTCTGTTACGGGGAACTGGAGAGCTCACGTCACAAAAATGTGGAAATATGTGACTGTTACTGATTTTTCACAAGCACAACTGCATGATATATTAACTGCAATTTAGCCTTACATTTAATGGAGCTCAACTATGTAATTGCAATGTGAAAGTGCAATTATGTATGCCTTCCCCCAACCGCCCGGGGAAGTTTTGAGATTCTATTTTATATTCCCTAGGAAATTTTGAAATTTTTTATCGAGGGTACTTCTCTTGCCCCCTTAGATTTTGATAGAATTCCATTTGCTCCTCTACACCTAACTTTCGGATTATAACAAATTTAAACTACGAAGTTCAATTTGTCATTAATTGTATTAGCTTTACACGTTGACTTGTTAAAATTTTTTCTATTATGTCAACAAAAAATTTGTTCAAAACTAAACTATATACACATTTCAATTTACTATTTAAGTTTTTGATTTACAAAATTTTAAATTAAAGCACTTTGTCCTGAATGCAGATGATCCGTTACATATGAATTTGAAGCTAATAATTAAGTTTGTATAATTTCTAAAGTTCTTTTCTTAAACATATAAAACCAATATATATCTAATTAGCAATATTATATGAATATTTTTTTAGTTGCATTTTCTCATAAATGATTGCTTTTCAAATTTGGGATTAGAGAACACTAAAATTATTCTTTTTAGAAAAAAACAAAGTGCATAGTATTTTTTTTTTGTTCTTAAGATTGTAACAACTTTAAGATAAAAAATTGAGTAGTAAATCACATTTTAATTAGTGAAAATGCTAGACCCAAGACTTTGGCCAGTGGAGTCAAGATTATATAGGATTATTACTATTCAGTTTAAATTATATATAATGTACTTTTTTTAAAATTTTTTTGCTTTGATCTTATCAATTTTTTGGTTTAATAACAGTAAAAAAAATTGTATCAAAAGAGAGAGTTTGAGAGATATTGGCATTTAGGAATGGCATGTAATAAGAGGTGAGGAATTTTCAAAAATTAGGGGGGCAATGTAATAAATAGGGGTGTTTTTTACAATTTTGGAGGGGGATGGGAATTGACTTGTTGACATATAAATTTGATTTAATTTTTTTGATTCTTTACTTTGAGGTGCAATCAACTATCAAGTTTGGGTAGTTAACTCAAAAAATAAAAAAATAAAAGAATGGTAGTGACTGAAGCTAAAACAGGCCACCCAAATTTTTTTTAGACAAAAAAATGGCCAAAATTTAAGAATTACACTTGAAAGTGATAATTCTTTATACATAAAATGCCCCTCTCCACAGAAAAAAATTCTTGTCTCTATGACGGGTATGTAAATACTAGTTTGGCAATACAACTATTGCATCTCGCATATCTCATTTTTGTAACTATTAATAGCATGTTGCTTTGAAAAGTAAATAAATTTAATGAAATTTAATTTATCTATTTATATATTAATATAACTTTGAATATTAGGTAAAGTGTACCTCTTTTGGTACTTTCTTTCAAATTTTTTCTAATCTACCTTTTATACTTAATTTATTTATTTTTGGTTTAGACATAATTATTAAAGTTAATATTATATACACTAGCAATATATATAGTATCATAGTTGGATGATACTTTTGCAAAATTTAGATTTTAAATTTAAATTCAGATTAATTGTTATACATCTAATGGAAATAGTATACATACTGCTAATGCATGGAAGATTAATCCTTATTATTAAACATAACAATCACTAATATCATAAATAAGCCATATTGAAATATAACATTTTAAAAGCCTCTAAATAATCAAACATTAAATAATTCAAACATTTGTCCAATAGTGAAGTCTAATTCCAACTTTAATCAATACTTATTTTTTTATAATCAATGGAGAAATCTTTGATAACAATGAATATGGATTGTGTTAAATCAATACCATGGTGAAAATCAGCAATACTTCATTGCACAATTCTTTTTTATTAGTCGCTTAACCATGATTTTAAATTACCAAGCAAATTTTCACACACAAAAAAAAAAGAAGAAACAATGTACATATAATTTCTTTCCTACATGAGTGTTGCTCGGATCCTTCATTAAAGTCAATCAACTTTAGTTGTTCTAAGCAAAACTGATTTTGCAGCCTCGCACCTCATGAATTTCTTTTTCCTCTTTATTGAATATCTACTATGTCTAAAATCTTTTATATCAAGAGTTGAAAAGTACACTAAGAATTATTTCTTAAATTTATGATAAATTCTTTTACTTATTTTTAATTGCCTTAGTTAGATGAAATAGTAGTGTTTCGACGTTTATATATCAATTTTATAACTTTCATTTGGTACATATAAAACTTACAACCAAAATAGGAGTGTTTAAAAGATTATATAATTCCTTGTGCATAAGGTATAAAGGAAACTTTTTCCATTCTAATTTGGTATTAAGTTTTACACTCTAAGTGCAACTCAATTATCTATTTAGCCATAAGGTGTAGAGATAGTAAATTGAGCAAGTTATGAGAATCTTTTATTAATATTAAAATTATTTCTATTTTGTAGATATATTTCAGCATTGATTTTCATATATTTTTCTTGTTTGTAAACTGAGTATTTGCAAATAAAATAAACTGCATTAAGAGATTCTCTTTGTGTTTTAAAATGAAATATAAACATTAAAACGAATTTATTTACACACTAAAAAGTATCATTTATACTCTTACCCCTATGGTTGCTCACTGTTATTTTGCAACCTAAATTTTTTCATTTTTTCGCAATCTTTGAATTTCAAATGTTAAAGATCGCATGATAGTTGTTGTTATCTTGACCGATTCAACTTCTTTCTCCCACTTGGCAATAATCTCGATGCACATTAATGATGCATTTATCTTCCACTATAAACTTATAAATCCAATTTGAATTGCTATCTAAACATGGTTTCAAACACTAATTACATTCACATTAGTATATCATAGCATAAACAATATTAGCATAAAGAACAACTTGTTCTAATCTTTCACTTTTGACCATTAACCCACAATGGTTGGATAAATAATACCTTCTTAAAGTTACGACTGGCATGATTAGTGTATCAACTCTTGTTTCTAATCTATCATGTCAAGTCATTCTCTTATTTTTTTTCACCTTTTGCATTATAATTGTAATTTGAAATTTCTACTTCAAGATTACGAGTAAATTTAGGCAAGTTTTAGTTGCTGCTGATTTGTCTATACTTATGTTCGAGTTGCTTTATAATGACACACATTGTTTTTTAGATGCATCATTGGGGAGCCACCAAAGTTTTTCATTTTTAATTTTTTATTATTCATGTAGAACCCAAAAATTCTACTCGAAATATATGGGAGATATATTTGACAAATTCAATATGAGGGAAGGCAATTTACAAACATAAAAATATGTGTGAGAGAAGAGAAATAATACCAATAATAATCTATTAATTACATTATAAGAACAAGACTCTCAATCCTTACTCTTCTCAACTAAATACAATAATATAACTTCATATTTATAAATTAGATGACTTGATAAACAAGTCTTATACCACGAGAAAGTTCCTAATAAGATACTAATTCCTAATGAATAAAACTACCATAACTTGATTCCAATAGAATTACTAAAACCCTAATTTGACTAAAACACTACTAAATAATAACATGAAAATTTCTAATTTTGAGTCTTGATTTAATATGCCAACATTGTCTCCCTTAAATCAAACTCTCTAATGAATCAGGTTCACCACCATCACAGAGAGATCAGGTTTACCACCATCACAATCAATAATCTCCCTTGATTTTTGGGGCCGTAATATTCACGCACCTGTACAAATTTATCTCGTCACTCAACTTATTTTTCACTTGCAAAAATAATCCACGCTTTTGGAAGACTATTTTCGTCACCCTATTTGATGTCAATTTATTGACAATTTACTTTTTGATTTTTATAATCACAATTCAACTGATAGGATTTTTCTTCGATCACTGTCGTAACATCCACAATCAATCAATCTGACAATTCTGGAACTAATCTTATGATCCAATCCTCACAAACTAGACACTCCATGACCAGCCATGTGGTCTAACTAGATCAACTAATTTTTTCGCAACAATTTTTATACTCTAACTCCGATAGCGGAAAACAGTCATAACTAACCCTCATAATCGGGTCAATTTTTTAATGTCTACAGGCACCTCAGGATCAATTTCTTGAAAGGGCTTTGATACCAGATGTAGAATCCAAAAATTCTACTAGAAAAATATGGGAGAGATATTTGATAAAACCAATATGAGGGGAGGCAATTCGCACACAAAAAAATATGTATGGGAAAAGAGGAATAATACTAACAATAATCTATTAATTATATCATAAGAACAAGGCTCTCACTCCTGACCATTCTCAATTAAACACAATAATATGACTTCCTATTTATAGTTTAGATGACTTGATAAACAAGTCTTACACCACAAGAAAGTTCTTAATAAGATACAAATTCCTCAACAGCAAAACTATCATAATTTGACTCCAATAGAATCATTAAAATCCTAACTTGATTAATACACTACTAAATAATAATATAAAAATTTCTAATTTTGAATCTTGATTTAATATGCCAACATTGTCTCCCTTAAATCAAACTCTCTATTGGATCAGATTCACCACCATCACAGAGAGATCAGGTTCACCACCATCAAAATCAATAATCACCCATGATTTTTGCTGCTGTAATATTCCACACACCAAGACAAATTTATCTTGTCACTCAACTTAATTTTCACTTGCGAAAATAATTCAAACTTCTGGATAGACTGTTTCCGTCGCCCAATTTGATATCAATTTATTGACAATTCTCTTTGTGATTTTCATAATCACAATCCAACAGACAGGATTTTCTCCGATTTCTATCGTAACATCCTCAATCAATCAATCTAACAATTCTCAAATCAATTTGATGATTCAATCCTCACAAACTAGACACTCAATGACCAACCCTTGAGGTCCAACTCAATCAACTAATTTCTTTGAAACAAATTTTATACTCTAACTCTGATAGTGGAAAATAGTCACAATTAACCCTCATAATGGGGGTCAATTCTTCAATGTTTACAGACACCTCAGGATCAATTTTGTGAACCTAGCGCTTTGACACCATATGTAGAACCCAAAAATTCCACTAGAAAATACGAGAGATATATTTAACAAAGCTAATATGAGGGGTAGGCAATTTGCCACACATAAAAATATGTATGTGAGAAGAGGAATAATACCAACAATAATCTATTAATTACATCATAAGAACAAGACTCTCAATCCTCTCTCTTATTAACTAAACACAATAATTTGACTTCCTATTTATAAAATAGATGACTCGATAAACAAGTCTTACACCACAAGAAAATTTCTAATAAGATACTAATTTCCAAACAATAAAACTACCATCACTTTGATTCCAATAGAATTATTAGAACCCTAACTTGACTAAAACACTATTAAATAATAACATCAAAATTTTCTAATTTTGAGTCTTGATTTAATATGTCAACATTGCCTCCCTTATATCAAAATCCCTATTGGATCGGGTTCACCACCATCATAGAGAGATCAGGTTCACCACCATCACAATCAATAATCTCCCTTGATTTTTGCTGCTATAATATTCCACGCACCTGGACAAATTTATCTCGTCACTCATCATATTTTTCACTTGCGAAAATAATCCAAACTTCTGGATAGGATTCAATTTGATGTCAATTTAATGACAATTTACTTTGTGATTTTCATAATCACAATTCAATTGATAGGATTCTTTTACGATCTCTGTCGTAACATCCGCAATCAACCAATCTATCAATTCTCGAATCAATCTTATGATCCAATCATCACAAACGAGACACTCCAAGACCAACCTTGTACTCTAATTCGATCAACTAATTTCTTCGCAACAATTTTTATACTCAAACTCTGATAGCGAAAAAACAGCCATAATTAACACTCATAATCGAGTCGATTCTTCAATGTCTACAAGCACCTCAAGATCAATTTCTTGAACCTAGAGCTCTGATACCAGATGTAGAACTCAAAAATTCTACTAAAATAATATGGGAGATATATTTGACAAAACCAATATGAGGAGAAGGCAAGTTACAGACATAAAAATATTTGTGGGAGAAGAGAAATAATACAAACAATAATCTATTAATTACATCATAAGAACAAAACTCTCAATCCTCACTCTTCTCAACTAAACACAACAATATGACTTCTAATTTATAGACTAGATGACTTGATAAACAAGTCTTACACGACTTGATAAGCAAGTCTTACACCACAAGAAAGTTCCTAATAAGGTACTAATCCCTAAACAATAAAACTAACATAACTTGACTCCAATAAAATTATTACAACGCATGCTTGACTAAAACACTAGTAAATAATAATATGAAAATGTCTAATTTTGAGTCTTGATTTAATATGCTAAAATTGCCTCCCTTAAATCAAGCTCTCCATTGGATCAAGTTCACCACCATCACAGAGAGATCAGGTTCACAACCATCACAATCAATAATCTCCCTTGATTTTTGCTGCTTTAATATTACACGTACCTGGACAAATTTATCTCGTCGCTCATCATATTTTTCACTTACGAAAATAATCCAAGCTTCTAGATAGACTGTTTTCATCGCCTAATTTGATGTCAATTTATTGACAATTCACTTTGTGATTTTCATAATCACAATTCAACTGACAGGATTTTTTTCCGATCTCTGTCGTGACATCCACAATCAATCAATCTAACAATTTTCAAATCAACCTTATGATCAATCCTCACAAACTAGACACTCCATGATCAACCTTGTGGTCTAACTCGATCAGCTAATTTTTTCCCAACAATTTTTATACTCTAACTCTGATAGCGGAAAACAGCCACAATTAACCACAATTAACCCTCATAATCAGGCCAATTCTTCAATGTCTACAAGCACCTTAGGATCAATTTCTTGAGCCTAGGACTTTGATACTAGATGTAGAACCCAAAAATTCTACTCGAAAAATATAGGAGATATTGTGACGACCCCACCTCTCCTTAGGGCGCACCCTAGGGTTTCGGCAGGCTGCCTGCCTAACTCTCGCTAGGACTCACTACAAGCCAAGTTTATAACTTAGAACTACTCAACTCGCAAGCTACTAATACAAAGAAGAAGTCACTTCCTTCAAAAAGTCATTCAATACCTACACCATAAAATTTCAAATTTACATCAAGCGTCCCAAAATACAACTGCCAAAAGGTCAGTTAAATCATTTACATCCATAGCTAGTCCAAAATATAATCAAAGCTAGTGTATTCAAACAAATCTCTCCACTTCAAATTCCTGTTAAGGAAATCAAACTTAAAGGGCTGAGCTAACGCTCAATGAGGCCAAGAAAAGCAGACAAGCAAACAAGTACAACTAGCATTAATAATATGCAAATCAAGAAGGGCAGCCATAATATTTTACATAAATTCACAAGAGAAAATAAAAGCACAATCACTAAAGGATACAGGAGCTCTCAGGAGCTAAATCCACAATTCATGCTACACCAATACTTTTGAACCACGTTTTCCAAATGTTGACACTCCGTCAACCAAGCAAGTGACAAGTCCATAGAACCCCACTTTTCACCAATTTTCGTCAACCATTACACCCCCTGCCGGGCCCGCACGTTAAACAAGATGTGATAGTACTCGAGTATATCCAAACAAGTCAAGTACACGAGCCCAAGGTTCATCAAATTTCTCAACCAAACCCTTGCTGGCTTGAGTTGAATGGCTAGCCATTGGGTTTTGGGGCCCCCCAAGATCAATTATAAGTCGATGAGATTGCTCTCAAATCGACACCAAGTCAAGCACAAGCACACGTATAATTGTCAAGTACGAGCAAGTGAATTATCAAATCAAGCAGGAGAGGACGAGTGAGATAAAGTACACACTCGCCTCGACAAGTTTAATTCACGCAATCAACAAGTATCATCAAGAAGCAATCCAAGTAGTGTGCAATAAGACATGCACTTGACACTCACCAAAGCCAAAAGCAAATGAGCAAGCAAGTCCTTCACTGTTCCGCGCCGGGAATCCTTTCGAAATCCTGTTGGACACCTGAAGCAATATCAACCATCTATCACTAAATGCAAACCATCTTTAGCCAACCCCTCGCCTTAAACCAACACTCACGTACACCCTAAGTTACTTAGCACACAAGGAGGAAAAAAAATTCATTCACTTACTCATCTAAGGCAATACATCGAGAGGGGTCTAAATCCTTCGAAAACCACCATTCAAAACGAAGGTTTAAAGTCACAAGAGACCTTGCATCCATCCATGAAATCAAACTTAAAACAGACTAACAAATTCAAAGGAAAGTTGGAAGTTCTTAAAAGAACATTTTTGTTTAAAACCAGAAAATTCAGCCTTGTGCGACACTACTTGAAAAATCATATCTTGAGTTTCGTAAATCCAAAAATTGAAAAATTTATACTGTTGGAAACTAGATTCAAAGCACTACAATTGTCTCGAAGACACTTTTGTATGATTAAATCCACAAGTAGGTCAAATTTTGGCCTCAATTTACAGCTTTACCAAGTTTAAGAGCAAATCAGGTTTTGAATTTCAGTCGTTTTTGTAAAATTCCTGACGCTTGTAGAATTTGAGTAAAATTCAAAATTTACAAGGTTGAAATAATTCTATGTCTAGTTTCAAACGCCAGAAACGAAACTCAATTTGGATTTTTCTAAACCAAGATATCGAGATTTTTCTAAAACTGGTCAGCCACACCTGTGAAAATTTTTCAGAAAATAGAGCAGTGTGCATCTCTCTCTCTTGGCTTCTTAAGTCCAAAACTTTTGCTCAACCTACTCACACATTCATAGCTTAACATCTAACAAAGGTTATTGAGCTAGATTTCACCCCAAAAATTCAAAAATCAAGGCTGGAAACCAGCTGATCAGTTCGGCAAATACACAGGGAAAAAATTTCTGGAATCTTGTCCTTCAACAAATCACATCCAAAATTCATCCAATGCATGAGATTTCCATAATAAACACAATCCAACATATATCAAGTCTTTACTTCCGAATTTTTGATATAAGTACAAGTTTAATTCCGAATTTTACCCGTTGGACTGCAAGTATACAGGTCAATTTAGTAGTTTTGGGCAAATATCGAGTCGATCCCATGAGGAGCAACTTAAACAAGTACTAGGTCCTTTACTTACTCTATTATTTAGACTACAATCAATTTAAGCAAGAGAATCTATAATTTCTACTACCTACAAATCTTATCTAGACAATTGTAAGATAACAAATGGAGAAAATTCACTAAATACTTGAGTCTAGGGATGTAGATTCCACTTATGGCCTAAACAACACAAATGAATAGATTTACCTCCTGTTACAACCCTTGTTTAACTAGGGATTCATTTCCAATATTACCAAGTCTCATTTTCATGATGAAATGGTCTAGATATGGTCTAGTTTTCCCTATTCTCATGGTGAATAACTAGATCTACTTTTGTTTCCTTCATGAAATGGAAGTTTAATCCACTTAAGTGTACCTCTATTCTCATGAGTCTACTACTTAAGCTCTACTCATGTTGTTCCATCATTATTACTAAGTTTCATTGAATAATAACAACTAAGAACTTGCTATTGGTGATCAAGCAACAACAAGTGATAAGCATGCACAAATAGACAAGTTAATACAATATGTAACAAGTGTAAATCATATCCAACTGATATCAAGTAGCCATAAGCTTCATCTACTCCCTAGATCTAGAAATTTAGCTACTCATGTAAGATATAACAAGAAAAAACATACCTTCATTGCATGAACACATCATGAATCACAAGTAAAAGATAGATTAAAGAAAGCTTAGCCAAGGTTAATGAAGAAGCTCCCAATGATCTTCAATTTCTTCAACAAAATGGTGTATAATAAAGTCTTCAATTGTTCTCCACAAAAAGTCCTAGCTAGAGAGAACAAGACAAGACTTCCTTCTAAGTTCTAATGCCAAAATCTGATATGAACTCCTTCTACTATATTCTACTCTTTTCTTCTAATGATTCCCACATCTAATTGTTAAGAGAGTCAAAAAGGTGGGCTTTTGACAAGACATAAAGCTCCTTTCCTCTTCCTTTTTGCATCAGAAGCATGTGCAGCCGAAATTCTCTTTCCAACTATAGCTAGAAAGTAGTGTGAAAACATGGCAAGTGGCTGAGCAAATTGTAGAAATCAGGCAACAAAACGTGACTTGAGAATACGCGACTACGACCCACGTTTTCTCAAGTCACGTATTCACTTTTGTGAATTTGGCCCAGTTCAACTGCTATTTTCTCTATGATGGAGGCCGAAATAGCTCCTATGTAAAACATAAACGTTGTAGCCCCATGAGTTAGCTTTCCAATGCTTGAAGAATCATTCAATTTGGAGCTCTGTGGACTAAGATATAATCGAAATACTATCAACTGGTCAATCCCCTATTTCAGCTCTCGACCATACAATTCAGCTTCTGTGTTTCAACTTTTTGACCAAGAAAACAACTGAATTGGACTTCGATGTCTTCATACCAAATGTAGATCTATCTCTTAGCTTCAAAATGGTACAAAGAACACCTCGATCTGATTATTGTAGCTCAAGATATATTCAAAATACGAAGATGTGTCAAAACTGTCTTCACTTACATTCCATCAAATGAATGTTTTGCACTTCATGTCTTCTTTTAACCACTTCAAATCATCACTAATCATCCTGTTCTCTTCTCAATTCACTCCAATTGATGATTGAATCTTTAAACCTACAAAAACATGAAATTTTTACCATTAAAATCCATAGAAATGCAATTTTTGCCAATTCAACCACAAAATGCATATCTTGACCAAAACCCTAGTTAATTAACTATAAAACTACATAAAACACACCAAACCTAACTAGTAAAACACACTAAAAAACACATAAAATATGTACTTGTCAGTTGGTGATTTGAAATGAAGTGAAAGATGGCCTTTTAGTTGTTTAGGAAGTCAACTAGGAATAGTTACAAATAGTGTCATGCACTCACTAGTTTCCCTCTTGTTTCTTCCTCTTAAATACTAATCTCCCAAGATAGTTTCTCTTACTCCACTAATATTCATTCTTACTAGTCTGAGGTTAATTTTTCAAATCCCCAATTAATCGCGCCAGAGCGACTTTGCCAAAATTTTAACGCGAACGATAAAGATACAATTTAAGTAACGTTCATGCTAAAATGATAAAATTTTAATGACATGCCAATGCAAATGATTTAAAATAGATGAAATTAAGAATAAAAGTGCGAGTTCTCACAGATATATTTGACAAAACCAATATCAGGGGGAGGCAATTTACACACATAAAAATATATATGGGAGAAGAGGAATAATACCAACAATAATCTATTAATTACATCATAAGAACAAGACTCTCAATACTCACTCTTCTCAACTAAACACAACAATATGACTTCCTATTTATAGACTAGATAACTTGATAAACAAGTCTTGTACCACAAGAAAGTTTCTAATAAGATACTAATTCTTAAACAGTAAAACTACCATAACTTGACTCCAATAGAATTAGAATTTTTAAAATCCTAACTTGACTAAAATACTACTAAATACTAATTTGAAAATTTCGAATTTTGAGTCTTAATTTAATATGCCAACAATTCACCCCATCATTTTCTATGATAATTACATAATATTGCCCTAGACCTAAACAGCATGTCAGTTATTATACTTACATGTCCGTCTTTGAGTCACAACAGTTATTTCTTTAATTACATAACCCATTTGCCCCAAAAAAGCACAATGAAAATTAAAGCACAATAGAAAAGAAATGAAAAGACTAGAAATTGGTGAGGTTTGATTTTTCAATATTAGTAAATGCTAAAAATTATACGAACTGGTATGTATACTATACTAAACTAATGTGTGTGCAATAATAACTAGGCTTTTTTGAGTACCCTATTTCATTGGTGCTTTATCTCTATGTAGATAGAAATCGGTCAAGAATTCAGGCTACCGACACTTTATATGGTTAACTAGCTTCTGATCCCGCTTGTAAAGGAAAGCTTTAGCGTGGTTTTGTTCATCTATTGTGATATTACACTAAACCTTTAAGAATAGAATATCCACGTTTAGCACGTAAAAAATAGTTTCTTTACAATGCCTAAATTTCACACAACACCAAGAGTCTCTCTTTCATAAGAGTTGCTTTCACTCTCTATTAGAGAGCCAAATCCCCCTTATGGGCGTCTCAAACTTTCCAAAAATTCAAATCAACAGTATACTTCTTCCTTTCCCAATAATTTCAACCTTCTTTCACATAAGCATAGATCTATCTTGCATTCAACAAACAATGATGAAACTTTGTAGCATTTATGATGCATCATTATCTGTTTTCCTCACGAATGTCATTAGCTAGTTTGGTTAGCCATATTTGTTGGTGTAGGTAGCTGTGTTTCTCGTACATAATTATTTCGTGAGCTCAATCTATTTAGTTACATTTCCTTTTTAGCTTTGTATTAATCTTTTAGTTTGCTCGTAGTTTCTTCCTATTTTTAGATCTAGTAGTAAGTGGTTACAGTTGCTCTTTCAGTTTACTTTTACCCCTGGTTTGTTAGCTTCCTTGTTCTAGTCTTGTTTAAATAGTTTTCTGCTGATTTAGCTTCGGATCCAAGCTTCGAGTAGATTCTATCCTTTGTAATTGCTGTGGAATCCTGAAAAGTGGTCAAATGACTGAGGAATTAGAAAAAGTGTTAAGGAAATTCAATCTAACAGATAAGGAAGCAAATGGTGTTCAACTGGATGGAGGGGATGCCTATCAAAGAGTAGAGGAATGTAAGATGAGTATCATTGGTAAAGTGGTGGGAGAGAAAACAGCAAATATAGCTGGAATGAAAAGCTTTATTAGTAACATGTGGGCATTTGCCAAAAACCTGAGAGTCATTGAGATAGGAGTTAATATGTTCTAGTTCATCTTTCGTAATAAGCATGATGTGGATAGAGTACTTAATGGTAGACCCTGGATATTCAATAATCTACCATTGGTTCTTCTCCTATGGAAGGAAGGAATTGAACTTGAAACAGGTGCTTTTTCAAAGACATGGATCTAGGCTCAAATGTGGAATTTACCAATTCATTGGGTTACAAAGGAGATTGGGAAGAAGCTAGGGGGAGTTTTCAATAATGTAAGTAAGGTTATTATTCCACTTGGGGGGGAGGAGAAGGAAAGCATCTTAAAGTGTTGGTGGAAATAGATCTTAATCACCCTATTCTTAAAGGAACTATAGTCAAAATGGGGAGACAAGCTACATGGGTTGAATTGAAGTATGAAAAATGTCCAGATTTCTGTTATTGTTGTAGAATTATGGGCTATAATGAGAAAAGCTGTAAGGAAAAAGGTGTGAATATCAATAAGGGAACGCAATATGGAGCTTGACTGCGAGCTAGTTCTTCCAGAAGTCCAGCTAAGAAATTTAATGGTTCCAAATTTACTGAATCAAACAATAGAGAGGAATAGGTTAAATCAAAGGAAATGAGTGAAGGTAATAAACAGTTGCTGTTGACTTGGCAAATTGATGAAGGGAATAGAGGCATAAAGGATAATACATTTGTTGGGAGAGATGAGACAGTTAAAGGACATGAGAGCCTAGATAAGAATTTTGAAGGAGAAATCGTCAAACAAACAAAATTTGTGGGTAAGGGATTGGGGGGGAGGTGTGATGAACCAAAGGACAGGGTTTATTGTGGTAAAAAGGAGTTAATTATGGAAGGTTTGAATGTGGAAAACCTAGAAGGAGTATTACAAGATGTTGTTACAGAAGGAGGGAGTAGATTAGAGAATTGTGATTTGATGTGGATTGATGGGAGTACTGAAGGAAAGAGTGAACAAGAAGGATTGACAGGGGATAAGTTTGAAGTTAAAAGGTTCCAAAGACACAAAGGAAGGAAGGAAGTAGCTAACAGAAAAATACAAGGGAATAGAGGGTGGAAAAGACTGATTCAAGAGGTAGGAAAGAGGAAGCTTCTTAGTGAGAAAAATACTAAAATGGAACTCAAAAAAAGGAATAGTAAGAGGAGGCAAGGTGGTAAAGATGGAAAGGAAAATGGGGAGATGTTTGAAAGCAGTCAGAAAAGGGGTAAGATAGTGGCTATGGAGTTTGAGGAGATAACAATGTTGAAGGTGGTGGAGCCCAACCTAAATGTGGCTCCAAAGTCTTTATGAAGGTCCTGGTGTGGAACTATCGAGGTGCTAGGAACCCCTTGACAGTTTCCCAACACAAGGAGATTGTTAATCTCCACTCCCCAGATGTGGTGCTCTTGTCAAAAACTAAAAACAAGAAATGTTTTATGAATAAAGTAATGATGAAACTGAGGTATGATAAGTTTTTTGTGGTGGATCCTATTGGTAGATCAAGAGGTTTGATTGTTATGTGGAAAAAATAGCTCATATTAGGTAAAGTTTTATTTACTAAGTTTACTATAGAATTGCAGATTGAAGGGACTGGAGGAAGGGCTAAGTGGTGGCTCATTTGTGTTTTTGCAATTAGCAATGAGGCAATAAGAGAGAAACAATGGAAAATTATTAAGAAAGAAAGGCTTTATGTGGGAAAAACTGGGTTTTGGTTGGGAATATGAATGATATTGTGAATAATGATGAGAAGTGGGGTAGTATCAAGAGGCCTGAGAATAGCTTCAGGAAATTTAAGGAATTTATTAGAGTTAATGAGTTGATAGACATAGGTTTTGAGGGTGTTCCTTGGACATGGTGTAATAACTAGGAGGAGGAAGGAGAAATCAAGGAAAGGCTGGATAGAATTATGGGTAGTAGAGGGTGGAAAAAGGAACACAGTAAGGCAAAATGTATACACATACTAAATGAGTCATCTAACCATTGCATGTTGTTACCGGATACTGAGCTCGGCTATAAAAAGTGGAAGAAGAGGTTCTATTTTGACATGAATTGGCTCAAAAGTTCAGAGGTAGGGGATGTGATCAATAGAGCTTGGAATAAATAGCAGAATGGTTCCAGATTTTTCAAACTTCAGCATAAGATTAAGAAGTGTAGGATAGCTCTTTTGGACTGGAATAGATAGAAAAATAACAATGCTAAGAGACAAATTCAAAGGGTAAAATAGAAGCTGGTTGATCTGCAAAGGAGTGATAAGGGCAATAAAGGGCAGAAAAGAGCTAAACTGAGAAGGAAGTTGGTCGAGGCATATAGAAGAGAGGAGGTGTATTGGGGTCAAAAAGCGAGAAGCAACTAGTTAAAAGAGGGGGATAAAAATACAATGTATTTTCATGCCATTGTTGAGGGTAGAAGGAAGAGGAATAATATCTCAACACTGCACAAAAGTGATGGAAACTAGTGCAATTCTATGGAGGAGTTGAGGGACAGATTGAGGAGTATTTCAAGAGTCTGTTCACTTCTTCTAATCCTCAGAATTTTGATTCCATTTTGGATGGAATTCCTCAAGTAATTACAAACTAGATGAATTCAAAACTCGTGAGGCCTATGTTTGAAGTGCAAATTAGAAAAGCTGTGTTCTCCCTACAACCAAATAAAGCACCTGGACCAGATGGTATGACTCCTATTTTTTTTCAACACTTTTGGCAAACCATCAAGGTTGATCTTATAAATGCCATTTCCAGCTTCTTTCATTTAGGAAGAGGCTGAAGAAATGATGCAACTACTAAAACTATACGGGGAAGCTTCTGGACAGATTGTCAATGCTGAGAAATCCTCAGTCTTTTTTGGTAAGAATATAGAGGAGAATAGGAAACAGGAGATACTGAGTATGTTAGGGGGTATGAAATTAGTAAAACAAAGCAAATATTTAGGTCTCCCTGAGAAAGTTGTTAGCAGAATGGGAGAGTGAAAGGAGAAATTTCTAAGTCAAGCAGGAAAAGAAGATATGTTGAAATTAGTTATATTGGCTCTTCCTACTTATGCAATGAGTTGTTGTAAATTGCCAAAAATATTATGTATGGACATCTGTAGAGAAATGGCAAAATTCTGGTGGGGAGAAAGCGAGGAGGCAAAGAAAATCCATTGGACTGAATGGGAAAAACTGTTTGAAGTTAAAAGAAAAGGGGGATTGGGGCTCAGAGACCTTCAGTGTTTTAATAAGGCTATGTTAGCTAAGCAGCTTTGGAGATTGTTGACAAATCCAAATCTTCCCGTTAGTAGGGTGATTAAGGGTAGATATTTTAAAGGAGCATCTATATGGAAGATGAAGGAAAGAGGTGGGGATTCCTAGATGTGGAAAAGTATTTTCAGTGCTAGGGACCTATTAGAAAAAAGAGTAAGAAAGAGAGTTAGACATGGAAGCACCATTAATTTCTAGAAGGATAAATGGATAATGAATATTGGGAATGGAATGGTGCAATCCACTAAGCCAGCAGGATGTCAGATATCAAAAGTGCAGGAGCTGGTTAGCAATGGCAAATGGAATAAGGAGTTGATGTAGACATTGTTTAGTGTGGAAGATTGTTCAAGGATAGGGAGTATCCCACCTAGTACATGTGGAAGCAAGGATAGATTAGTTTGGCCAAGGTCCAAATCTGGCCAATACACAGTCAAGACTAGTTATGTGCTGGCTAAGGAGATGAAAGACAGGAAAGGGAAGATATAGTACGAGGGGGGAAATAACAGCAGAAATGAGGAAAACTTTGGTGCTTGGGAATTTTTATGGAGCTTAAACATCAAATGTAAACTGAAACATTTTATATGGAAATGTTTACAGAGAATACTACTCCCTCCGTCCCAATAAGTTTGTCACTTTTAGGGAATTGTGTTTTTTTATCAACAGTGGTCAAATAGTGAAGGAATTGTGTTTGCTTTCCATTTCTATCCTTCATTTATTGGTGGGAAAATGTGTAAGTTTAAAATCGTTTGAATATTTGAAGGTACATGTGGGGCCAATATATTATCTTTTGTGTCTAAATCTCGATACAAGTAAGCATGTTCTAGCACGCTTCTGACTCATCTAAATGTTTCCTGAATGTATGTTGCAAAGAGAAAGGGGGACCTAAAACATTATTTAAAGATTTCTTATGCAACTGCATGAAGGGTAAAAATTGGAATGAGTTACAAAATTATTAGCCAAATTTGGTAAGATGACATAATTTTGGGACAGACCAAAAAGGAAAGTATGACAGTTTTAATGGGAGGAAGGAGTACAAGTTAATGGGGTTGTAAAAAGGAGAACTGGGCAAGGAGATGACAAATGTATATGCTGTGGAGAAAAGACAGAAACTTTGGAACATATGTTATTTTTTTGTAGGCATGCAGAATTAATCTGGAAAGCTGCACCTATTAGATGGGATGGATTATAGGACTTCAGACATAACTTTTGGCATTGGTGGAATAGTCTTATGGAAGCCAAAAAGAGGGTTGAGGGGAGGGACCACATAGCTCTCACTATAAATATTCTCTGGTAGGTGTGGAAGTCTAGAAATGTTATCCAATTTAACAGGGAGGAAAGGTGTCCAAGGAAGACTGTGAATAAGGCAATGCAGGAATGGTTAGAGTATAAGAATGTAGGTAGTGAAGATGGCATTAACAAAGAAACAAGAGAAGGTAAAGCTATGGAGGGTGGTAGGTGGACATTACCACCCAAAGGCTACATAATGATGAATACTGATACAAGTTTGAACACACAGACAAGGAGAGTTGGTTGGGGGATTGTTGCTAGAAAGGAGGATGGGGGTTTGATTAGAGCTTGGGTAGCAAGTGAAAGCAAGCTTGGTGAACCACCTGTGGAGGAAGCACTGGTGATCAAATAGGCTTTAAACATAGCAAAGCAAAATGGTTGGAGAAAGATTATGATACAATCGGATTGCAAAGGAATAATTAACAAGATTACTGCAAAAAGTGCAGAGGATACAAGCATTGGAGTCATTCTGTTTGATATCTTAAAGATCAGTCAAGTTTTCACTGAATTTTCCTTCTCCTTTATCAAGAGAGAAGGTAACTATGTAGCTCACCACTGGCAAAGTTTGCCATTAACCTGATTGATGAAATTGTGTGGAAGGAATCCTTTCCTGAATGGCTGAACAGTTTAGCTAGAAATGATGTAGGAGCAAGTGCTCCAGATATGTAATTTTATGTTTGTAGTCAATGAATTTGTTATCGTTTGGAAAAAAAAAATACTATGCCTAAATTTCATACTCCAATTTGCTTAAGAACAAACATCAACAACTTATATCTTTTTAAAACAAAAAAAAGACTAAAAATACGATATGTATAAACGATAGATACTGATATGGGAACACCTAAATATCTGGAGAGTGGATCATGTTTTAACTTGTGTCCCTCCTCGCATGTAACTTAATATATGACTTTTCTTAAAGGAATAAACAATAATAAACACAGCAGGTTTTCCACTAGATTTTTGAATCCATTTCATTATTATGCTAGCCGAATCACAGTTAAAACCATATGTTGGAAATTTGAGACTTTGTTGCACATTTTTCAATCCTTCGATCAGTTTGGTTTTCAAAAAACTCAGTGTTCCTGAAGTCAAGCTTGCACTTCCCATTAAGATGCTCTGTTGATATTAAACAATCCTTTTATTTGGATCTAATTGGACAAAGAGGGACGAAGAAGAAAGTTTCTTGCTATGGTGTCAAATCTAAAACCCCCAGTACTTACTATCATTCAATAGCGTACCCCAAAAAAAATTGTGTAAACATAGCCAAACACAAAATACATCAAAAAGAATTAATGCACTATCTGTTTTAATACATGCTTGTATACACTAAGAAACGAAAATACACAATCTTTTTTATGAGAAAGAATCCTTCCTTCACTCATAGGTATGAGAAAAAGATAGAATTCAAACAAAAAAAAAATAAAGTGTGATAGAGAAGGCAATCATACATTTTGATTCTATATTTCTTTGTAGAAAGGAACGGATGGATTGACTTTCTTCTAAGTTATGAAGAGAATGAGTATAGTAAAACAGTTATATAAAGGTTATTATCACTTTATCCCCTTTCAACTATGTCATTACTATCATTTTACCCCATAACGTTATCTTTTAGTCATTTCACTCCATAAGTAATTCAATTCAGCATGTTAATAAATTTTGGACAAAAATATCCATTTATTTTATAGTATTACACTGTTATTATCACTTTATCCCTTTAAATTATAGTGATACATTCACCTTATTTTCTAACATTATTTTCTAGACATTATACCCCATCGTTAACCTAACATGTATGTTCAAAAATTTTTAAATATATTTACCCTTTTTTATATATAATTAAAAATAAAAGTTGAAGGGGTTATTTTTCCTTTTTTCACTCTAAGAGTTATAGAAACATAAACAATAAAAGGATTTTCTCAAATTTCTTTTTTCACACTTATTAATATTAGAAAAAGAAAAAAAAGGTAGGAGAGAAGGTGACAGAAAATTAGATTTTATAAAGAAAGAAAATAAGGAAGAATCTAATATTATCGTATTACTTTAACATCATTGGGATTAGGATTAGAATTGGGTGGTAAACAGAAAAGTAAAGTAATTTTAAAATAATAAAAAATATCGAATTCTTTCTTATTTCTATTTTTCTGAAATAAAAAAAAGAATTAAGATCTCTCTCTCTCTCTCCCTCCCTCCCTCTCTCTCCTCCCTTCTTCACAATGTTTCTATTTTTTTCAATATTAATAAGATTACCGAAAAGAAAGAGATTAATGCTTTGACTTTTTTATTTCTTGGCACTAAATTTGAGAAGAGTCACTCAAAATTTTTTTTTTTATTTTCATTATACAGAAGGGAGGGTACTTTCTTCAAAATTTTTTAACTTACTAAGTTGGTTTAGTGGTGGGATATATTGTTTAAAAAATAACACTAGGGAGTAAATTGATAATAAGGCTATACTTATGGGGGTAAATTGATAATAATTTTAAAGGCTAAATAGGTCTTTTCAATTGAAATAACAAATTAGATTAAATTTGACTGTTAGCTTTAGGAGTAAAGTGACTAAAAAGTAATGTTAAAGGAAAAACTAATAGTGACACCAAATATTAAGGGGGTAAAGTGATAATTACCCATTAAATAAAAGAGAAATTGAATCAAGAGATGGTGGAGACAATCAAGAGAAATTGAATTTTACAGCTTAATTTTTTCATCAATTTTGATAGTTTTCGTTCATGATAGTGTGCCAAATGAGGCTTGGAAATTGTTATAGGTGATGACTAGAAGCAACCCACATGACAGGTGATAATTGGAAACTGATTTCATTCGTGATAGTACGTTAAATGAGGCTTGGAAATTATTGCACTGATAATTGGAAGTAACTTGTGACACTGGCCACCAAATTCCACCATTTAAGTTGTAACTTTTTCTGCTTTGTTCAACCTATATTCATGAATGCACAATTATAGATATAGAATATTGGATTAGTTCATTGCCAGAAAACTCCATTTGCCAAAGACGTCCTGAATATATGTCATTAATGCTATGGATTAGTTTTCTAATTTATAGCTGTACTATAATAAAAGTACGATTTCACATTTGATGATACCTTGACCATATATTTTAAGGATTAATATTTCCTATACTAACAGTGTATACACTATCAGCGTTGGATGAATGACAACTATGCAAAATTAGAATTTGAAATTCAACTTTTGCACAAATGTCATGAATTAAAAGTGATAGTTCATACAATGTCAGTGATAGTTCATACAATGTCAGTGTATATAAAATTTACTCATATTTTAATGACTATTGTGCTTGTAAACATAAACCCATTTTCAATATAGCTGAAACTAATTACATATTATGAACCTTGTGTTTCTAGTTTAGAAATATACATATTTCATAGAATTACATTTCTTTTAATTTTTGAATAAATAAAATATCAAAATTGAAAGGAAATTATCTAATTATTGAAATTTATACGGCAATGCTTTAGAAAACTAAATGAAGAATGGAAGAAGAAATTTTTTTGTTGATCATAATTCCAAGAAATTTTTTTGAAAAGCTTTTGATGAAAATTCCCTATTTAAGTATAGGAAATTTTCTTATTAACCAAGAAGGGAAAGAATCTATTGGTGAAATTTTTAGAAAATAATGAAGAATAGGAAAAAAGTTTCTTATTCATGGATAAATGCTTATTTTCTTTAGAAACTTAATAATGCATGCTTAGTTAAATACTATCATAGTCAATACTTTTATTTTCTCTTTTCAAGTCTTAACAAAGTATGGATTGAAAATTATTTTGCAAGATTACATGTAGACATGCTTTTATTGATCAGACTACCACGGCAAAACCATTACACTTTGTCATTGATCAGACTACCACTGCAACAATCCAGGATTCGTTTTCTATTTTTGAATGTTGTAGGACGAAGAAACAAGTAATAATTTCAAAAGTAAAATTTCAAGACCTAGGTGTTACTGTACAATTTTTACTTGGATCAATTTCCAAGTCTCAATAAAATCTCCAATTATACTTGACTACAAAACAAATTCTTTCAATTACAAAGTTTAACAATGAATGCAAAATTCAGTGGAAAATAATTGTGGGACTAGTATTATAGCACAAATACTTTTGTCCCCAGGGTGCCTTCTCTATTTCTTGAATTTATTGTTTTTCATGTGTGTTTGATACTTTTACTATATTCCATTTTCTTGAGAATTCAAAAAGATAATTGGTCCATTCAATTTTCTTGAGAATTCAAAGACAATTGGTCCAATTTCTCCGCTCTTTAGTTTTTTCTCTGTCTTCTCTTTTCTTCAACTTCAATCAAAGAACCAAAGAAACATAGGATCAAAACATCCCATTGCTATTCTATCTCCTCTCTAATATGCCTAATAAGAGTATGTCTTTTTTTTTTTTGAAATTATCTTTTCTGTTTTATTTTCTAATACATGCTAGCATAGGGGTGCAAATGAGTCAAATCGATTCTGAGCAGTGCTATGCTCGAACTTGCACTTGACTTGATATAGCACTGTCAAGATTGAGCTGGACTCGGTCGAGTTTGAAATTCTATAGTTTGAGTTTGATTTGTTAAGGTTTCCGAGATGTTCAAATTCGACTCGTTTTGGCTTGACCAACCTCGAGCCTACTTGATAAGACTTGATGAGTTATAAAGCTTAACTAAACGTGATCGATACTTGACTCATTTGACTAAAAAACCGCTCGAGAACGACTTCAACTCGGTCAACATCAAGTCGAATCGATCGTTTGACCGGTTAGTTCACGAACTATTTGGTTCATTTGCACTCCTATGCTAGCATGTGTTGAACGTGATGATGCGTTGATTTTATTTGTTTTATTTTGTGTTTAGCTATTTGTAGATACAATTTTTAAGTTGCCGTTTCAATTTTCTTGGTTGGCTATTTGAAAGTAGCCACTGTGATCAAACTAATTCAAACTTTGGTCAGTTCATTATCCTTGTTTCTGAATTTCAAATCAATATAAAATCAGCTTTTTTTCTGTATAATTCGTGTATTTTCAATCCCTATTTCAGGCAAAAAAAATCCCTATATCAGGCAAACAATCCAGATTTCATTCTCTCTTTGTTACTCTTGTTATGGTTCATATTATTGTGCTGAAATCTGTACTACAATGTTGAGAGATCATTTGAAGAAGTACTAAAATTCTGGCAAACAATCAATAAAACTCGAAGAAAGAGACTAAATTCTAGATGGTTCCACTATTAATAACATAAAAGGTTAAAATGTAATATCAATCTCTAAAACAGCATTATTGTAAACAAGTTAGTTTATATTAATTATATAATTCCAACTCAACTATCCTATCATATTTTACATGTACCCTAGTTTCCTCTTACTCCTATTTCCCAACAAACTCACTTTCTTGCCTAAGTGTAAATTGGAACCATCAAACTATAACCATTAACAGTTGTAATATTTGACTCAAATACTAAAAGCTTTAAAATAATTATCAATATTTCGAACAATATGCCAATATCGATACGTTTGCTTACTTGTTTATTTATTTATTTTGGGCAAGACAAACATGTTGCAATAGTAGAGTTAGAATAGGTTAACTAATTTACAAACATTGACATAAGTGTCAGTATTTGAAATAATATGCACAATATGAATACCTTTCCTACCTCTTTTTTTTTGCCGAAATTAAATAAATTGTTATAGTAGAGACTATAATGTTAGAATGGGTTGATCAATTAATTTATGCATGAAGTATGGTAACACTAGTTTTGATTATTTCTTTTGACTTGGATGGCCTAAACTCTCATAGTAAACCTTAAATATTGTATAGATGTTTGCATGTTCTGCTATTGTTATATTCATATAATGTAAGTTGAATTTGTATATGAAATCAAATGCGTATTTCTTAATCTGAATAGATGTAAATTCTGTGCATGTAACTTTGTATTCTTTTATAAGTGCTATTTTGTTAATAATAGAATGTAAATGATTCACCACATTTAGTTGTTTCTTTCTTGATGTTCATTTTCGCATAATTGAAATTTTCTTAAGAGAGATAGTTGCACATTCCTTTCTTCTTTTTTATTTATATTTTATTTTTTTAGCAGACTCTATTGGAAGGCACAAGCAAGGACTCCTGTGTCCTAATAGCACTTTTTTTCCGGTATAGATATGTATATACAAAGTAAAATTTGAGGTGGATTGCAACAAAGTTTTATATTTAGATATTTTATCTTAATAACCATCATTGCTTATTATAGTCTAAATTAACGTTTCATTTTATAAGTATTACCATAACTAAAAATAAATATAATTATTGGACTAATAAACATAATTAATTTTCATAATTTATATTTAATGTTACACTTTTGTAATTGCTACCACAATTGAAGTACAATGAATATGATTATTAGACGAAAAGTAGTTTAGGTACGATGAAAACTAAGACAACTTTTTACTTATACTCTAATAATTAGAAAAAAAAGTATCAAAACTTACCATGCTTTTTTATAGAGTAGAGAGATACAGATAGGTATCCAAAGATTGAAAAAAGATATAGCAAAGTACATTTTTGAGTACAACTTTATAATTTATATAAATGTCGAAATTAAATTATATACTCCACAATTCAATTTTCACCAACTAAAGAACCAATCCAAATTTTGGAATTTGAAGTCCATTCCATTTTATAATCCTGGTTAATTAAATTGGGCCATTAGTTATCTGAAATAAACACTACAAACCTTAAAAACTATGTATTCAATAATTTTCAAATATTTGATCCCAACAAATGTCTTGAAAATGACAATATCTTCAATTGGGAGTATGAGAGATGACATGACACTTGACAGTGCATTTACCTATGAAATTGGAACTCTACAGATCTACTTGGGTGAGGATTGTGTTACCCAATCCAGAATATGGAAAGATGGGGAGAATTTTGGAATGAAGGGAGCTCAATTCAGCTTCTTCACCAATGAACATTTCTAATGTTTTGTCCCAAAGATTATGAAGAAACAAATTTTGAAACCGTATATTTGTCAATTCTCCCACATTTTGCCAACAAATGACATAATAACAACTAGTGTTAAGGGCACATCCATGTATGTACAATTAAGAAATAATTAAAATGAAGGAAAAATCTTTCAAAACGTCCCTCACATTTTACTAAATAAATATTTTCATTATTCACTTTTAAATTAATAACTTTATGCCCCTTACAAAATTAAGTCAGTAAAATTTGATCCCAACCTAAATTCTCGACCACTTTTTACTTTGAATAAATCACGTAATCGGTACATAGTCATTTTCTTAAGGATGAAAAGAATAGATCCTATTTGTAGTTAAATAAATGACTCGATCCATATTCATTTTTATCCTTAAAAAGATAGGGTCTGAACCAAACCACATTCATTTTTCCAAAAAAAAAAAAGGATAGCCAATCCATATTCATTTTTGCCACTAGAAAATGAAGATTTGACTTTTTGTACATAAAAATAATTGCATATTGTTCACGTGGTGATTCTCAAGTAAAAATATGGTCGCAAACTTAGGTTAGGACAAAATTTTTCTAACTTAAATTTCTAAGGGATGCAAAGTTAATGTTTTAGAAGTGAAGGATGAAAAAATTCATTTGGCGAATTGTAAGGGATGTTTTGAATGATTTTTCCTAAAATGAATACATATAATATAAATTTTCATTTTTTACATGATGAAAATTTTATATTTAATTTATAAGATTATAGTAATTTATAAGATTGAAAAAGAAGCAACTTAGGAGAGAGAGAGAGAGCTAGTTATTTGGAAGTGAGCGAGCGTGCACTTTTCTTCTTCTCCTTCTCCATAGCTGAATCTAAGATCTATGGAGGAGATTATTGATTGATGATTTTCTACAAGCGCACAGGGTCGATCGTAATAATGAATTATCTAGAGTATTTCAGCGTCAAACCCATAAGATTGAATTAATTTTTGCTACTTTAATTATTATAAAAAAGTAATAAATTCAAAAGATTTATTTTTAACTAATTAAAGAAAAATAGATAATCAAATCTAATAAATAAAGGTGAGAAAATAATTGGCAGAAACTATGGTTTCAGATTTTGATCTAGAGTTCGAGTTAATTATCCAGTTAATTTCTTAACCACCCATGAACGTATCACACAATTGTATTTTACATTATCTCTTGATATGATGAGCACGGGATATACAGATAACAATTAGCTCATCCACAATCAAGTTTTACATTTATAAATTTCAAAATATACCACACGCGATTTTTCGCAAGTATACGAGTCGAGATTCAGTATGGGATATTAACGGTCGAACCCACATGGAAGAATATCAATTACTGATGGTTTTCAAATTTCTTTATTATTTAGCCTATCACAAATGTAAGAGATTAAACCTACACTATAAATATGAAATAAAAGTAATAAAAATAATAATAGAAAACTCCTAGAGGTATGGAATTCCTTACTACTCTTTCAAATGAAATTGCCGGTTAAATGAATGCTATTATCTTGGTTAGTTATGATGTAATTTCCTAATGCATATGAAATCTACTCTCATAGTGAATCAATTATACTTGTAACTAAGTCATACCTACTCTCATGGTTACAAAATTAGCGATAAGCTCATTTTTCTATGAAATTACACGAAACAAGTCACCAAAGCCACAAAGGTGCTCTTCTACTCTCGTGAGTGAACTCCCTAAGTTTATCACTTCCTTGAACTAGTGTTAAATCCCAATTCTCATTGCAAACTTAACACCTTAAGATTATCAAAATTAATAGCCGGTTAATCATGACTAGATAAGCAAAAGTGATAAATAACTTGTTCAAAATAATATCATCAAATAACCAAATAAATATCACAAACAAGATATAGAAAATTCATCCATAACTCTAGGCATAAACTTTAGCAAAACATGATGATAAACACCAAACTTGTATTATAGCAAAATATGAAATCAAATATAAAGGAGAAAGTGTTAGGAGAGAAGTCACCCTTGTCATATGAGCTCCCACTCTCCATCTTTACTCTTCAAATCTTCATCTAAATCTAATTACAAGTACAAGATCGATAAACTATTCTAACTATACTATACTAATGAACTAAGAAAAATTAATGAAGACTACATTTTTATGGAGTTTCTCTATCCTTCCAAAATTGTTAAAATGTTCTCCAAGGCTTTTATTTATAGAGATGTTCAAGCCACAAATGAGTTGTTTCTAGTTGGCAAAGTTGGCTCTGGAAACTCCCAAAAGTTGTTTCTACAAGATTCCACACTTGTTTGCTCATTTCTAGCCGGATTTCTTGCAGAAAAATTGGTCAAAAAATTTGTGTGAATAAAACACAAATTGCAGAACAAGTTGCAGCCGAAAACAAGAATACATGGCCCCAAAAAGTGACCTACCTCACGTATTGTAACCCCCATTTTGCCTTATTGCAGGTTTGCTCTTTTTTTGTCAGTCTTCATCCTTGCTCTATTTTTGTACCAAGTTCAACTGATATTTTCTTAATGATGGAAGCTGAATTAACTCTTGTACGAAACATAAGTTGTAACCCTTTCAGTTCCTCAAGAATCATCAAATTTGGAGCCCTGTAAACTATGCAATGACCAAAATACCCTCGACTGGTCAATCCCTTTTTTCAGCTTTTGACAATGAAAATTCACTTCTGTATTTCGACATTTTGACAATAAAAATGACTGAAATGACTTAGAGGTATGTGTTAGTTTCAAAATGGCACAAGAATCACCTCAATCTGATACTTGTAACTCAAATATAGCTGAAATACCAATTGGTGTCAAAGTTGGAAAACTCTCTTAATTACATTTCCTCTCTTGCACTTCATATTATCCTTAAAACCACTTTAAATCATCAAAAATCAATCAATTTTTTTTCTCAACTCACTCCATTTGATGATTGAATTATTAAACATACAAAAACGTGAAGTTTTCACCATTAAAATCTATAGAAATGCAATTTTTAACACTTAAACCACAAAATGTATATTTTCACTAGAAACTTAGTTAATTAGTTATAAAAATAAGTAAAACACTCCAAAACTTAATAATAAAATACACTAAAACACACAAAATATGCACTTATCGAATTCGCCTATACTTGAATTATTACTTGTCCTCAAGCAATAAGAAATACAAACTAATAATGATCCAAAATTTTGAAAATAAACATATGTGCACAATTCAACTTCATTTCCTCAAAACAATGTAAATAACCATTATGCAATCATTCCATTAAACTCAAGTACTCATCATATCAAGTAAAGGAGGGTCAATTATGCCATAATTGTAACTAGTTCAATTCAATTTCTTATCCTTACCCAATTTTACAAGCAACTCATACGGTCAATAAAAATGCTATTTAATCCCATAATCATCTCCTTTTTCAAGTGCAAAGAGGGAGTTATTCATACAACATATCTAAACATTTACTCAAGTTGTGAAAGTGTCTTTTGACTTGAAAATCAACATTTTTAGATGAAGATTACCGACTACTCAATACTTCTCATGCTCAAATTGTTTTGCATACTCTTAATTCAAGTACTGTTTTACGCGAAAGTCGACATTTATAAATGAAAACTCCAGATTACTAAGTACAAGAACCATTAGAGTAGAACAAATCTTATTTTCTTCTTTTTTTTTCTTTAAAAACAAAAATAATTACATTCCCTCAAAAGAATAATCATGAGAAAAGTATTGCACTTATTCACCATATTAATAACTTAACTTATAAAATCAAGTAAAGAGAAGAAATTTCATCAAATATGCAAAAATTTAGGCATAATTTTCTCCACTTTTTAAGATATACTTTCCTAGAAATACACAAATTATCATCACATAATAATCATTTTCAAATTAAATGAGAAAAGAAGTTTTCAAACCACATATATTTATCTCAAAAGTAAGAAAATTTGAGTTACTAATGGTATGCAACTTGTTGCCCTTGGATAAGATTGAAAAAAAATGGAAACCTTTTTGAGCAATTTTACAATTTTGGACAAGATTTTGAAAATTTTTTGGCAAAATTTTCCCTTAAAACTAGATGAAACTCCTTACCAACAAACCCAAGATTGACAACATTTAAGTGTAATTTATATTCCAAATCTCAAGTCCAAACAATAAAAGCAAAAGTACTACAAGTACCACACATTTTCTCCTCCACACTTAAAATATACATTGTCCTCAATGTGTAGGGAAAGAAAAACAACAAAAGATAGAAAGAAGTACTTCCCAATGCAATGGCTGAGATCCAGACCAACCATGACGCACGAACCTTCACAAAACACTTAAATATCTACTAAAACTACCAAAAGATCAAAGTAAAAAAAATGAACGTCACTTAAATAAGAAAAGAAAAGAAAAGCTAAAAAAACATAAGAGCAAAGCTAAATGGAAGCTCAAGAAACCGGCCCAATGCCTCCCTTAGTAGCGGATCCTCAACCATCACCACTAGTTCTAGAAGTAGTGTAAGATGGATGAGTGATACCTAAATGATCCTCCATACGCCACATCCGAACATCATAGGTATCCAGGCGAGCATCAATCCTATCAAGTCATTCAACGACTTGAGTCTGATGGCAGCCCAGAATGTCAAAGAGTCGATGTCAGTTAGAACGCTGTAGAAGTGGAGGTGGCGGCGGCGGCGGCGGGGCAAAAGTATATGGTCTGGCAGAAGTGGATGGATCAACAAAAGTAAAGGGACCGACTTTGCCTTGCTTAGTGTGACTGGTTCGTCTTGATCTATCTCTCCCTAGATGACAGAAATTATCCATAGGAATGCCCATACCAGTAAGAGTAGCAGCATTTAGCTCGTCCATAGGTTGCATCGGAGCTTGTGGGATGCCCTCCAAATTGACGCCTTCCCCGTTCGAAAATTAAGGACAGGAGACGTGGAATCCCCAATCAATAGGAAGTCGCACTCCTTCGGGTGGTCGTCCTTATGTTGCTAATGATTATATTCAGGAGTAGAATGCGAGTATAAGGAGACTCCTGGTTGTGGAACATGTGATCCAAGAAGCAAATATCACTATGTCGAACCTCCTCTTGTCCACTTTTCTTGGAAATCACATTATATGTCATGACATAACTAATGAGGCGGTGTCGATTGTTGAATACTGATGCAAGGATGGCCTCTTTCCTAGATGAACGAAATAGTTGGTATTGTAGAGCAAAACTCTTCATGGCATGTGAAGGGTCGCAATGCTTGTTTGGCGAAATAAATCCCTTTTTTAATCTATGACCTGTCCTTGATTATTGTACTCCAGAATTCGAGCAATTGTGGCTCTAGTGATGATCAACTGTCTTCTTTGAACAAAAGATCTAATCTCTTCACCACTTTGACCCTTTTTGTTGTCAATATTGGCATAGATGTGAGACCCCGAAATTTTACTTGTCTTTATAACCCTTATGTGAACTCACTTACCTTTGATTCTTGGTTGCTTTAATGGTTGAATTTGAGTCAAGGGAGTGAATTTTGTTAAGAAAAGTTTCATAATCTCAAGTTGTTAGAAAATCTAGAAATTTTCGCAGGAGGCCCTGCGCAGCTTTGGGAAATTGGCTATAATTTCGTATAGAAAAGTCGGAATTGAGTTCGTTTGTTGCATTTGAAACTAGACTCATAGGGCTTCCTACGGTGTAAAATTCAGAGTTTGATTCAATCTCTATAAATTCTAGGAAATTGCCAAAATTGACTGAAAATTCTGCCCTGCACAAGTAAACATAGGAATGTTGTAGTAGCTTATGGCTCAATTTGAACCAACTTATGAACTGAATCTCTTTGAGGTGTTTTCTAAAGATTATTAGTATTTGAAGTCTAGTTTTTAACAGGCAAAATTGTATGAATTTTTTATATTTATAACTCAAGTTATGATTTTTCTAAAGGAAGGGCATAGGTTAGGGTTTTTGTGCATACTAGGGTTTTTGGTGTGTCTTTGGTGCATTTTGGTAGTGTGATCACTTGGTGAGGTGTCTGTACTAAATTTGATGATTAAGAGTGAGTTTTAGATAAGAAAAAGTGTATGATTAGAAGTAATAATAATAAGTTAGTAAATTATAAGTGAAAACCCTAGTACGTGCGAGTTAAAGAAAAACGGTTGGAACCGACGTGCACCGTTTGTTGCCGATCGGGTGCACCACTTGAACACTATTTTATTACCTTAATTTCCTTGCTTTTATTTCATAAATATCAGCCCTAAATATCTCTTATACCAGCCAAAATATTTAACTTAAAACAAGAGGAAAAGAAAAAAAAACAAGAGGAAAATTAGTGGTGCCAAGTGTCACTAGCTAGCCACAATTTTTGACTAAGAAACTTTCTTATCATGTCTTAACACCAATTCATCTTTCATGTCTTAAATAAAACAAAACAAACTTAAGAGTAGGAGAGGGAGAGAACCGTGAGCAAAGGGAAAAAAACAAAGAGGAAAAAAAATCTATCCAAAGTCTTGACCAAGCCTTTCTTAGTCTTCATTTGACCAAGTCTTTCTTAGTCTTTATCTTGTACACATTGAACCCAACCATTTCATTTTCTTGCAAGCTTGGCCGAGAGAGAGAGGAGAGGAAGAGAGAAAAATTCCATCTTGATTTCCTTGCTTGATTTGTGAAAAATCCAAACACTAACCCAAATCCATACCGATTAATCTGAAGTTAAGCTTGGAGAGAAGATCTTGGTGAAGTTTTTGGAGGAATAAAACTCTTGTTTGCTTGGGGTTGAGGTAAGTTTCTAGAAAATATCTCTTTTATTTGTCTCTTGAGATTCATTCAAGATAAGTTATGATTGAAACTAAAGAAGCGTGATTATGAAAGATTTTATGGTTTTGATTAGGGTAGCATGTAATTTCCAGCTTTAATGTTCAATTTCCAGCCTTGATATGCATTTTCCAGTCATGAGATGAACTTGATAGTTTTGATATGAGATGGTTTAACTTTGATGTGAACTTTTAAGCTTTGGTATATGGTTTTCCAACTTTGGTTGAAATTTCCAGCTTTAGTAGAGAAATTTCCAGCTTTGATGATGAACTGCCCTGCTTCTGACCAGCTTCATTCGTCCATGTTAGAGGCCGAATTAGGCTTAGGTCAAAACATGAAAGTTGTTGAAAATGGTGTTATATAGCTACCTGTAAAATTTCAGCTCAATCTCAGTACTGTACCATGTGAAATGACCGAAATACCCCTGACTGCCAAATGTTCTTTTCGGCGGGCAGTTTTGAGATTTCACATTTTTGGCTTTGTTTTTCACTTTGATCCGTATCAAACCAATATTTGGCCAAAACATAAAAATTTTAGCCCTATGTTTTATCTTTCCAAGGCATCTGAAAACGCCTCAATTGGACTTTTGTAGCCTGAGTTATTGCCATTTGAATCCAGTGCTGACAACCAGACTGACAATGAACTTCTGGTTCTGTAATTTGCAAATTCGACCTGGATCAACTGTGAACTGGGTTGAGTTGTCTTCATGAAAGTTATAACCCTTTGCCTTAGCTTCGAAATGGTATAAAGTATACCCCAATCTGATAAATGTAGCTCCAGTTGTGACCAAAATTCTATAAGATGTCAAATCTGCTGTTTAGGCTTTTGTCTTCAAAACTGATTTCCGGTTGTATTATTAGACTTGTGTTGTAATTAGATGATTTTGGAGCCTAGTGAAAGGCTATTGTGGTAAGATTATTTTTGTGTGATTTTGGGGCTGAATTGAGGAAAATAATGAAGCCATAAATGGCTGGAAAATAGCTAAATACAAAGGGCATGCCGCCGAAATTTTCACTCGAGGGTTAAGCGTGTGTACTCGCGACTTGAGCGACGATTTGAGGTCGAATTGAACTTCGATTGTCTAGGGTATTCGAGTCTTCTTTCGTAGAGGTATATAAACTAAAATTTGGCTGAGACTCGTACCCTTAGACAAGTGAAAGTAGCGGCCCTTCAAAACATGATTTTCTCGATTTGTCATATCAAGTGTGATTTTCAAAGTATGAATTACTTCTTTATCAAAACTAAAAGAGCGAGCATGAATTTTCGAGAGTTTGAGAAGTCAAATGACTACTACTTAAACAAGTTTCATTTACTTGATATTCTTGAAGCGAAACTCCTATGGTTCGAATCCTAGTGGATTTTAAACTCTTAAATGATATTTTATCGCAGATTTGGACTCCAACCAAGGAGTTACACCTAAACGTGATTTTGACAAGCACTAAATCTTTGGTGAGTGCTTTCAAATACCTGATTGAACTTGACACTTGTGTTCAATACTTGACCAATGTGATCGAATGAAATGTGATTGGTATGGTCGGGCAAGGGTGTCCTTTATCGCACTTGCCCTAATGTGATATGTACTTGTTTATTGTTGCAATCGACTTGATATACTTGTGCTTGACTTGTAAGTGCGGAGCGGCAGTATGTACCACACTCGATCCGAGTGAGAGGTACCTCTCATTCCTGTCTCCGTACTTTTATCTTGATTCAATCGATTGAAAATATTATCTCATCAACTTCTTGGGAACCCAAACCCCACTGGCTAGTTAATCGAGTTGAGCCGGCAAAGGCTTGATCGATTAGATAACGAACCATGGGTATCTAGTGTTGTCGAGTGGAGTGTTATCTCCTCGACTAATCGGTATATTCGAGTATTACCACCAGTGTTTAGTTGGTGTTCGGGCCCGGTAAGGGTGCTGAATGGTGGACGGATTGGTGTTAAGCGAAGCACTACTGGATTGGTTACTTTACTTAAAGGTTGATGGAGTGTCAACTAATACTTGATCAAACTCTGGTAAAGCAACGGGAAATTGGCTCCTGAGAGCCATTTGTATCCTTATACTTTGATTGTTATTCGTAGTGTTCTTGTTTCTTTTAGAAAAGAATTTTACACTCGCTCATTTTGAGATTTGCTACTTGAAGTGTTATTGCTCACTTTTATGGATTGGTTATGCTCGCTACTTTGCTACTTTGATACGTGAACTTTTAAATAATGGCCAACTTGCTATTTGGAATCTCACTGGGCTTTTAACTCATTCCACGCCATTTGTTTTCCTTACAGGGGGTACGAGCGAGGCGTGAGACTGGTACAGGCTAGCATAGTCTAGTTTTTGAAAATTTTGCGATTGTACTCGCACTAGTCGTTCAATTAGGGTTGAATGTATTGAGAACTTAAATCTTGTGATGTATTTGGAGTTGTACGAATGCTTTGAATAGAAATGAATGTACATGTACGTTCCAAGTTTGGGAACTGTTATTTCTTTTACTCTTGAGGTTGTAACTTATTTTATTTGAAGTGAGTGAGTGAGTCCTGGCGAGAGTTGGGCAGGCGGTCCGCTAAATCCTGGGGTACGCCCTAGGGGAAGGTGGGGTCGTCACAATAGAATTCTCGAACTAAGTTTGGATATATGTGGTGAGGGAGAGAAAGAATAGGCACCCATCCCAATAACTCAAAGGCTTCCGTAATACGATATACGACATCAATCTCCGGAACTATGTGCATTTCATAGATAAATTCCATGTGCTCGTGCTTCTCGAACCAATCTTGATTATCTTTGGACATAAATCACTCAACATCATAGTTCGGAGAAAGTGGTCACCTAGATGAACCTTTTCACGATTTCATTTGTTAGGGCACCGGAGATGGTGTCCTCTCGACACTTTCCTCACTAGAAGATTCACCAATAATAACTCATCCTCTCCTTACCATAGTGTGTGAGGACTCGTAAAATTTATCTATTTTAACTCCTAATTTTAGCTTATTTAATTATTTATTTGACCAAATATTCCGAATATTATTTTCTAGCCCTTTTATACCTAATTACATTGAATTATGACTTGCTCATATTTTAAAGTGACTCGTTTCAAAATTTAATTTTTGAAAGCTAATTAGGTGTGAATAGTGGCTGCGCGTTTGGAAATAATAAACGATTCGAGGGCACAATAAGCTTGGAATATTGGAGACTTGTACATTAGTCCTAAAGTGGATAATTTTAAGTTTAAATAGTCAAGTGATAGTTAGTTATACTATCGTTATAAGAATTTCTTAGAGATTTCGCCTTATCGCGCGCAAATCGGAAGTTCACGTTTTCGCGCGCACGACTAATTGGAGGATTTTAGAAATTATTTCTAGATTATTAAGAGTGAATAATATTAGTATGAATATAAGTGCATTAGAGGTTTAGTGCACAAGTGAAACGAACTCGAGAGGAATCGAGCACGAAACGCGCGCGTGCGCGCGCGGGAAGAGAGTTGCCTTTTGGCACCTTTTGGCCAAACACTTAAAGCTTATCATGGAAGCATCACACCAGATCAAAACCCTCTTTCTCCAAGCTTCAGAACAGCCGGCTAAGAGGAGAAAAGAAACACTCCAAAGTTCTTCAAAATTTCACTCCAAATCATCACTCAAACTTGCTCCAAATCACACCAAAATTTACCTCCTCCTAGCTAATCACTTGGTGAACAACTTGAGCTGCAAAAGGAGCCTTACTCTCACGGTTTTACTGAGCTTCAACTGACCGAAAATTCTGCTTTGAACCCCTAGCAAAGTAAGTGATAATCAAACCTTCAAATCTTGAGTTATGGAAGTTCTATTGCACTTATAAGTTCATTTGCTCGTATGGGTAGCATTATTTGTGGTGAAAAATTGTTGTGTGGGCTCTATGAATTCCCACTTTGAGTTGTTGGACTGATTTGATGAGTTTTATTGTTATTAATGCTGGATTAGAGGTTAAACTAGTGGAAATAAGTAGCATTATTGAAGGAAAGCTCAACGGTAGTGAGGGGTGAAATTTTCCGATTCTGCCCTCTTGATGATCGTGACCTTTAAGGCGAAATTTTGTGGATCTAATGGCTTAGTTATGATGTTTATAGGTTGAAAGAGATGTGTAGAAAGTTTCGTTGAAAAATTCCATGAATTGGTTGGCCAAAAGTTAAAATTTCGTAAGATGATGAATCTGGAAAAATCCTCACGTCACTGCCCAGGCAGTGTTCCTATTTCAGCCATATCTTTTTCCTCCGATGTCGAAATCGAGTGCCGTTTGCGGCACTGGAAACTAGACATTCCCAGCTTTCCAACGGTATAAAATGCATGTTCTGATTCTATCCGAGTGATCGGTACCAATCATCTGAACCTGACTGCCTTGTTCCACGTTTTCATAGGGGACTCTGTTTTTAGCAGCAACTTGATGTCCAAAAATGACCTAGGTGTGCACTGATTTTGGAAATGGTTTCTTCTAATAAATTGTATCCTTATGCATCTAAATTTCAATGCCACTGACCACGCTCAATTCCGAGTTGAATTGAGTGAGTTGTGGCCAAAGTTTGAAACTGACTCTGAGGTTGAAAATCCTCTTTTGGGCTAGTTGATGCCTTAGCTTTGATTGGGACTTGTTAATTCGAATTTCTTGGTGCTAACCACCTACCAAATTGCACTTTGGATGTTTCACAGACCTTTTCTTCATAAATGAATGATGTTTGAGAAAATTCATTGGCCAAATGTTTGGAAAAGAGAAAAATATAAATGCAAGGCAGATTGCCTTAGAAATTTTGCAAACTTTATTGACTTAGTTCACTAGCTTCCCAAATGAATTTTTCTATGAAATTTGGTAGAAGGATAGCCCTCATATGGTAGTATTATACTGCAAAATTTGGTGCCATTCCGAGTCCGTTTCGATACCTAACCAGAGTCACAAAGTTCCAGCTTTAAATCTGGAAATTTGCCCAGTGAGCTTCGTTTTGCACCAAATTTGAGCTGCTATATCTTGGTGCTCAAAACTCCAATTCTTATTCCGTTTGTTGGATTTTAAACCTTGGTTGCAACTCTACTTGCGTTCCAAAATTCAAAGGCTAGATCGAATCCTGTGATTTTTGCTGATTTTCCAAAGTTAGCGAAAAACCAACTTCAGAACTGCCTTGTGGGCTGAGAACAGCAACTTTAAGCTAAATTCTGAATATCTTCCGTTAGGAATCATAGAAAAGTGTCTTCTAGGAACTTTTAGTACCTTGAAAGAAGTTTCCAACGGTACCAAGTTTTCCAATTTTGGACCTACCGAGAATGAGTTATGATTTTTCAAAGAATATTCCGATAATTGAAAATTTTGGCTATTTCAAAAGAATTCGCGCGGGGAACTGTTCACAGAATCCTGCCATGAATCCGGCCAGTTCTTGGCCGGATAGTTGACCGGATTGGTGTTGGATTTTGAAAAAAATTTGGAACCTCACTGCCTTGAATCCGGCCTGTAATCCGGCCGGATATCCGACTAGTTTCTGGCCGGATTGTGACGTGGCAAATTTCCTTCGATTTCAATCGCTCGTTCCGAAAAGGATTAACCTGATTTCATGCCTACCTATTTTCTTCCAATGATTTAAAGGATAGAAATTTGAACTCTTCTTGAGTTTTAAGCCCCGTTGAGCTCCAAATTTTCAAGGGAAATTTAGGCTCATTTTCGAAATACTTTCTAGATCGTACGAGCGTACGACTTCCCATAGTAACTGGGACTTATAAGTAATTGTTCATTACTATGAATTGCTCAGGTGCTCAAGGAGACCTTCACGAGGATCTCGAGGGGAACACCTAGAGGCTTGCTCACGCACTTACTCTCTTATTTTGATTGGTGAGTGTCAAGTGCGTGAATTTGTTGCTAAGTGGTTAACTGTTTCTTATTCGTTATGTGAATTTGAAATTTTGAGGCGAATGTGTACTTTACCGCACTCGTTCTCTTTCAAACAAGATTATATTCGTATTTTGCTATGTGGATTCATATTCGATTTGTATATGGTAATGTGGATGTGATTTGTATTTGTGATTCGTATATGTAATTCGTATTTGTGATTCCTACTTGGAATCGTCGATTTGAGCGTTGCTCATCGACTTATATTCGGATTCGTATTCGTATTTGTATCCGTATTCGTATTCGTATTCGTATTCGGGGGACGCCCAAACTCGTTGGCTAACTTTGCGAATCGAGCCAGCATGGGCTTGGTCGATAAGCTTAGCAAACCATGAGATATTCGTAGAGTATGATCTATTGAAGAGATCTTGCTCGGCATTACTCGTGCAGTATTGCCATGATATACTCGAGTATTATCAAAAATTTTGATGAGCGGGCCCGGTAAGGGGGTGTAATGGTGACGGGATTTGAAGAAAAGTGGTGTATCTACGGATTTGGTACTTATGTGGTTGACGGAGTGTCAACATGAGATGTGATCAAGACTTCGACTCGACTACGTGGAATTTAGCTCCTGAGAGCTACAGTATCCTTGAATTGTTTCTGTTAATTTTTTTTAATGTGAATTATTCGAATTTACAGCTTTACTTACTATGAAATTGTGGTTATTTGGATTACGTGTTTGCATGTGTGTTTCTTGGCCTCACGAGCGTTTTGCTCACCCTTTAGATTTGTTTTCCTTAACAGGAATGGATCGGAAAGAACTTGAGGAAAACCCTTTTGGATGTACTTTTGTATTAGGGTTTTCGATGTACATGACTAGACTTCGGATTTTGTATAAATTGGGATTGATGTATATTTTGGGAATCTAATGTAAGATTTGGATAATTAATGCATTTTGTATTCGTGGTGTACTCTTGATTATTGGTTATGGAAGCGAGTTCCTTCATTTGGCTTGTATTGTTGGTTATTTATAGTTACGCTTGATTGGATTCGTTTCGAGTCCTGGCGAGAGTTGGGCAGGCGTCCCGCGGATACCCTTTGGTTCGCCTTAGGGAGAAGTGGGGGCGTCACATAGTGTCTAAAAAGAAAAAATCATTAACCTTTTCATGCACTTAACTAAAACATCACACAATCACACATTATACAAGAATTAATTCCTATAAAACACCTAAAAGAAGAATCTTTCCATGTATAGTAACCATAGGCATTTTATAGAATTATCATTTATATATAAGGATTAGAATTGGTTCAAATAACCACAAATTCACATCTTCATGTCATAGAGAATCAATTAAATATTCAATAATTTCCAATATTATAACATAAGAGACATGACATTACAATTGAAAAAAATTGCCAAAATCACCAATTTATTAAAATAGGCCACAAATATGTTTCAATTAATGAATTTGACAACAACCAAGTTTAGAGCAAGTATTAATTAGCAACAATAATCCACATTTAGCCATAAATATGATTAAGCAAAAATTATCCCAAAAATTCACAAAATTTATCAAATTTACTTTCTATACACAATGTACATGCTAAAAGATCATCAACCAACCATTTTTAGTCATAATCAATGATCAACAGGGCTCAAATAACAATCTAAACTCCTTTTTCAATTTTATCCAAATATAGCAAATTTAAAATTTTAACAACTAGAAAAGCATCAAATTGCTACATTTGAACAAGTAAACATGTTTAAACAACCTTAATAAGTATATTAGAGGCCAAAAACATCAATAAACATCATCAAAAATTCGAAATTAATAGATGTCAGAAAACTCAGGAAATTGAAAAATATCAACTTCTAAAATACGAAAATTTGATGAAAAAACTTACCTCAATTAAGTAGAAAGACATTTGGTGATGCTAATGATGCACAAAACCCTATGAAACACTCTCTAATTGTCTTCCAATTGACAAATTTAAGAACTATGAAGCCTGTCGCGCCCCATTTTTCGCGAGGGAAATATAAGTATTTACAAAAGATGTGATTTTATTTAAAAATAGGTGAAAAGAATATGTGAAAAAGGACCTAAAATGGGACTTTAAAAAATGCGACAGTTTGGGTCCAAAAATTTAGTCAATAGGGTTTTAAAGAAAATAGGAGTCGCCACTTGGTATTGAGTTTGAGTGTACCAAGTCACCCCAAAAATATTTTTGACAAAAATAAAATAAAATAAAACCCTTTTCAACAACTTTAGGTCTTTGAGAAACAAGAGAAAATGGGTTCGGGAGTCACGATTGAAAAAAGGGAAGGCAAAGATTTGATTAACTCAAATCTAAGGCATCCTTTCAACCTAGTCTAAGTTAGTTGCGAGGTTTAGTCAAAATTTCCCAATTCAACCCTTAATTTTATCACGTTTGGATGTTTCCTACATGGATGCAAATCTAAATTTTTAAAATATCAAAAGGGACGAAATATCCATTCAAGGATTTAATTGATACCAATCGCATTGATTGCGAAGGCCAAAATAATTCTTCGAAGGGGTCACGAGTATGCGAATGATGAAATTAAAAGAAAAGAAAATTAAATTATATATCTAGATATAAGTTGTGAGGACCCGTAAAATTTCTTTTATTTTATTTTATTTTTCCCGCGTGCATTTTCCTTACTTTACTTTATTATATTAATTTTTCTGAAATTTTTATAAGTGAGTCAAGTTTTAAAATCAATTTCTTGGTATGAGTTAGTACATGTTAAGTTTGAGGTGCATTATGGATGTGAGACCCGCTAGTGCGATACGTGCGATAAAATTTTGGCAATTAAGTGAAGTTTTATACAAAGGGATATTATTTTGTTATAAGGTTTTAAGGGATAATTAGAGGTTAGCTAGATAGATTAACCATTGATAGACAAAGAGATGAGAACAAAACCCTAAAAGCCAAGTGTTGTGAAACTATTGGGAGTTGGACTTTGACCAAGGTTATTTAACTTTCCCAAAATCAAATTTTGACCAAAACTTGTCTTCATTTTGCTCTTGCTTGGCCGAATTCTTGAAGGAGAGAAAGGGAGAGAAGACTTCATCCTTTACTTCAATTTCTTGCTTCAATCTTGAATTTCAACCATAACTTTTGCAAATCACTCTATAAAAGTGCTAGTCAAGGTAGTTTCCAAGGTGGTTGTGGAGTAAATTTGGGAGGAAGAAGCCTAAGCTACCATCTTTCTAGTGTTTCCAAGGTAACTTGCCAAGCAATCTCTCTTTACTTCTAATACTAGCATACTTGTGGTTTAGAGTTGCAAAATAGGTAGTTTTATGAGAAATATGATGGCTTGAATTGGTGTTATGCAAATTTTCAGTTTTTATGGTGAATTTTCTGCCTTCATATGAAGCTTTATGATTGGCCTTGGATTGATAACTTTACCATGTGTAATATTGAGGTTTTATGTGGTGGTTTAACTTGATTAAAGGAATTTCCAGCTTATGTGCCTAAATTTCAGCTTTAGGGTTTCTAATTTGAGTATGATTAGGGTTAGTTTTGGAGCTACCACTTGGTTGTAATTGAAGGGTATTATGACCCTAATTAAGTGTGTTTAATAGCTTATGAATTGTATGTGCTATTGGGGCTATTTTGGATGAGTTTTGATGTTGTTTGTAGGATGGAAAAAGTAAGGAATTTAAGGGGAAGTGCTATCCAATTTTTAGGGCTACTTGATTCCTTTAAATTTGGGTTGATTTTGGTTCGAAAAAAAGGGTTTTGGGGTTATTTATGTTTTAAAACCAACCGTTACCTTTTCACCCTGAAGCCACACTTTTGTATCTTTGCATTCATAGTTCATTCGGATAAGCTAACGACTTGTAGTCGAGCCTCAATTGTACATTCCGTTTACTGGGTTTGTGGATGTGGGAACCATAATTATTTTATCTTGGTTATTTTAGGGTTTCTCGGTGATCAAAGCCCTACTTTGGGTGAAAACTTTTGAAATTATCTTCGCTTGAACTGGTGAGTGTACTACTCCCTTGAATTGTTGTTTAACTGGTTTATTTGTACTTGAAATCTGTTTATTCTGAATGAGACGATGGTGTACTTTATCACACTCGTTCTCTCGCCTGCGTGACTGTTTACTGTATAAACTAGAATCTATTACTGTGCCTGATCTGATATCGTTTGGAAGTGTATCCAACGACCTTCTTGTTAAACCTGAGCTCAACCTCATGGGGAGTCAATTGAATCGAGCCAGCAAGGGCTTGGTCGAGGAAAATTGACAAATCATGGGGACTGTTCCTGGGGAATCTTTGGGTATTGGAGACTCTGGATTTCCGGTATACTCGAGTATTACCACCCACTGTTACTGTTGAGGTGTTCGGGCTCGGCAAGGGGTATGTTTGGTGGACGGAATTTGGCGTAAAGTGGTGTTCTACTGGACTGGTTACTGTACTTGAAAGTTGACGGAGTGTCAACTACTACTTGATCAAACTCTAGTGAAAAAGGGAATTTGGCTCTTGAGAGCCACCTGTATCCTTTCTATTTGAAGTGTTTATTCATGTCCTTGTCTATTGTGTATATTTGCCTGATTAAAAGTGAAGTCCCATGATTCTTGATTGCTTGTACTTGTGGTACCTCATTGAGCGTAAGCTCACCCCTTCCCGTTATTTTGTTTTCCTTACAGGATTCAAAATTTTGGGAACCGTGATTTTGAAGAAAAGAGTAGAGCTAGAGATAGATATATGTTTTGTTTAAGCTCCTTTGAAATAGAGAACCCTACTTGTACTTTAATCACTTTTGGATATTCCGATTTGTATTGCTAATTGAACTTTAGAAACCTTCCAAGGTATATATATCTAAGTGCTTAATCAGTTGTTTCGATAGTGTTCGTTTGAGATGGTACATGTATATGGTTATGTGAATTTTCTTGTATATCCGTTGGAATCGAGCAAATTCGGAACTTGAACAAGGATGAAAACTTTTGGCGGGAAAATCCTGCAGAGAATCCGGCCGAAAACTGGCCGGATATGTGACCGGATTGGCAGGGCTTTTGGAAAAAATTTTGGGTTGGCTACTGCCTTGAATCGGGCCGGATATCCGGCCGAATCTTGGCCGGATTGTGACGTGGCCGCGTTTCGTTCCGTTTTTTGTTTTCATTTTCGTTTTCACTGAAGCGTTTAATCGAAGTTCCATTTCACCGTATGGTTTGGTAATCATGTTTTCTGCTTAGTAGTCTCCGATCATTGGTTTCTTGAGGTTTTATCGCGCGTTACGTAGGGTTTACGAGTGTTTTGACCCCGCAGTCCTGGCGAGAGTTGAGCAGGCAGTCCGCCGAACCCTCTGATTCGCCTTAGGGGAAGGTGGGGCTGTCACATAAGTGACAAAAGAATAGGAATGCAACATAATGGGCACGGGAGACAAAAACTCGTGACATAATTTTCTTATATAAGGATCGATGGGGTATTTAAACTAAAGAGTTATAATCACCCATATCCATGTTCAAAGAACAATTCTCCTAATATGAACAAGCAAATGAACTAACTTATTCTACAATTTCTTAAATGAGATGCAATTCTAAATGATATGATTAACACATGTAGAGGATAGGGGATAATATAATAGGGAATATCATGCAAATGAGAAAAGACCCTAAAAATGAAAATATGCATGAAAATATAATGACTATCACACAAAGATGAATCTAACGCATGGACAATCTAAAGGTCTAGCGTTGGACTAGCCCATTTCTAAAAGTCCTTACTAGCGTTGAATTAACAAGTAAACGGATGGAGAAGCCACAACTAGCGTTGGACTAGTGTGGTGACGTCATGCATTAATAATACATAATAAAACAAATAAGACATAAATTAAAACAAATAAACACATAAGAGCACATAGCACGTAACACATAAACATAATATTTAAATGCAAAAATCCTAAGGAAAGCGGATAAAACATATACACATAAGCCACATAAACACACAATCTACCTATTACATCGGGGAGCCTAATTACAATCTAAATAGGGAAAGTATGAAATAAACCTACCTATCATATCTATTACATTGGTCTATCTAATTACAATTTTTATAAAAAAATATTACCTATCTATTACATCTTGAGGTATTTAAACACCTCTCAAATAATTAAAAAATTAAGTAAACAAACATTAAAAAATTGGAATAAATATTTGAATCAAATAAATAACAAACATATAAAAATATATAGACACATAAGAGCACGTAATTGACATTTAAATAATAATAGGAGTACCTCCCTTTTGAAGTGGTGACTAAATGGAAGTCAAATTGCCCTATTTATACTCAAAATGAATAAAAGAATCATGGCACCAATTTAATTGAAAATACTAATAATGATAAAAATACTAAATTCACCTTAACATGTCAAATGTAAAGAAATTTAAGAACTTCTAAAAATTACAAGTTAAATATACTCAAAAGTAACATAATTAGCTATTAAAGAAAAGAAACACTCATAATAAAGAGAGTCAAAATTCACTAGGGACTGAATTGCAAAAATTGAAAAAACTTTTAGGATCAAAATATAATTTTTCAAAAGTTTATGGGTCAAAATTAAATGAAAGATAAAGTTCAGGGACCAAATGCAATTAATTTAAGGACCTAAGTGAAAGAAATTTAAAATGTTCTAGGCCACAGTAAAACTACTCCAAAAATCAGGGGCTAAAGTAAAAATTTTGGTTTCTGACTTGGGTAAGAAAAAGACCATCAGGCCATCATTTTATTTCTTTGGGCCGAACGCTACCTAAGTTCAGCCGAAAGTCCAAGAGAAGCGAGCAGGCCAGCCTGTCTCTTTATCACTCAAACCCAACCAAAAAATGCATGGGTTCTGACCTTCTATCCTAATCGAAACCCAAAAGAAATAAACCAAAACCCAACCACAAGCCCATTGGAAAAAAAAAACATTAGCCCACCGCATCTTTTCTTCTTTTTTTCTTTTCCTTTTCTTTCTTTTCTTCCGTTTCTTCTTCTTCTTTTTCGGCAACCTGAAGCTCCTCACTACCGCCAACCATGGCTGACCTGGCGGCTGCCGCCACCGGTCGCCGGTGAATTTTTTCCGGTCACAAAATGCACCCCCTCACTCAATGTTTCGCGTAGAATTCGTTTTTGAAGTTAATTTTTACAAAAAATGACCCGAAAGTGGCCAAAATGCCCAAAAACAACCCAGTTTTTTATTTTTTAAAAACACCATAATCACCACTAAAAATCATGAAACTTATACCACAACACTCTTTACAACTTCTACAATACAACTATGATTTGAATTTGACAAGAAAACAACATAAAAGGGCTAAAATAAAGCAAAACACCCCTAAAATTTGTTTTTTCCATTTTGGCATTTTTTCAAACAGTTAACATGCATATACAAAAACCATTCTTCTTTTCCTAATTTTGTTCATGACCTATCCCAAAATTCAGCAACCTAACAACTAAGGAAACCAGCAAAAGCAAAAGAAAATTAAACAATGAAGCATGGATTTAATGTGCTAAACAAAACTAAAAAATTACCTCAATGTAGGTGGCAATCCCTTGATTGAAATTTTTTGAGGCAAATTCCCAAGCTCCAATTATCCAACCGGTTGCTGCCTCCCCTTTTGTTGTGTGCGAGTGTGTTGGAAAAATATTAGGAGAGAGGAGGGCCAAGGGTGAGAGTGAAGGTGTATTGGTGTGTGTTTGTGTGTTGGGGAGCAAGAGAAAAGGCCGAGAATGAGTCTTCTGGAGTGGAGTCCTTTTTTGTTCTCCTCTTGTCTTGAGAGAGAGAGGCCGAGAGATTTGGAGCTTTTTCTCTTTTTGTGGCTTGTCTGGTGAGAGTGCCGTGAGGGAGAGAGTTTTTTTTTTTTTGGCTTTTTTTCCTGTGTTTTTCTAGTTGAGAGCCGAGAGAGACAATTGAGGGTGGAGTATTAGGTTGGCCAAAATGATGGTCTTCCCACCTAATGAAAAGAAAGGTGCATGGGTTAAAATCATGAATTTTTTACCAAAATGAGAAGAAATGTTAATGAGGATGGAATGTAGAAATGGGTTAATAGTGATTTTGGTAAAACAAAAATGATTAGAATGATTTTCATTTCTTGATTTTCTTTTTTTTTGTTGTTTTGCTTTGTTTTGTTGTTTTGTTTTGTTTTTTTTCTTTTCCTAAAACAAACCTGTAAAAATGAGAAAAATGCACAGTAAAATGCAAGAAAATAAATAACTCAATAGATAGAAAAAATTTGAGAAAACATTAAAAATTGACAAAAATTTGGTGTCTACAAACCTTAACCTTCAATTTCTTTAAAACTGATTTTGAGATGTTTTTCTTGGATTTTAATATGTTAAAAAGGCTCTATGAAGGTTAAAAGATATTTGGTTGATGATTTCTTACAAGAAAATGGAGTAAAATTGCAATTTTGTGAAGTGTGTGTATTAGTGCGTGAATTCGCAGGTGATGAGAGGAAGAACAACAGAAAAAAAAATGTGCTGCGTTTTCTATGTTTAAAAGAGGAAGAAGAAAACACTGGAACAAAATGTGACACTGGTCGCATTTTGGGGGTCGCGTTTTCTGGTTTGATATTGTAGAATCGAAAATACAGGTAAATAAAATGCAGCCATGGTCGTGTTTTTCTTGCCCGCGTTTAACTCTTTTGTTCCAAGCGTAAAACGTGGGTAGAGTTGCATTTTGGCCCACGTTTTTATCAAATTTCCTTGAAGATGGGCTAATATGCGACCCAAAAAACGTGGGGTTGGCCAACGTTTTTGTAGGTGCGTTTTCCATTTCTGCAATTTTAAAGTAGAATTTCTACAAGTTTCTAAAAATTACGCACTTAACCCCATTTTCTAAAATGCATCCTATATCATTCCTTTATCAAAATAATCAATTCATGCACATGTAAAATAATCTAAACATGCATTTTAGCTTCCTTTATCACATCAAAAATCACAATTACTCAATTTGAAGTATTGAGATCATTGATCAAATTTCACCTTTTTAACCTCATTTGGCCATCTTTGCTTCTATTTCCCAAACCTACTCAATAAAAACAACAAAATAACTTAAACATAATATCACATCAAATTAATATAAATTAGCAAAACATTGGGTTGCCTCCCAATTAACGCTTTTGTTTATAGTCGTTGGCTCGACTATATCACCTCATTTTTCAAGGAGGATTTGTCAATGAATAATCCACCATTTTAGATCGTGATGGATCATTAAAAGTTGGCTTGATAGCAAAAGTCACATAATCAAATGATAAGAGAGATGGAAGTAGCTTACTTATCTCAAGTGTTTCATAGATATTACCTTGAGTGTGCATCACTTGAGTATTCACCAAAGGAAGGAGCATCCGCTTGCCTTTCTTGGGTGACTATGACTTTGGAACCTATACTCTTAACATAATTCTCAAGAGGGGTTATATATGAATCATTTATACTTGCCTCTTGAGGTTCAATTTTCATTCCAAAGGTATTATCATGTGAAATAAATATTTTCTTATTGAAACACACATTAGATGCATCATTTTCTTCAAAATTCAATCCATTTTCACATACAACATTCCCACCATTCATGCTAGGGTCATTTTGCATATCATTAGAAGAAATAACTTCACACAAAATATGCAATTGATCTTGTATTCTATCAAAATGAGAAGCTAATTCATCTAACTTTTGTTCAATTATATCAAAACAGTCGGAAGTCGCATTAGCTAGCCTTTTTATAACTAAATCAAATTGATTAGAAGAATTTTTTATGGCTAGCTCCCAAGATGGTTTAGATTCATAATGGACACATCCAAATTGGTAATCATATAAACATGGAGAAGCATTATATGCACATTGATTATCCCAATCATAAGTATAAGAATTGTCCCAATTGGACCATTTTGATCAAAACAAGGATTGCAATGACCGAATTCATCATAATAATCCACATTTTGTGCTTGCCTACATGTATGAGTAGCATGATAACCTCCACACTAGTCACAAATCATATGATTAGAATTAAAAACATTAACATTCCTTTTTTGCTCAAGAATACGTGTAATGGTATCCAATTGAACTTTTAACGTTATATAATCAAATTTAGCATTTAAACTCCTTAAACCATTTTCAAACGACATACCTTTAGTAATTTCTTAGTTACCTTTATTCAAGGAGCTTTGCACTTAATAACAGTCCATTGTCGATTTTCTACTTCTCAATCATTGTCCGCCCATGTGTTTTACTTTTCTTGAATCCCAAAACATACTTTCAAAGTAACTCAAAAACAAATTTAGTCAAGAACAATAGATGACTCAATACATATAACAACAAGACACTAAATAAAAAATAAAAGATTCATCATGACACTAAACATAACAAAAAAAAGACACTAGACACAACAGAAACAACAAAAACAAGTAATATTGTCTAAATCAATAAAATAGTTCATAGCACCGATATTGAGTAAATCTTCTCCGGCAACGACGCCAAAAACTTAATGAGCGTGAGGTATACATATAACAATTAACTCATCCACAGTTAAGTTTTACATTTATAAATTTCAAAATACCCCACACGTGATTTTTCGCAAGTATATGAGTCGAAATTGAGTATAGGATATTAAGGATCGAATCCACAAGGAAGAATATCAATTACCGATGGTTTTCAAATTTCTTTATTATTTAGCCTATCACAAATGTAAGAGATTAAACCTACACTATAAATATGAAATAAAAGTAATAAAAATAACAATAGAAAGTTCTTAGAGGCATGAAATTCTTTACTCCTCTTACAAATAAAATTACCGGTTAAGTGAATGCTATTATCTTAGTTATGGCGTAATTTCCTAATACATGTGAAACCTACTCTCATAGTGAATCAACTATACTTGTAACTAAGTCATAACTACTCTCGTAGTTATGAAATTAGCTACAAACTCATTTTTCTATGAAATTATATAAAACAAGTCACCAAAGCCATAAAGGTGGTCCTCTATTCTCGTAAGTGAACTCTCTAGGTTTATCGATTCCTTGAACTAGTGTTAAATCTCAATTCTCATTGCAAACATAACACTTAAGATTATCACAATTAATGAAAGGTTAATCATGATTAGATAAGCAAAAGTGATAAATAACTTGCTCAAAATAATATTATGAAATAACCAAATAAATATCACAAATCTGTACTACAGTGTTAAGAGATCATCTGAAGTTCTTGTACTGAAATTCTGGCAAGTATCAAGAAATCTCGAAGAAACTGGGCATGCTCTAATCCTATGGGATAGTTTAATCCTATGGGATAGATTATTTTCAATTCTTGATGAGTAGGTCCAAAATTATATTATCATTTTATTTGCATCAGTTCATATTAATTATAGGGGTTAACATTAATTTGCAGTTAGATTCGTAAAGGTTTTGGTACAAGTGCAGCCTCTCAGTAGTGCAGAGAAAAGCACTGATGGTTATTCTCCGCGCTTAAAGCAGGATTCAGCAGAAAGTATCACCAGGTCTGGGGAACCTGAAACAAGATTTACATTTGATCATGTTGCATGTGAAACAGTAGACCAGGTTTCTAAAAAGCTGAACAAGCTGATTATAGCTTTTATAAAGCTGTATACAGTTTTAAGCTAGTGCAATTGAAATTCTTATATTCCTTGTGCAGGAAACACTTTTCAGGGTAATTGGTGTGCTAATGGTGGAGAATTGCTTATATGGATACAATTGCTGTATGTTTGCTTATGGGCAGGTATGAAAAGAAAGTTCCAGTCTTTGTAAAGTCAGCAGACATATTACTAGCTGCCAGAGTTTTTCAATTGATGACCGTCAGCCTTTCTTTGGGTTTTAGACGTTAAAATAAATTGAACCATGTCTTTTTACCTATGTGAATTAAGTTCAATTGCCTTAACCTGCTCAGTTTTCTTTACTTTCTGGTTCAAGTTAATGGCTTGTTATGACAAGAAAGATAAACAATGCAGGCAGGAAGTGGAAAAACATACACAATGCTTGGTGAAATTGAACAACTATGTAGTAAACGTAGCTTAAATTGTGGTATGGTACCCTGCGTATTTGACTTCCTGTTCAGAAGAATTAGATCTGTAAGATTGACATTCTTGCTTGCTTTGCCAACTAAATTTCTAAGAAAGAAAATGTTAACTTTAGCCTGAACATGCATCTTTGGCACTTGTACTCTTAGGAAGAGGAAAGCCGTATGGATCAGAAGTTAAAATTTAATTGGACATGTCCGCTGTTGGAGATATATAATAAACAGATTATTGATCTGCTGGACACTTCACCAACTAGCCTGCTGGTATTTTCAGTTTTCTATTTGGACTAATATGATAATTAACATGAGTTAAGGTATTGCATATCATCTGATCACCACATTCCTGTTTTAAGCTGCGGGAGGATACTAAGAAAGGTGGTATACGTTGAAAATCTTTCTGAACTAAGAGTCCAAACTGTTGGTGCTATTTTTGAACTTCTGAGACAGGTGACTGATTTTTATTGTTTATATCACTTGGCTGTCACAATCATTTTAGTACATGCAGGATGCAGTGATATATTAAGACGTTTCTAAATGGTGAATTTTAATTTGCTGCTTTAGGGTTCTTTAAATAGGAAAGTTGCAGCTATTAGTACAAACAAAGACAGAAGCCTATCACATACTATTCTTACAGGTGAAATTCAGAGTATGTGGGAAAAAGATAGCAGCTGTTACTACCGTTTTATCAGGCTAAACCTTATCGATCTTGCAGGTTTGGAGAGGCAGTGCATCATGATCAAGCTTGTTATTCATTAATTAGTCAAGAGTCTATTGTACTGAATCACAATTTTCACATTACTTCTAATTTACAACAGGCGAAAAGCTTTTTGTGTTGTGAAGCTGAGCCTCTAAAGGAGGCTTCTTATATAAATGAATCCTTGTTTACTCTCAGGTACTGCCATTATCATTATTTTATGAATTGGCAATGCTGCCATTTTGGTCATGTACTGCTAAAATCTAAATTTGACTACAAATTTCTTCTTGTAGTCATGTAATAAAGGCTCTTGTGGATGTGGCGAATGGGAGACCAAGGCATCTGCCATACAGAGATTCAATACTCACATTTCTACTAAAATTCAACAATTAGTTATTCTTGTGTCCTTGGTTTCAGTCATGCACATGTTACCATTGTTCTGACACAAAGTCAAATACAGGAGTCTCTCAGTGGGAACTCGAAAACAATGACAATAGCCAATGTTAGCCTTTCAATTTGGTTCGTAATATGTTTTGGCTATTTTTTGTTCTTATTGTGGCTAAAAGGTAAGAGGTGCTGTAATATAAGAATCTGATCTTAGTTTCTGTTCATGAGCTGCTCTGCTGAAACGCTGAACACTTGGAAGTTTTCTCAGCAAGCGAAGCTCATCCATAACAATGTAAACTCTTCGAATTATCCAGTAAAGTATGGGGTGCTGATCGGCTGGATGAAGAGCTTGTTACAGAATATCAGTTTGGAGGTGATTGTCACTCCAAGACAAATGAGATATTAAGGGAGGAGGGAAAGGACAGTGCAGTAGTGGCAAAGAGTTCTTTATGTGAAGAAGTTGGATCAGATGATGAAGTTGCAGATCAAGTACAAACTTCCATAAGGCAATAGATTTTCTACCTTGCTCAAGTTCATGGTTTGATGGGTTTTTGATGTTACGAAATGTGATGATATGGATTTTTGGCCAAAAAAGATTTTGAACTTTGTTGTTTGGGAATATCTATACCCATATCCCATTACATCCTTTTATTCATGCTCGTAGTACTTGAAAATATCTTATTCTTTTCACTCGTCATTCTGGAAAACAAAAATTCCTACATTTTGCAGTTTTTTGAAGCCAAACTTGGCCATGCGAAGGCAATTGCCACTCAAGAAGACACAAAAGCATCTTGCACGGTTTCAAAATCAGAAAAGTATCAAGGCACAGTGAAAGATGCTGATACAAGGCCAAGAAAAGCACAATATCTGCTTTGAAGTTGGATGTTGGAAAAATATGTGAGAATGTGAGATTGCTCAAAGAGTGAAAATCTTGAGTTGAGAGCCATCATAGAAGATGGCTCAAAAGCTAGGAAGTCCATGGAATAGGAGTTGATGAAGAGAGTGAGAGCCAGGAACCTGCTGTGGAAATTGCTCTTGATAAAATATACAACAAAGTTGAGTCCATAAAAAAAACTACTAGAAAGATGTTATCATTGAAAGGGATGACATGCTTACAAAATTGGTTCTTTGTCAGATAGAGCTTGAGATGGCTCGAACAACTGTTGAAGGAAACAAGATCTTGTGATTTTCAATTTTTAAAATCATGGGATGCTCCTAGTGCAGTTATAGGAAAATTCATCTTAGTTTTTCTGTCTCACTTGCTAAAATTTATTTCTTTGATGTTGTGATTATTGAAAGCTAGTTTGCATTTGGATGCCTAACCAGAATGGGCCAAAAATCAAATGGATTCATATGGAAGGTTTTTTCTTGATTATTCTCTAGCTCCATCAGTGAAAACAGAAAGAAGACCAATGCAGAATTTTATATTAATAACATTGGAGAGCTGAAGGGCTTAATCATGAACCAATTTTGCAGTCACTTACAGAGATTCTTAATTACGAGAACATATCATTAGCATAGTTAATTTTGCAACTTTATCAGAGTGCGAAAAAAATATGCATGTTGGAAGACTGAAACCTGTAGAACATAAAAAATGCATCAGGCCATTTTCCAATTGTTTTACTAGTTCCTATCCATTCCCTATGTAGGCCAGTTGATAGACGTTTAGAAGACTGAAACTCTAAAGATATAATATAAGGCATTCTATTTCACTTAAGTGTAAATTGAAGTCTAGGTGGAGTGCTATGTACTAAATTGCCTACATGAAAGTTCATAAGATGAATACTGTTTTCAAGAACCATAAATCAAGTGAAATTGAAAAAACAAAACCTGCAATTTTTCTTTTAGTCCTGAAGACGAAGAACATTACAACCAAGGTACATTTTTCTCTAAATGTCCGAATCATTTCATGTAATGTGTGGTTTAAAATATTGACGCCTGAAAAAGTCTTTTGAACTAAACACAACATATGTGAATCCCAATTTCAAATGCTGAACGCGACTTAATATTCAGGAACCAACAAGAAACTTTAGATAAAGAAACGAACAATGAGCAACTAAATTCAGCAAAATGGCAACATCATCTAGACGTCTGTAGTGCAAGTTCAAAGAAGCAATGCAGTAAATAATAGAAATATATGCTTTGGCAACATCTAAAACACAGCTAAAGTAATTCTGCAAGATTAGCAGACAAATGGATATAGTCATCCTGTGATTCATAATTTGAACATAAAAGTAAGGCCAAACTATGCAACCAGCACCAAAAACGTCTATCAAAGACAACATCTGGTAAAAAAAAGATTCTGGAATGAAACAAAACCACATTAAATATGATTAACAAAGACACCAAATCCACAATTTGTGGACAGAAACATGGCAAGGAAGAATCCCAATAAAGCCAAGTGCCAGAGCCATCAGATCCTTGATCAGTATTGGATCACATTTACCAGTCCACTTTGTCCTTCTGTGGGTTCTAAGATGGAACATGGAAAGAGATTAAAAAAAAAAAAGATCCAATCTCTTAAATGTACAATCTGTCAAGTGGTAGCCATCACAAATCAAACAAAAAATGCATATAATTCTCCATAAATAGGCTAACACGTGAGAAAAAGACTTGATTTTGGGAAAAAAAATTCAACAGCAGACAAATGCTCAGACCAAGGCATACAACTATTAGCCACCAAAATCAACAAAAATGGGAAACGTACTAAAATCAAATCTGAAGCGCATAACTGACTAATCTGTTTTTAATTATGATTCAAATGATGAAATTAGAACAAAAAAGAAGTTAATAGGCAAAGCATATTATGAATAGGTGAGAATTAAAGTCCTTTCAGTTTTATCTTCAAGTATGTTTTTGGTACAGTAAATTTTACTATCTATGCCATGCTTGAATTTACAAATTTTACTTGATAAAGATTTTTATTTTAAAGTTTCTTATGTCACAAAATTAACTGAATTGAGTATCAATATAAATTAGTACTCATATAATAAGCCTACATTATTGAACAGAAAGTTAATATGATAACGATGCGAACAGAGTTTCAGATTTTCTTCTGTATCACCTGAACTACGCAATCAAAAATAAACCCTTCCACCATCAGGACTGAACAAAATTTCTATGCCAACATATCAGCAAAGGCTGACATCTTAGTCAAGCTTGTAGTGCTTCTTCACCCCATCCAAACAATCCTTGATCAAATCCAACCTCTCCATGTAAAGATGAGCGGCTTGAATCTCCACTTCCGCCAATTGCTCCACCAGATCTTGCTCCTCCAAAGTTTTCATTGCCTCGGAACCATCATGCCCTCTAGGAATTTCACTAGAAGAGGGACCCTGTGCTTTCTCACTTTTGTGATTATCTCTAGCATGTTCACTGTCAAGTTCTCGAAAGCTCGCTCTTTTAGGTGGTCTATTGCCCCCACTCGCTCTTGAAACCACACTTTTTGAAAAACTCGACTTTTTAACTGTCCCCCCTGTAATTCTTAAATCAGTTTGAGTATTTCCACTTTCTGAGGGTTCCTTTCCTTTTGCTAGGATGGAGTTTGCAAGAATTTTCTCCGTCATAGAATCAGCTTCGTAGCAACTAGGAGAAACAGAGCCCTTTGCTTTGCTTTGAGCAACTAAGGGTACCTTTCCTTTTGCAATGGACTTCGAAAGACTTCGCATGTTTGCAGAGTCAGCTCCATCATGACAATAAGATACGGAGCCCTTTGCTTTGCTTTGAGCTACGAAAGGTCCCTTTCCTGTTGTAGTGATGAAGTTTGAGCAATTAAAGTTCCCTTTCCCTCTCTTTTTGGCTTGGTCTTCTGCTTCATTTGCTTCTGAATCGAGGTGCTCTTGATCTGGACTGTATTCAGTAGCACCTTCAGATTCTGACTGCGGATGATTGGCATCTGTGTCTCGTGAGGTTGAGTTTTCTACTTCAAGTCCAAGATACTCACCTTCTTCATCTATAGGGGTATCGATCCAAGGCAGAAACAACTTCTTAGGCAATGGCTTGCTGAAATTTGTACCATCATAAGGTTGTGATTCATGCAATTGGGATTCTTCATTTTCGTCTGCACTTTTGCTTGAGCGTTTAATCCCCATTTATCTGATAAATGTGTAGTACACAAAGCATTTGAGTTTCAGTACACAAAGCATTCAACTTTTGGATTAACGGTTGAGAGAGGCATACATATGTAACTCACTAATGGCATAGTTGATGGCTGTTCGTCTTTCTCTCATTATTATTTGTGTGTTGGCATTTGAAAGGATTTAGAATATGCTTTCTTGGGGCTTGGCATAGACATTTTCCAATACAGTTTATAATTGAGAAACTTTTGGTAACTAGTAAAACTTCATGTGCTTTGCATGTGATTTTATCATCCCAAAGTGTAGTAAGTTAGATACTAGAGTTTTTTTTATATAATTTTGATTGTCAATTTCAAACTATAATATTCGTCTATTTTTCATTTTCATTATCCAATTCTTTGAATTCATTGCGTCATGGCATGACATTTTTCTGAATTGGCCCTTTATTTTACCCTTCAACTAATTTGTATTTTTAACCTTGACAAACAAATATTGACAATATCATATTTTACCAAAATTATTGTTCACAAACAAATATCATGTTTTACCAGTTGTTTATATACAAAATAATTTTTTCAGCCTGAACAATGAATTTAGATGGCATGAGAGCAATAGTTGGAATTTAAAAATATTAGTAACTTAAAAAGGTTAAAATGTAATATCAATTTATAGAAGGTCATTATAGTTAATAAGTTAGTTTAATTATATTAAATAAGTTAGTCTCTAGAAGGTTAAGTTAGTTTATATTAGTTTATTTCTAGATGGGTAAGATGGGTTGGATTGTTCAAGGGAAGCAAGTGTAAGTGAGAAATTTCGAGTTCGAGTCATCCCACTTATCTTAAAAAACATTAAATAATTCTAATTCAACTATCCGATCATATATATATATATATCAATATTTCGAACAATATTCCAATATCGATACCTCTGCCTACGCGTATTTTATATTTTTTGGGGAAGTTGTTGTAATGGGTTGACTAAGATACAGACTTTGACATAAGTATCAACACTTGAAACAATATGCACAATATGAATACCTTTGCTTTCCGTTTTTTGGCTAAGTTAAATAAATAGTTATAGTGGAGACTGTAACGTTAGAATGGGTTGATCAATTAATTTATATATAAAGGACCGTAATACTAGAATGGGCTGATCACTTGGATGGCCTAAACTCTCATAGCATAACTTAAATCTTGTATAAATGTTTGCATGTTCTACTATTGTTATATTCATTTAATGGTGAATTGAATTTGCTATTGATTTAATGAACTAGTTGAATATGAAATCAGATTTATATTTCTTAATTTGAATAGACGTAAATTCTTTGCATATGACTCTTTGTATTTTTTTTTTAATAATAGAATGTAAATGATCAACAACATTTAGTTGTTTCTTTCTTTTGTGTTCATTTTCATACAATTGAAATTTTCTTAGGAGAGATAGTTGCACATTCCTTTGTTCTTTTTTATTTAAATTTTATTTTTTTAGCAGACTCTGTTAGAAGGCACAAGCAAGGACTCCTATATCCTAATAGTACCTTTTTTTGTTTTTAGTATAGATATATATACAAAGTAAAATTTGTGATGGACAGGAAGAAGAGTTTCATATTTAGGTATTTTATCTTAGTAATCATCATTACTTATAATAGTTTAAATTTAACGTTTCATTTTTTTAACTATTACCACAACTAAAATACAATAAATATAATTGTTGGACTAATAAACATCATTTTCTGTCATAATTTAGATTTAATCTTAATATTTATAATTGCCACCGCAATTGAAGTATAATGAATATGATTTTAGATTATTTTTTTTTAGTGTAAGCGGGAGGATTTAAACCCGAGACTTCTTGCTTACAATCCCTCCCCCGTACCACCTAACCCTGCCCTCCCCCTGAATATGATTTTAGATGAAAGGTAGTTTATGTACAATGAAAACTAAGACCATTTGCTTATACTCTAAAGTACCAAAACTTATGGTACTTTTTATGTAGTGTATATCTTGATAGATATCCAAAGATTGAAAAAGCTATAGCAAAGTACATTTTCCAAAACAACTTTAAATAATCGAAAAAAATTAAATTATATACTCCACAATTCAGTTTTCATCAACTAATGAATCAAGCCAAATTTTGGAACTCGAGATCCATTCCAATTCATAATCCTGCTTAGTTAAATTTGGCCATTAGTCCATTAGTTATTTAAAATAAAATCTATGAACTAAAAAAACTATGTATCCAATAATTTGACCCCAACCAATATGTCATGAAAAAGACAAAGATCTTCAATTGGGAGTATGAGAGATAAGTTGACACTTGACAGTGCACTTACCTATGAAATTGGAACTCTGCAAATTTAGTTGGCCGAGGATTGTGTTACCCAACCCAAAATATTGAAAGGTAGGGAGAATTTTGGAGGGACGGGACTTAGGCTTCTTCACCAATGGAAATTTCTAATGTTTTGTCTCAAAGATTATGAAGAAATGAATTCTAAAATCATATATTTGTCAATCCTAGAGTTTTATCTTTCTAAAAAATATTTCCGTTGCGATTCACTTTCGAACTTTATTTCCATATTATTGCCACCTAGTTATCTTGATTGCCACGCAGAATAACAAAGAAAGTTTCAATCTAGTAGTAAATATTCTCAAAAACTAATATTGTTTTAAATTCTATTTACATGTTAATCCATTTATTGGTGTGTAGATTTCCAAACTAATATTGTTTTAAATTTTATTTTCATGTTAATACATTTATTGGTATGACCATGTGTGAAAATTTTGTTCCATATATCCAATCTACCAACAACTATACTCTTGTTTTCTACTGCCGTTATATCTTTTAGAATTCGGCTTAACTATTATATTGCAATTCCTTTCCTTTTTCTTGTTATTTATAATTATATGTAGGATAAAGCTTTGATTCTATTCATTTTAGTATTTCGCAGTATTTTATACTAGAACATGTGTACACAAATTATAGACAAAAAAGTGATCAAAGTTGAATTTGACATAAAAGAATTCCATGTCGAAAGTGAAAAGAAGTGTAGAAAAATCTCTTGCATTCGAAAACCATAATTACTAGAATAAGAATTTAGCCTTGGCAATGTCAACAATAACGTAATATAAGAGCTGATACTTGTTAACCATTGATCTTTGAAAGAACTGCTATTGTGTTCTGAGAAGAAACCAACCATCTTTCTTGTTCATTTATTCAAAATAAAGAAAATGAGAGCAGAAGTAGAATGATTAATGTAACGGGGAGGGAACCTCATAAAAAATAGAAAATATAAGATTTCGTAGGATTAGTTTTCCATTTTGAGCGTGCACATTGCAATATATACATTGCAAATGGAATAAAGTTTGTAATTGTATTAGTTTGGGGATATTTTATGAACAGAAGATTATTGTGACAAAAAACTTATTAATCCTCCCACATTTGCCACAAATGACATAATAACAAGTAGTGTTAAGGGCACACCTATATTTGACCAATTTAGAAATAATTAAAATGAAAAAATATAATATAAATTTCATTTTTTACATAGTGGAAATTTTATATTTAATGTATAAGTTTACAGTAATTTGATAATTACAGTATTTAGTGCAGTTATGAGTAATTATGCTAGTGTCAAGTGATTAGACGATTATGGTAAAAATTCATTTTTATAAGGATTTTTGTAGTTCAAAAATGATAAAAAAAAAGTGTTTACATTAACTGCCATTATTTTGACCTTTATATATCGCATTAAAAATAATAAAAAAAGACAAATAAAATGAGCAAATTTTGCGTAAAGTAGTTTTTTTTTATGAATCTCATATCTAGGAAATTATATTTAGGTTGAAAAATTACCATACAATATATAGAAAGAAGTGTAAAACTTTAAAAAGTTAAAAAAAATAAATGATATAAAATAGAGTAATCACTAAGCCGGCCCTCAAACTATTGCTTTGGCCCCTCATCCATTTTATGTAATAATTAAGCCCTTGAACAAATTGGTGTATATGAATTTAACTGTTCTGTTCAAGAAAACCAATGGAGCTGATGGCATGAGGAACAATTTTGTCCCTTCACAAAAACAAACCAAGGGGTGGACAGTAAACGACCTAATTAACTCTCAAACAATTTATTTTGTATGTTTTTAGCCCCTCATCTATTTTGTATAATATTTAAACCCCTAAACAATTTAGTGCATATGAATTTGGCCCTTTCATCCAAAAAAGCCATTTTAGTAAAACTCGGTTCTTTTTCTTTTGTTTTTTGTTTTTTCGTTTCTTTTCTTTTTCTCTCTTCTGCTTCCTCATTTTTTTTCCAGAAGCTAACTGCCAGCTATGGGTTTCTAGCAGCATTACCACTACCAAGCTGTGGTCGGTCACAGTGGATGGCTGCCGGTCGCCATAAATGCCGAACACTATGTACCTCAAAATTCATCCTCCCACTCGGTTTTTCACGTAGTTTCACTTTCACTATTAATTTTGGTAGAAAATGATTGAAAAGTGGTGAAAATAGTTATTTATAATTAGATTTGTCTCTCTTAAACTACATCAAATCAAGCTCAACAATCACCAAAAAATGCACCAACATATTCCTTATAAGATGTAAAGCTCAAAACAACTAATCGATCCACGAAAAAAAAGAGTCATGAAATCATAAGTTCACATCCTCATGTAAAAATTTTCTACGAAATCCACTTGACCATTAAGGGCCCTCCCATTGCTTCTCCCTTAGTCTTTTCCTTTCTTTTCCTTATGTGCCAAAAGTTGTGTGCTAAAAACAACTTTTTTGGACGAAAGGCCAAATTCATATACGCCAACTTGTTCAAGGGTTTAAATATTTCATAAAATAGATGAGGAGACAAAAACATACAAAAGTAATAGTTTGAGTGCTGGCTGGGCAATTTACTCGGCATAAAAAACAAAGCAATATCGAGGCATTTGACAGAGAAAAATAAGAGTTGAAAAATGAGATTTATTGGGTATTTGGGTGGTATCAAAATGGGTCTAGCCCATTTTAGCCTGACCCATATTGGTTCCAAGATCAATATGCAATAGTTTGGGTATCGCCCAAATTCTGCTATCCTCCTCTTTTGCCATCTTTTGCTACTGAATTCAATTGTATTCCCCAATCCACATTCAAAAACCAAGAGATTTTTGTACAAGTTCAAACTTGATAGGTATAGTTTTTTCATTTTCTTGCAAGAAATTACATCATACATTGTACATGGAACCTTGAATATTTTAAACTTTTTGGTGAAAGTAAGAAGCATTAATTTAGACTCACTTGGTCCTAATTATCCTAGACTTAAAATTAATGATATAAAACAAAGGAAGTTCATAATCAATCTTGCAAAGAAATCAATTCTGATATAAAAAATGTTCAAAAGTTCATTCCAAGAATTCATGTCCTGCCTGGATCATCATTCCTCACGACATATTGAAGAAAAGCAATCAGATGCTGACTCAAAGGGAAAACCATGCATGGCAACAGATGACGAATTTGAGAATAACACAAAAACAATTGTGCAGAGTTCAACGTGTGCCATGTAGTTAAACTTGTGAAAACATAGCAACAGGTGACCGATGACTAACACAAAAACACTGCATATAAAAAAAGAATTCAAATTTTGATCTATTTTTATTAGTTCAAATCTTGCAATGTCTTAGATTAAAGTGTCAAAGTAACCGAAATAGTCATTCATAATGGAACCTATAAAAATGTTGAAATTATCTTTATTTAAAAATTAAAATGGCTAAAGTGACCAAAATATATAAATATAATATACATGAGGCACACTAATCTCATATGGTTTTATGTTTTATTGTATAACTCCTATATGATTTAATGTGTTACCATATAACCTCCTTATAGTTTTCAAAATATACACATGACTCTCCTGTAGTTAATAAATAATTTTCAACTTTACATAGGAATATTTTTGACATTTTAAGTGATTCCATTATGAATTATAAATTTCGTCACTTTATAACACTTTAATCCAAATTATGAAGGGTTATGTATAACTCTTGAAACCATAGAGGATTATGTACAAAAATACTAAATCTTACATAGGAATATTTTTGACATTTTAAGTGATTCCATTATGAATTATAAATTTCGTCACTTTATAACACTTTAATCCAAATTATGAAGGGTTATGTATAACTCTTGAAACCATAGAGGATTATGTACAAAAATACTAAATCGCAAAGGGATAAAGTGTAGTTTGCTCTAAATTATTTGATTTTTCCTTGCTGGTGAGTAAGACATGGTCATCCTTAATGGTACCATCACGATTATGGTCAATGAAAATATATATTAAGTAAACATAGGCATATATTGGTAGACATGCATACTTATCCGCCACTAAAGGAGAATTCAGATTTCTGCAAGTTGACATCCCAAAAATCGTTATCTCATTCTACCACATCATTTCAAAAGTGATAATAAACAGATTTGCAGAATTCATGTTATGAAAGTCCAAACTGTTACTCATGCATGAGGACTTCAATCACGAACAAGGTCAGATACGCTAATGTTAATTCCAATCCACCATTTACCATCACACTCTCTTATGGACTGTCCGACCAGATCCTTCTATATGGATTGGCGCCCTTTTATCAGCCCCAAAGCTTCCGTTTTGCCAGTTTTGTTTTCCTTGATACTGCATTCTTTCCTTGTGAACTCGTTTCACTCTCAAGTTCCAGCAAGAGATTTCGTTTGTGCTGATTAGCACTGCTTTTCCCTTTTTTGGGGTTGTCATCATCCATAATCTTTCCATTAACTGCTTTCAACAAAATGACAGATTCAAGATCATTAATGAAACTTCCATCATAGAATCAAACAAGTTAAACGAAAAATTCATGAAGTACCAAGACATGACAAAATGAGAGATCCTGCCAAACGACAGATTCAAGACATAACATCACATGATGCTGTTCAAAGTTTTCTCCATATCAACGTAAGAGACCTCAGCAAATTGTAGCAATATAAAACTCAATGCTTATTGCCTTGTTCTACCTCTCCTAACGTATCATGAGCAAGACTATAATCATTCTCTTACCATCAATAACAAGTCCATTTCAGAATTTGTCAAGACAATAACAAGATGCAAGTATTCACAATATTTATTCCATGATTCAGGCATAAAAATTTTTATCATAAGTAGATCCCCTAAAGATTGATTGTTTATTGTTTTTTTTTTTTTGTTTAACAATAACAAGTCTTTTCCTCCTATCTAGCAGGACAACATTAGATCAAGTGACAGACACTATTGCCAAAAAAGATGGCTAATGCTAAATACTGAGAATTGAGTTCATGGAAAGGGATAAAGATTTCCTGTTCCTTAGCTAAAAAGTTATGTGGCTATAAAAGAGGAAGTGGATGGATTGAGTGGGTGATAGAGTCGTGGAAGTACTTCCTTTACTTTCAGAAATATCATATCAGACAAAAAAAAATGGTCTGCCAAACTTTTTTTGGCAGAATGCACAAGTATTACTGAATCAGATGCATACCCATAATAAGCCCATCTATTCATGTGTAAAATTCATTCTTCATATAAAAGGAAGAAATTGTAAAAGAAGGATTCAAAGAAAGACAGAAACTAGAGAAGAAATATCCTACCCCTAATCGTAGAATACTCTTGTTGTGCCAAAGGCGTTGCCGCACTGTCATCAATGAAGCTATCGTTGAAGTCGTATCTGTTTTCTTCATTGCTGCCATCAGTAAAGCTATCGGTATCTCCAATATCCTCTTCACTTGCAATCATAAATTTTCCTTTGTAATTGGCATTGTATCTGCTATAAAAGCCACTAACAAAAACAAACTAGTAAAGGAAGTTCCGAAAACTTCATAAAAGGCTAAGTTCCTTCTTCCGAATAATGCAGCTGGCAACAAGAAGTCCTACTTTACTTCATTGTTATTGGTCCACCACAATGAAAACTCACCTCACAATGAAAACTCGCCTCTCCTTGTCTAGTTAGACCAAAATCAAGAATGTAGTTCATTTACTGACTTCACAATTTCATTGTTGACTACATTAGCTATATGACAATTAAGACTGTCAAAAAAGTGAAGATGAGAAAATAGTTCAATTAAGCATAAGGATACTTCTTAAAGTCGTCTAGTCCAGTAGAAGAACTTCTCGTGGCAACGACTGGACTTGGAGCAAGATAATAACCAGAAAGATGAATTCCTCTTGGACCAGAAACAGAGAAAATAACATCTTCAGATTCCTCAAATTCAAGATCCAATTGCCGACAATGCATCTCTTTCATGGACAATGAGCATATCAAAATAGGAGGTTGATTTCTCACAACACACTGAAGAACAGACCTCGGTATTGGATCTTCACATTGATCGCTCAATGTGGCCTGTTAGAGTAGATTCCCAAAGTGTATGCAACCATTAGCAAATACAAAAATAATATCACTTCACATTTCATCAAAAGCTTCCATCTACTCACTCGAATGCTTTTGGATTTCTAAAAATCCCATGCCATTAAATAGAAGTCCAAACGTTTTATTTTTTCCCACTCATTATATGATCCAAGAAAAAGAAAAAAAAAAGGATTACTATCAATTTCTGAGGAAAGAGGTATTGGCAGTTGTGTATTTACACTCAAAAGATGTACACTTGGATGCCGTACATCTTAGTCAGCAAACCTTAGTGATAAATTGTTTTTTCTTTTAAGAAATAATAACCCCTTCAACTTGGCTGCCATTTTAGTATTCAGTGTTTCATTTTCCTTTATTCGTTTAAATTTTCTTCTTAACAAGGATCAAGGCTTAATCAAATAAAATGACAAATAGAGCATTTTTATTACTATCAAGTAGAAGGCATGCAGAATAAAGAGAAGAAAATTGAAGTCAAGGACAACAAACCTGCGAAATATGAAGTCGTCTTCCTCTGGGCTTTAAGACATAAGGTTCTTCAGGTCTAACATATATCCCTATCAATGAAAACAAAAACAAAAAAAAAATCAAATGCTATGATGAAAATATAACAAAATTTTAGCAAAGAAATTGAAATGGTGATTGATGAATGGAGTGACAAGTTTAAAGCTACGGAAGGAGGGAAAACGACTCACCCCAGAATGCCATTTTTCTTGAGGGTTAGACTTAGAGTTTAGATGAAAAAGAGAATGGAGCTGGTATATATGCACAGAGAGGTTTACGTGAGTTAAATGGGAGATAAAAAGTCATTTTGCATTTGAGCGGGAACTTGGCTATGAGAAGGCACGGGAATCAAGGGAGATAAGAAAGAAAGTTTAGGAGAAACCGTCCACTGTTGGGAAATGAAACGGTGGAGGACCTGGAGGCTGGAGTTCAAGGTTTCAAAACAACTTTCTTGGTAGCATGGGATAATTACAAAAATAATAGCCGATTATTATACAATTTGTAAAATATTATCAATTGGTAGTTAATTTAAATTGACAAAATATAATGTTTTTGATATAGCCAACAATTTAATAAAAAATTCATAAATTTTGTAGATAATGAAGAGAAAATTCTAATGTTATGATGATTTTTAAAAAAATTCTACAAAGGGGACATTTTCTGTATGGGATTCTGTAAAGGGGGTGTTCGCATTTAGCAAATGCGAGTTCCTTGAGCTCGCATTTGCCAAATGCGAAGTTTCCCTGAATTTTCCAACCACCGAAATACAAAAAAAAAAAAGATGTTGAAGACCTCGCATTTAACAAATGCGAGGTTGAGGAAATGTACAGGATGAGTTCCTCGCCCAAGAAGCCGTGTGTGTTTCATCACTAACTGGAGCCAATATTCACTATTTACCATCTTAAGATTATTTCCAAGAACATGAATCTAGATTTTGCCATGATTTTTCTTTGTGCTTTAGTTGTGATGCCATTTTCCCTTGATTGCACTGCAAATTATAAAATGATTTACAATTTGCAATGAAAATTTCTATAAATTTTACTATTTAAGGCTCTAAATTCATCAGAACTGAAAAAAAAAAAATCCCATAATATTGCCATCAATACTTGATAATAATTTGGGGCAATAAATCTTAACCGAACTAGTAGGCTTTCGACTTTACTGTATCTCGCATCCGATAAATGCGAATTCCTAGAAAATTATATTCAAAATTTGCATTTTTTTAATTAGGAGCAGACAATCATTTTTGTTTTTTCATTGACATTTATCATAGAAGAAGAAATCCTTTTTATTTGAAAACTCACACGAGTTAGAAGTTAGCAAATGTGAGCTCCCAATACAAAATTTTATGTACTAGTAATTCTTTGTATATAAATAACAAAAAAGTTATAGATTAAAAGATTTGATAATTATACGGTTGGAAACACAAATAATTTTATTATTTAAACATTTTGAAAATCCAGAACTATACATGTATAGTTTTGGATACGGTTGGAAACGAACTCTGGCTTTGTATTCAGATCGAGTACCTCGCATTTGCGAAATGATTATTTATCAAATAATTATTATGTGATTATTTATCTTATAAATTACAAGATATACTTTGCTATAAATGCAAAAATTATAATCACATAATAATCATTTCCAAATTAAATGAGAAAAGATGAGAGCAAACCACATATATTTATTGCACCGACTTAAATATCTGACAAAAATTTTATTTGTTTATTGTAATTTATTATGATTAATATATTTTTTTTTGAAAACATTTTGACAGAGTTTCCCCTTAAAAGTGGACTAAACTCCCTGCTAGCAAACCCAAAATAGACAACATTTAATCCAAGCAATATTTCCAGCAGCGACTCCAAATATTAAACATAAAACTACTAAAAGTACCACACATTTCCTCCCCCACACTTAGAATACACATTGTCCTGAATGTGTATTCTAAGAAAGAAAAGAAACACGAGAATAAGAAGGAAGTACTCCCTAGTGCAATGCCGAGATCCAGATCAGCCAAAAATCACAAACCCCTACCCAAAGCACAAGTCTTTAGTAAATTAGAAACAGAAAAAGTAAAATAAAGTTAAACATCCAACATTGCACAGATTAAAGACAAAATGCAAGCAAATCCATGCACAAATAAGATAGAGATCCTAATGGTGCAGCTTCAATCGTCATCTTCATCTGCACTACTAGCCTGAGGTGCAGGAATACCTAAATGATGCTCTATGTTTGCCAAGTGAGTGTCCGTCCTCTGCAACTGTAACTGAATATCTTCCAAGGTAGTGAAAAGCCGTGGCCAGTTGGGTTGAGGACGATGCACCGGGGGAGGTGGTGGAGGGGCAGAGGTGGATGGACCAGCATCATCTCCACCATGCCTTGCTTTAGAACGCCGCTCGTTAAGTGGAGGAAGGAAAGCAGCCACGTCGATGCCCATGTTCCGTAGCAAAGTAAAAGATAACTGGGTACTGGGGCGGACAACTTGTCGCTCAGCTCCAGCTAGATTAACCCCAAACCGTTCAAACACCAATGTGAGTAGTCGAGGGAATGCCAGCTTGAAAGAAGTAGTCCGACGTCTCACTGTTGACCGTATATGGCTGATGATGATATTTGGCAATGAAATCTGAGCTTAAGAGATCTCCCGGTTGTGGAACATATAGTCCAAGAAATAGATATCACTCTTCCTGACCTCGCTGTGGCCTATTTTCTTGGGAATCACATTGTGCGATATCATATAGAGAATGAGGCGATGTCTGGCATCAAAAACTGTAGCAACAATCGTCTCCTTCCTCGATGAACGGAAAGGTTGATACGGAAGACTGAACCTTTCCATAGCATGTGTCGGATCCCATCCTCATAGTGTATTTTACCTCCCCAATAAAGAGACACTCGCAGAGGTCTTTCTATAGACATATGTGCAAAAACAATCCCTATTTTGGGAAAAATAAATTAGAATTAGTAGTACAAGATTATGTAACAAATGACAATCCCTACTTTTTAGAAGTTAAAAGGGATACAATGCACATATTTATCACTTTGCATGTGCGTTTAAGGTACAAATTAGTAAACATTTGGTTTAAAATGCATTGTTGTGCATGAATTTCTGCAGAAACTGCAGAAAATTTAACAACGTGACCATAATACGCCAATACAAGGTCGCGTATGGTGTCCGCGTATTACAATCTGCGCCTAGCAAGAAGAATACGCGACACAATATGCGAACGAAAGGTCGCATATGGTGGCCGCGTATTACAATCCGCACCCAGCAAGAAGATTACGCGACACAAAATACGCGGCCATGCGTTCGCGTATTGTGTTGTCGCGTATTACAATAACTAAACACCAGTCAAGATAACGAGACCACCATTACAGGACAATGAGGTTGCGTATTCAGTGGTCGCATACCACTGAATTGCCAAACACATAAAATTTGATCGGATGTCTTCCCAACCTCACATTTACCACTAAATTACCCAGACAAAATGCAAAAAAAATAGCACAACCCACATGATATTTACATCCAAATTTGACATTAGATCTAAACTTTGCATCAAATTAAAGTCTTAACTAAATATAAAATGCATAAGAATCACACTTTGCAACACAAATGTCTTACCTTTTTCGCTATTTCTAAGCAACAGATATTGGAAGAAACGGGTTCGGAACCGACGTGTGGAAGCTACGAAATCTGCTTGCAGCTCTACAATGGCAGATGCGCATCTTTGGATTTTCGTCTGCTGAACCTGGAGGCTTGCAATAGTGTCTAGCTCAGGAAAAGAGAAGAGAGAGTGAGCTGGATGGAGATGGTTCTGTTCCAATTTATGCCGGCCTACGATTTTTCAGTGAGCAACACATTTGAGCGAGCAAGAGTGAGCATACGGTTTGAAAATTGCAGTCTTTAGCGGGCTATTCGATAATTTCACCAGATTAAGAACCTCGCATTTGTGAAATGCGAGGGACGGCTAGCTCGCATTCGGCAAATGCGAGCTATGCCTTGCTCATTTTTATTTTTTTTAGCATTGACTTCGCATTTGTGAAATGCGAAGTCTGAGAACTCACATTTCACAAATGCGAAGATTACATTCCAAGAACCAGCTTCAAAAACAACCCCTCTTGTAGAACAACTTTTTTTTTTCATAACAGTTTAAGAATTTTCTCCTCTCTCCTCTCTCCTCTCTCCACCGATCGTCAACCGCCCACAACTAAACTCCTATATACCTACGAACACGCTATCCAGAGAAAATTCTTAAACTGTTATGAAAAAAAAAGTTGTTCTACAAGAGGGGTTGTTTTTGAAGCTGGTTCTTGGAATGTGATCTTCGCATTTGTGAAATGCGAGTTCTCAGACTTTGCATTCGTGAGAACTCGCATTTCACAAATGTGAAGTGAATGTTAAAAAAAAATAAAAATGAGCAAGGCATAGCTCGCGTTCTTCAAATGCGAGCTAGCCGTACCTCACATTTCACAAATGCGAGGTTCTTAATCTGGTGAAATTATCGAATAGCCCGCTAAAGACTGCAATTTTCAAACCGTATGCTCACTCTTGCTCGCTCAAATGTGTTGCTCACTGAAAAATCGTAGGCCGGCATAAATTGGAACAGAACCATCTCCATCCAGCTCACTCTCTCTTCTCTTTTCCTGAGCTAGACACCACTGCAAGCCTCCAGGTTCGGCAGACGAAAATCGAAAGAGGCCCATCTGCCATTGTTACATAATCTTGTACTACTAATTCTAATTTATTTTTCCCAAAATAGGGATTATTTTTGCACATATGTCTATAGAAAGACCTCTGCGAGTGTCTCTTTATTGGGGAGGTAAAATACACTATGAGGATGGGTCTATTTGTTACTTGCCTCGGACCTCCAACCGTACATTCTCATTACGGCATAGAATTGGATATGACGAGCTGGTGGATAGAATTTATCAATACATGGGGGTCGATAGGGGGCTGTTCAAGTTGAATTTATTTCTCCGCCAACCTTGTGGTCGTACCTCTTATAATGTCTCCCCAGTGATGAATGATGAAACTCTGGAGATAATGTATGATGTATGGAATGAAATTATCCCATACATCGCCGAACTTTATATCGAGAAGGAGGAAATAGTCCAAAATCCTCGAGACAGTAGCACATTCATTCCACCAACTACCAATGTTGGTCCGATGATGTCGCTTGTCCATGCATGCATGGATCCAACTAGGTTTTGATCCTACTCCGGTACAGTAGTACCAGAGACAGCATTGGTATCACAATTGCCACATGGGGATTGTGTTAGGGACTCGGTAGAGCCACGACTCACATCAAGCTTAAGGACGGATGTTGAATATGTTCAAGGCCTTGACTCGATTCAAAGTTTTAGAGATCCAGAATTACCGAATCATGTGTCTTCTTATGGCTTCGATTCCACTGCTGGTCCAAGTCATTGTAACACATTGCTAAATGATGATTCGGAGCATGATGTAGAAGATGTAGAAGAATCTGAGTCGGTAGATGTGTCAGACAGTGACTCAGATGGCGAAAATGAAAGACGTGGAATCCATCAGGATCTCAAGAACCAACAGCCCTTTGCTGTATCTGGCAACCTCTCGTATGCTCCACGAGAATTCAAATTCTTCTGTAACCTTAGAAACATAGATGATGACAACCAACTCACTGATGAAAGTGAGTTGGAGCGCATTGTGACATTCAGTGAGGAGAATAATAATATACGTCTACATATGAGGTTTGAGAGCAAACAACAGCTGAGCAGAGCAATTAGAATGTGGTCTATCAATCATAATAGGGAGTTCAGGATTGTTGAGAGCAAGAGTAACACCTGGGTTGCCAAATGTAAATCTGCATTTGAAAGGAGCACTTCCACTGCAGCCGACCCATCGTATCCTCCATGCAATTGGTGTGTCCGTGCAGTGAAAAAGAAAACTCATGGATTGTGGCAAATAACCAAATGGGTCAACGATCACAATTGTCTAGGATTGATGAGTAATAGCAATGCTAGCCTTACATCTTCGGTTATTGCTAGACACATAGTTCATAGCATTGAAGATGATCTTAGGTATAAAGTAAAGAACATAGTAAGCCACGTTAAGGAAGTTCTGAAGGTGGATGTTTCTTATAAAAAGGCTTGGTATGGCAGACGCAAAGCTATTGAACTTGTATTTGGTTCTTGGGATGCCAATTTTGCTGAACTACCAAAATATGTTGATGCACTTACACAGTCAAATCAGGGATCTGTGATTAGGTGGTTGCACCATTCAGATAGTACGGATCGCGTTAAGACATTTAAGTATGTCTTCTGGGCTTTTGGACCGGCTATTGATGCATTTCACATGTGTCGACCGGTTATATGTGTTGATGGCACTCATTTGCGTGGCGAATATAAAGGCAAACTACTTGTTGCAGTTACGCAAGATGCCAACAACAAGATTATCCCGATAGCCTATGCCATTGTCGACGAAAGAGTATTTCTAGTTAGTCTTGGTTTATGGAGCAACTAAGATATCATGTGGCCCGTGATCGATATCCTATTTGTGTCATTTCAGATCGGCATAATGGTATCATCCATGCCATAACACATTTTGACTATTGGCAAGAACTTTGGCCTTTCATAGGTTTTACCTACGACACGTTAGGAGTAACCTAATGACTCATTTCAAAGGCTTGCACCTTAAAAGGTTGTGTTGGGCAATGGAGAGAGCCAGACAATTGCATAAGTGACGGGCATTCAAACGAGAATTGAGGAACATGTTTCCAGATGCATGGACTTATTTGTCTAACATTGGAGCCGAAAAGTGGTGTCTAACACATGACGGTGAGAACCGTTGGGGCATTCTTACAACCAACATATCCGAAAGTTATAATAATGTACTTAGAGGAGCCCGTCATTTGCCTATCCGAGGGGCCTGTATTGATATGACATTTAATCGGACAGTTGAGTTGTTTAAAACTAGAAGAGCGGATGCCGGACATTGCCGTAATCCATTTCCTCCAAAGATATGACGGCGGTTTAAGAATTCGAACCAGAAAGCGGGACTCCACAGGGTTGTTGAGTTCGATGGCTCATCGGGGGTGTACAAAGTTGTGACTGGCCGACGTGTGGATGGCAAAGGGGGTAATACACAAACGGTCAAGTATTTTGATAAAACATGCTCTTGTGGTAAGTGACAGTGCTACAGACTTCCCTGTTCGCACGTGATGGCCGTGTGCAGGCATCGAGGGGACAATCCGGGAGCGCTTGTAGATCCCCAGTTTACAAAAAGACAGTGGGCGGTGCAATATTCAGGAAAATTTAACTCTTTGCCACATCCGGATACCTGGCTTCAACTAGATTGGGAGCTACAGGCAGATAGAAGTAAATATGTTGCACGCCGGGCGGGAAGGGTACGAGTTAGAAGAATTCAGAATGAGATGGATGAGAGAGACCCAGAGGAACCAAGAAGATGTACAAATTGTCACCAATCGGGTCACAATAGAAGAAATTGTCCATATTTTAAATCTTGACGGGGGGCGTTTTAGAGACAAGAACCATTGTACTCCTACTCCTATACATTTGGGGTTATTTTTGGATTATGGAATTAGTATATTATATGAGATACATTTTGAGCAACAATTTTTACCTCATTATATTTTTTTCTACTTTTAACAGCTCTGTATCTAAAGTGTTGCATTAGTATGAATTATGAAACTCCTATTCGACTATTCAAATTTTTGTAGCCTTATATATTATCTAATGTACTTGCAGCTATTTTCTAAGGTATGGCCGACATTCCTACACAGCCAGCCCTGCATCCGGGCCCATTTGTGTATGATATTATTTCAGCAGGTACTGCACATCGGGCATATTCTATATTTCACGGGCATATTTTGGGTGATCAGCTTGATGTGAGACGATGTGATAGGGGTTTTTGGGAGCATACACCTATCCCTGAGACTGTTCGGCATTATATTCGATTGGCTGGCTTTGAAGGGGTGCTTGACTGTGGATATATGATGCTTGATCATGCTCTGATCACTAGTTTAGTGGAGCGATGGCGGCCCGAGATGCATACATTTCATCTCCCCGTTGGAGAGACTACGGTTACCTTACAGGATGTAGAGGTCCTATGGGGTCTACCCATAGATGGTCCTCCAGTTATAGGGATAGATACATCTCGTATTGTTCAGGAGTGGAGGAATTTATGTGAGGAGTTGATCGGTTTTTCTCCGACGATGTCAGATTTTGATGGGCAGCGGCTCAAATTGGGGTGTTTATCTAGAGTATTAGATACAGAGTTGGCACCGAATGCTTCGGACGTCCAATGTAGACAGCGGGCCCGCATATACCTGCTCTTGCTATTAGGCGGTCATTTATTATCAGATAAGTCCGGTAATAAAGTGCCGCTACTATATATGTCATTACTACGAGATTTGGAAACTGTTGGGCAATATGGTTGGGGTAGTGCGATATTAGCAACTCTCTATCGATCATTGTGTAGTGCCACATCTCTCTCTAGATCGGCTATTGCAGGACCATTAGTTTTGCTACAGGTACATTACCCTCGTCCAATGTGTCTAAATTTAACTGGAGAGGAAGCACGATCTCCTTCGCCTGCACCTGCTCCGAGACGTCTACGAGGGAGAACTGCGCGACAACCACGAATATTTGATAGCGCTAGGTTTTCCACTCTGCAGCACCAGGAGTGGCATGAAGCACATGCCAACTTGGAGTTCATGTTCGAAAAACATGTGAGCCCCGAAGTAGATACCGCATTTCAGATTTCGGAGGCATTTGATGACTTGGTTGGGCGCCAATTCTTCGACTACCCGATTACTACTATCCGGAGCTTGTGTGCGAGTTTTATGCTAATATCATTAACAAGGCAAAGCATAGTGGTGAAAAGGTGGAGTCCTTTGTTCGAGGAACACGCATCGTCTTGTCAAGGCAGCGTTTAGCAGGCTTTTTGGGTTGTCGTGACGAAGGTCCTGCAGTGGATTTGAAAAAAGGCTTCGTCGCTCCAAACAAAAGATGGGATCTAACACATGCTATGGAAAGGTTCGGTCTTCCGTATCAACCTTTCCGTTCATCGAGGAAGGAGACGATTGTTGCTACAGTTTTTGATGCCAGACATCGCCTCATTCTCTATATGATATCGCACAATGTGATTCCCAAGAAAACGGGCCACAGCGAGGTCAGGAAGAGTGATATCTATTTCTTGGACTATATGTTCCACAACCGGGAGACCTCTTATGCTCAGATTTCATTGCCAAATATCATCATCAGCCATATACGGTAAACAGTGAGACGTGGGACTACTTCTTTCAAACTAGCATTCCCTCGACTACTCACATTGGTGTTTGAACGGTTTGGGGTTAATCTAGCTGGAGCTGAGCGACAAGTTGTCCGCCCCAGTACCCAGTTATCTTTTACCTTGTTACGGAACATGGGCATCGACGTGGCTGCTTTCCTTCCTCCACTTAACGAGCGGCGTTCTAAAGCAAGGCATGGTGGAGATGATGCTGGTCCATCCACCTCTGCCCCTCCACCACCTCCCCAGGTGCATCGTCCTTAACCCAACTGGCCACGGCTTTTCACTACCTTGGAAGATATTTAGTTACAGTTGCAGAGGACGGACACTCGCTTGGCAAACATAGAGCATCATTTAGGCATTCCTACACCTCAGGCTAGTGGTGCAGATGAAGATGACGATTGAAGCTGCACCATTAGGATCACTATCTTATTTGTGCATGGATTTGCTTGCATTTTGTCTTTAATCTGTGCAATGTTGGATGTTTAACTTGATTTTACTTTTTCTGTTTTTAATTTACTAAAGACTTGTGCTTTGGGTAGGGGTTTGTGATTTTTGGCTGATCTGGATCTCGGCATTGCACTAGGGAGTACTTCCTTCTTATTCTCGTGTTTCTTTTCTTTCTTAGAATGCACATTCAGGACAATGTGTATTCTAAGTGTGGGGGAGGAAATGTGTGGTACTTTTAGTAGTTTTATGTTTAATATTTGGAGTCGCTGCTGGAAATATTGTTTGGATTAAATGTTGTCTATTTTGGGTTTGCTAGCAGGGAGTTTAGTCCACTTTTAAGGGGAAATTCTGTCAAAAGTTTTTCAAAATATATATATATATATATTAATCATAATAAATTACAATAAACAAATAAAATTTTTGTCAGATATTTAAGTTGGTGCAATAAATATATGTGGTTTGCTCTCATCTTTTCTCATTTAATTTGGAAATGATTATTATGTGATTATAATTTTTGCATTTATAGCAAAGTATATCTTGTAATTTATAAGATAAATAATAACATAATAATCATTTGGTAAATAATCATTTCGCAAATGCGAGGTACTCGATCTGAACACAAAGCCAGAGTTTGTTTCCAACCGTATCCAGAACTATACATGTATAGTTCTGGATTTTCAAAATGTTTAAATAATAAAATTATTTGTGTTTCCAACCGTATAATTATCAAATCTTTTAATCTATAACTTTTTTGTTATTTATATACAAAGAATTACTAGTACATAAAATTTTGTATTGGGAGCTCACATTTGCTAACTTCTAACTCGTGTGAGTTTTCAAATAAAAAGGATTTAATCCTCTATGATAAATGTCAATGAAAAAACAAAAATGATTGTCTGCTCCTAATTGAAAAAAATGCAAATTTTGAATATAATTTTCTAGGAATTCGCATTTATCGGATGCGAGATACAGTAAAGTCGAAAGCCTACTAGTTCGGTTAAGATTTATTGCCCCAAATTATTATCAAGTATTGATGGCAATATTATGGGATTTTTTTTTCCAGTTCTGATGAATTTAGAGCCTTAAATAGTAAAATTTGTAGAAATTTTCATTGCAAATTGTAAATCATTTTATAATTTGCAGTGCAATCAAGGGAAAATGGCATCACAACTAAAGCACAAAGAAAAATCATGGCAAAATCTAGATTCATGTTCTTGGAAATAATCTTAAGATGATAAATAGTGAATATTGGCTCCAGTTAGTGATGAAACACGCACGGCTTCTTGGGCGAGGAACTCGTCCTCTACATTTCCTCAATCTCGCATTTGTTAAATGCGAGGTCATACCTCGCATTTAACAAATGCGAGATTGAGGAAATGTAGAGGACGAGTTCCTCGCCCAAGAAGCCGTGTATGACCTCGCATTTAACAAATGCGAGGTTGAGGACCTCGCATTTAGCAAATGCGAGGTCTTTGACATCTTTTTCTTTTTTTTTTTGTATTTCGGTGGTTGGAAAATTCAGGGAAACTTCGCATTTGGCAAATGCGAGCTCAAGGAACTCGCATTTGCTAAATGCGAACACCCCCTTTACAGAATCCCATACAGAAAATGCCCCCTTTGTAGAATTTTTTTAAAAATCATCATAACATTAGAATTTTCTTGATAATGAATGGTAATTCATATATAAAAATAAAATAGAAAGAAGTATCTTTCTTTATTTCACCTTGATTTTTCTATATGTGTGTGTATAATAGTAATGCTTGTTTTACTAATCATTCTTCCAAACTTTTAACAAAAAAAATTGAACGTCAAAAACAAATTTAAAAATGACCTTTTTCTTTTTAATTTTTTTTAAACAAACGATAACATTTTATAGATATTAACACTTGATAATACTAGAGTTAATTACAAAAAAGGGTAACTACCCCCATATCTTTCCTAGCTAAATCTGCTAGCCATGTTGGGAATGAGGTTTCCCATTCAATGTCTCTAACCGACTTGACTGCAAATTGAGCCATTGCATGACTACAACCATTCGCAGTTCTAGGAGCAAAAGAGAATGGGCAACTGTCAAAGCTATTCTTTAGGGCCTCAATGTCTTCTAGGATTGTTTGTATCTTACAGTCCTGAACATTGCCCGTATTAATAGAGCTCACTACATTTTTGCAGTCAGACTGGACTTCTATATTTGTCCATCCTGCAACTTGAGCCATTTCCAGTGCACTTCTAATCGCTAATGATTCCTCTGTGGCAGCTTCCCCTCTTCTCCTTCCAACGATTCCTCGAGCTTTCACTAGTTCCCCACGCTAGTTCCTTGCAACTATCCCCAGTCTGGTCCTGACCATTTTAGCTGAAACTGCTGCATCCGTATTAATCCTCATGACTCCCTCCTTGGGTGGTTCCCAAGTATGCTGAACCAGTCTTTCCCTCTCTGATGATGCAGTTGCTCAGGAGTCTGTTTCATTTACCGCGTCATATTCGATCCACTCCTGCTGAGCTTTGTCAATAATCATTTTTGCATCCACATTCTCCATCTGGAATACGATCTTGTTCCTCGCTTTCCAGAGCTGCCAAAGAATATTCACTATGAGTTTGATACGATCCACTCCTTGCACCTCCTTAGCTGATTCCATCACAGCATCCCACCATCTCCACATGTTGCATTGCAGCTCAACTATCCCTTCCCATCTCACAGGAGCTAACCTCCAAACCACTTGAGCTTTTGGGCAAAAAAAGAACATGTGTTCAATGGTTTCGGTAGCCTCTCCACAGCAATGACAAAGGTTGCTTCCCTTTCCAACTTTCTGATAGAGTGCTTCACTAGTAGCCAGCCCATTTTGTAAACACCTCCATAAAAAGTGCTTCAGTTTTATCTTAATATTTAAACTCCACAATCTTTTCCACACCGTATGCTTCCTAATTTCCCAGCTAGTCTCAGAGTCAGGTGCTGACCTGCGGTTCATGGTGTCCCTTCCCCCTATTGCAACAACATATCCTGTTTTAACTGTATATACCCCAGCCTTGCTATGCTTCCAATATAATCTGTCTTTCCTGTCATAAAGGCTAAGAGGAATGCTAGTTATGTGTTCCACATCATCTGCATTAAACCAGAGCTGCAAGTGATCTGTCTTCCACCTCCCTCCCTCTATTAGCTCATGAACGAACTCTAACTGACAACCCGCTGGTTTTGCCGTGGCTACTTTCCCATTGATTGATCTAGGTATCCACCTGTCTTTCCAGATTTTTATTGACCTTCCATCTCCCACCCTCTTGTATAAACCCTGTTGTAGTAGCTCTCCCCCCTTGTGCATGCTTTTCCAGCACCAAGATGCTGTGCTCGGGGGCTTTTGGTCTAGCCAGTCATCATCCTTCATGTACTTAGCTTTCAGGACTTTGCTTACTAACAAATTAGGATTAGTAACGACTCTCCAAATTTGTTTTGCAAGCAAGGCTACATTGAAAGCTTCCAAATCTCTAAAGCCCAACCCCCCTTTCCCTTTAACTTCTGAAAGCTTACTCCATCTAACCCAGTGTACTTTGTTTTCTGATTCCCCACCACCCCACCAGAACCTAGCAATAGTTGCACTAATGACCTTACACAAGCCTTTAGGGAGCTTAAAACAAGACATAATATATGTAAGCATGGCCATAATGACAGATTTGATTAAAACCTCCTTACCCCCTTGACTAAGCAGCTTATGTTTCCACCCTCGTAGCTTGCTAGTGATTTTACTTTTCAGGTACCGAAAAATCTGATTCTTAGCTCTCCCAATAGTCATAGGTAATCCTAAATATTTTCCACTAGAGGATTCTCTCATGTTGTCCAAGACCTCGCTTATTTCCCTTCTAATCAAGTTGGGAGTATTTTTAGTGAAAAACATAGCTGATTTGTCAAAATTTACTACCTGTCCCGTGGCTTGACCATATATCTGAATGATCTCCTTTATCTTCTGAGCCTCCTCCTTGCTTGCTTTGCAACACAAGAGTGAATCATCTGCAAAAAATAGATGAGAAACCATAGGGCTGTCTTTGCAGACTTTGATGCCAGTTAGTTGCTTTTTTTCCACAGCTTTCTTGATTAAATTAGACAGCCCTTCCGTACATATAATGAACAAATAGGGAGATAAAGGATCTCCTTGTCGAATTCCTTTGGAAGGTTTGATATAGCCCACCTTTTGTCCATTCAAATTAAAGGAGTAAGAGACTGTGGAAATGCACGTCATGATCCAGCGAACAAAAGTAGGACAAAAACCCATGTGCAACATAATTCTGCCTAGGAATTTCCACTCCACGCTGTCATAGGCTTTAGACATATCAAGCTTTAAGGTCATGAAGCCTACTCTACCACTTCTCTTATTTTTCAGAAAGTGCAGAATTTCATGAGCAATGATGACATTGTCTAGAATTTGTCTCCTTGGGACAAAAGCAGATTGGGATGTGCTAATACAGTGCTTGAGGACTTTTTTCAGTCTATTGGCCAATATCTTAGAGATGATTTTATATATCATTGTGCAAAGGCTAATAGGTCTGAAATTAGTAAGCACTACAGGATTTTCAACCTTAGGGATTAAGGAGATAATGGTCTCATTGATAGCTGTTAAGATATTGCCAGTATGGAAAAAACTAGTAACGGCATTGACAACATCATTTTTGATAATATGCCTGTATGTTTGGAAAAATAAAGGGGGCATACCATCAACTCTAGGAGCTTTATTTGGGAACATGGAAAAAATGGCTTGTTTGATCTCCAACTCGGTCACTGGTTTAATCAACTGTGTGTTCATGAGACTGGAAATAGTGCGAGGTATGCCTTGCAACACTTCTTCAAATTCGGTTGGATCATTAGAATTGAAAAGCTCTGCATAGTGCTTGCTTAATTCAGCTTTGATTTCCTCTACACTCGTACACCACTCCCCATTTGTCTTCTGGAGTATGCTGATATTGTTTCGTTTCCTATTAGCCATGACACTTAGGTGAAAGTAAGCTATATTCTTGTCCCCCTCTTTGTGCCATCTGCTTCTTGATTTCTGGCTCCAATAAAGCTCTTCATCCTTATATGCTTTGCTTAATTGTAGCTTCAAGGTTGCAATAGCTCCTTTATTACATAGCTCATTCCCCTCACGTATTGCCCTTAGTTGCTCCTTCAGCTCCTGAATTTTTGCCTTTGTGTTGCCTTTGGTTGACCTATTCCATTCAATCAAAGCAACTCTACATTCCTTAATTCTTTTCACCACTCTAAACATTCGAGAACCATGTTGTTCCAACCCCCAAGCTCTTTTAATAACAGCTACTGATGTTCATTCTTTGCCCATCTTTGATCGAAAAAGAACCTTCTTTTTACTCTCCTTTGCTTCGGGTTTGTATCCATCATTAGCAGGCAGTGATCAGATGCCTCTTTTTCAATGTGTTCCACTGTTACATTCTCAAACGTCTGCACCCACCCAACACTACCTAAACATGGATCTAGCCTCTCTTTTATCTCTCCCTCCCCTTCCCATGTGTTACTCCATGTCCAAGGAGCCCCCTTATACCCTATATCCACCAACGCATTCCCAGAAATGAACCTATTGAACTCCCTAAAACTACCCTCTGACCTCTCTCTTCCTCCCCATTTCTTCCCATTTGAGCAAATATCATTGAAGTCTCCCACTACTATCCATTTTTCACCCCATTCCCTCTTTTTTTCCCCTATTGTCTCCCATTGTTGCACTCTTACCCTTTCCTCCGTACTTGCATATATTCCTACCAGCCACCAGTGATCGTTTATCTCCTTATCTACCACCCTTGCTGCAATGTACCAATCAGTGTTGTGTACATCCAGCAATTGCACCCCCTCCTTCCAAAACAAAGCTAATCCCCCTGCTTTACCCTTAGGACTCACTACAAAACTGTGTTCAAACTTCACCCTTTTTTGTACCTGCTTCATGTAACTTTCTTTGTTTTTTGTCTCACACAAAAACACCATACTAGGAGAGTGGAGGTGAAGTACCTCCTTAAGTTGGGGAATTGTCAAGGGGCCTCCTGCACCTCGACAATTCCACACCGCCACCTTCATTGTGTTGGTGGAGGCATTGCGGGGCTAGCCTCCAATTCCCCTCCATCCAGAGCAGTATCTTGATTCCTTTTCAAAAGCTTGTATTGTGGACCTTGTATTATGTCCTCTTCCATGAGATCCAAGTCATGACAATCTTCCTTTGTTTTCCTTTTCTCTCTAAGATTGCTCGCTGTCCCTCTATCCGTAATGTCTCTCAATGGTACCCTGATTTTTCCTTCCTTGTTTACTTCCGCATACTGGGGTTCGGCAATTGGCATCTATAGTTTCAACCTCATTGCTAGTCAAACTCCCCTTTCCCGAATTGTCTATCCCCTCTCTAACAACACAGCCATCTAACACCATATCCTCTGAATTCTGATTTTCTTTCCTGATCAAGTCTTTTCCCAGGTCCACTACGACCTTATGAATTTCAATATTTTCCTTCACTTTAATCCCATTTCCCTCTTTTTGTTTTCCCTCCTCCTTGCCCTCTTTCTCTAATCTTCCTTTCAGCTCTGAACTCTCCCTCAGAATCTCTCCCCATTTTTCCTCCATTGCTAGTTTTTTCTGGGCGTTATCCTTAGTCTCCTTGTCACCCCCTCTGCTGCTTGTTCCAATCATGACCCCAGGTCCTTTCTCAAATGTCGTCCCAACCCTATTGCTTGATCCTTTGTTCACCAATGCTACCTCTCTGGGCTTCTGACTAGCCTCTGTGCCAAACGTTAAACAAGCTTTCAAGGGGGAAGCCATTATATTCCCTGCCCTCATCCAAGCACCGTACTGGCCTTCCCTTTTGTCCCCAGTACATGACTTATCCCCATGCCCAATGATCCCACAATTGTAACAAAAATCTGGGCATCTCTCATACTTAAATTCCACCCATGTATTCACTCCCTCAAGCTTTACCAAAGTTCCTCTCGGGAGAGGTTGTAGCACATCCACCTCAGCCATTATCTTCATATGTCTCCCAGATTTCCCCCCCCCCCCCTGGTGGAACAAGTACCTCCCTTACCGACCCAAAAATCTTTCCTAGCTTAAACCCCACTGATTTACACAACCAATGGACTGGAAGATTCCAGATTTGTACCCATAGGTGAGCAAATCTAAAATGGTAGAGCTTCCTTTCACACCCAACCTCCCATTCCTTTATCACAAGAATCTGGTTATCCATAATCCACGGTCCTCCCAACAGAATTTTTTCACGGTTCTCTTCCCTTTCTAACTGGAATTGGAAAAGATTTGGACCCAGCTCAGTCACAGTCAAATTTCTGGGATATCCCCATGCATGATTAGTAAAATTCTTAATACTCGTGAAATTTGCAACCTTTTCGCCAATCAACCTTCCAACCAGACTCTGCCTACAATCTTGGATCCCCTCACTTATATCATCAGGGCAGAGATCTACACCTTCCAGCTCCGACTCAGATAGTTCGAACTTGCTGAAAGCTCTTGTTAATTCTTCCTCCATCCTCCAGATTTCCAGTTGCAGTGACACTACCTTGCACTATTTCCTGTCGTAGAAGTTCCAGTTGAGTAAACCTGCAAAACAGAGTAGAAGAGCACCAAAGACAGAAAAAACAGACTATCTAATCTGTACTACCAAACTAAAAAAAAAAAAACTACGAACTCACGCACACCAGCTCATCGAACATTAGAACCACTTTCTGTGGGTTGCATCCTTCAAACGTTCTCAGGATCATGACCTTTTCCACAAAAGAAACAGGGCTGCAGCTCGAAGAATAGCTTATGGATGTGGATTTGGGTGTCTCGCTTGTACGGAAATTGAATAGGCACTATTGGTGGTTTTGCGAGTTCTACTGCACTTTCTATTTTGGGTTGGCGCTGCTTTCAAATTTTGAAATCTCCTACGCTGAGATGAAAGGCTCTCAAACTAGAGAGAGATGCTCTCAAATTTTTAATTCATTTCTCCATATTCATAACTATTACCGCATAGAATATAAATTAATTGCTATTGTATCTTTATAAATAATAGGCAATATGTCAAAACAAAATTAAGTCAACTAACATAATAAAATAGCCATTTTATCATAATGAAATGTCATGCCATTTATTTCATATTATACATTTATATGTAATAAGACCACAATATGTGTACACACACATCTGCACACATATATTACACTCTAATAGATTATAGGTAAGTGGGGGGATAGGGGATGATTCCCTCTCCACCATCCATTGCTCCCTCAGCTCGTGGGGTGAGTGCACGCAGACACGTCTCTATTGTCATCCCTATTTGAACCATAACTAAAAATTTTTACGGTATTAAATAGGTTTTTCAAATTCCGAGGGGATGGAAGGGGAGGGGAGAGTTGCTTACCCTCAAGCACATGTAACTTTACCCCTATTCGAGAGAGTATTTTTCTAGTATTAATTTGTATTGAGCCGTGTTTCTGAAAACAAAAGAAAAAAAATGACAGAATAGGTTATTCAACCACAAGCTACATTTATATACATGTACATACACGTGTGTGTCTCTATGTACATCTGCACGTATAGATTGCATGTTAAAAACACAAAAAATGAATTAGCTTCCCCCATGGTATTTCTCCCAAGATTAAAGAAGTGACAGGATTTATTGTTACGAAAATTTTTGAGACAAAGTATCTAGTAAGAGTAATGATCACAAAAGAATTTAGTAAAAATGTATTTACGATAAACATCCTGAATCTACAAAATTAACCATATATGCTTGCAATCAAAAATTCGAAGCTAAATCCTATCTAATTTTCGCTGGAAATGTAATTCTGCTGATTTCAATCCCAATTTTACATTCGAAGGTAACTGCACTGCCAACTCGTTTCTCATGCTCTTCAAAATACAAGTGGCCAATAAGTATTAACTCTTCATAAAACTATAACCGCTCTATTTTCTTTTTCCTTTCCCTATTTTCTTTTTCCTTTCTTGTGCGTGTTGTTATCATTATCTTTTTATGCTTGTTATTATTTTCATTGGAAATGAAACAAAGAAATAGTGCTTCTAGAGCTTGCTGATCATTGAAGTTCTTGTGTTTTTCTAGGCTAATGTCTGTTGGTGGTCTCATAGAATACTTCCTAAGCAGTTGTTTAGAATCTCCCTCGAACATGATTCCAAGGTTATATACTTTTTGCTTCTATTAGTAGAATACCTTAAGGAAGTCTATTTTCACGGTCATTGTCTTCTCTGTATAAACTACTCCATTCATAAAAAGTTATGCTTCGATGTTGCTCTGATGGCAGGTAACCCTGATGTGTCCACTGTACTTCAGTTAGCTCTGGCAATTTGCAAGCATTCACTGGCTCTAGAAAGAATACGAATCATCTGAGGCAGATAGGGCATATGAAAGGTCTTCCGATGGTTCAGGTCTAGATATCTGGATACCAGCTGAGCCTGTTTCAGCAGCGACCCCCAGGTGATTCTTCGAGTTCTTTTGTTCCATCTCTTTTGGGTCAATAAGACCGTAGAGTTGTTTTTTAGTTACGAAATTCTGGTGATTTTCTCTGGCAGCATTACTTTTCTTCGCTTGGTTTGAAAGCCAACAAATGTGCCTGTATCTGCTGTTGTTGTCTGTTTATTCAACTATACAGTTTGTTTATCCTTTTCTCCCACTTTACCAGGCATTTTGGGTATTTCAAATTGATTGCCTAGAGCATAAAATGCTTAACCTGGTGGCACAAGGTACTCAAGTGTTTCACCAGATTTATGCTTGTGAAACTGAAAGCTGATTTGAGAAATTTAATAAAGGAACAAGCAATTGAATAAACGATTTTATCTTTTTTTTTAGATCAACGGATAAATCTAATTCGTCTTGCTTAACCAGGTTTCCTTTTCTTCTTGTCTGATTTCCAGCTGTTAACCTGATATTTGTGGGACTTTTCTGTTTTTTCTCCTCTCATACTCTTCCTTTTGTTTATTTTCTATAGTAAAAAACTGAAAAAATGACAAAGGAGAGGGGGAAGTAAGACTGTACCGTCGTTCAGTTTCAGGCTTGAAAATTTCAACTTTTTTAATCCATTTTGATCTCAAGACAAAATATGTATGACTGTACTACCAAATTTTCATCAATACTTCACAAACCAAACCCAAAATCCTTAGTGGTTTGTTTTTGATATCAACCCCAAAATCCTTCTTTGCTTTTAAGGATCTCGTACCTTGAATTGATGTTATTTTGATCTCCTAATCAGAAGTGGCAGAGTAGTAGACAATGTGAGTTATTTAGAATTTTTTTATTAAAAAAGTATGACATTTTGAGAATAAGCAAGCTACAATATTATTATCTCCATGTTCTGCTGCTCAAAAACTCCCTGCTCAATGGAGTTTGTCAATTTTTTGCTTTAGCATTGATGAAAAAAGTTGTGTCCTTTCCGCTGAACATGCATTGCTAATTGAAAAAGTTATGTTCTTTCCACCAAACATGCAATGCTAGTTGGATTCTTTTGCCATTATAGTCCTCTGTGTCAATAATTTGTGTGCTAATATCGTAAATTTGTTTTTGGTGTTCTCCATGTAATTTAGTTATTTACTACTTGCAGGGTTGAGAGGGAACAAGAATTCACAGAAAAGAACCGCAACAATTGTTTTTCCAGCAGTGATGAGGAATCTAGACTGAAGAAGCCACGGCCTGCCTATGCCCTGTTCTGGTATGTCCGACCCTCTGAACTTTGAAATTTGATTAACCATCCTTTAGATTAATTATTGTGTCATAATTTCTGATAATAAAATGTATGCCATCAGCCAGGAAAGGGTCAAACAGGGAAGAGATTCGAACTTGAAGCTGGTAAGTGTTAACATTTTTTATTTTTGATGCAATGGTGTTAATTTTTCGTAATTTTAATTTTAAGCAGCTTTTGCTGCTAGCATATAAGGTAGCATGGTGCTACTTTCTGTTTTTTGTCCTACGGATGACCTACCATTTGATGATATTATGCAGTGTGCAAGTCCTAAAGCTGGAAAGAGAAGGAAAATCAATGAAAAATCAAAGCCTAGAGCTGAGTTACAAATAGAAAATTCATCATCTCTTGGAGAGCCTAAACATGTAACCACACATGCAACTGATAAAAAGAAGCTCAGCAAGTATGTTAGAACACCATATATCTCACCCGGTTATCAGAAGAAACAAAAGCAGGTTAAAAAATCTTGATTCTTATTAGTGCGATATACATCATTGCAAACATGTTTTCTTTTAAACCATGATGTTACTATCCTGTACTTCATCTCAATGGACAGCCAAATCAGAAAAGATCAAAGGCTTGTGGACATGAAAAAGTTTACAATAGAGAGCAATTGAGTTTGCAGCTACCTTCAACTGTTGATGCAAGAGTGTTAGAATACATATTTGATGAAAATCATGATCAAGAGTGAGTAGTTAATTGTTGATTTTTGCATTATTAAAAGGTTTTTCCATAAGAAGCTAAACTACTACTATGTTTTTAATCTATCAATTCTGATGTCTAGAGAAAAAATTGTGGAAATTGGATTGGACTTTGCCTCAAGATATGACCTGGCCTGTTTGAAACCAGGAACATGCCTTAATGATTCTGTGAGTTGTTAATGGTTTCTGTGGATCATTTGTTACTTCTCTTAATGGATATAAGTTCCAGTGTCCTTTTATATTAAGGTTCACATTCTTACTAGGTAACCTATTATAGCCTATAAACCTGGTTGCAAGTAATGCTTCGGTTGGACTTTCAAGTGAAACATCCAAATGAGCCACACAGAACTTGGTATATGCCTGTTTACTTCACGGTACGTCACCTGTACTATATGCCTCTAAATTACTTTCATTTTAGAAATGGACTTTGCTAATTGTTCAATTGTAACGAATTTGTAGGCTAAGTTACAAGATGCCAATTTTGATCTTAAGGCAACTTCAGCATACTTAGCAGCTAATAGATACGGAGGAAATATAGAGTCGTGCAACAAGGTTCAGTGGATCATCTATAGAGCAATTAAATAATGCTATCCATGGTAAAAGAAGTTTTTGATTATTTGTTTAATCACTTGCCTCTTAAATATATACCTGTACATATATAGATCTTTCTGCCATTAAATGAAGGCAATGAGCATTGGTATTGCGCGCTAGTTCATTTCGTCAGACTTGAATTTGTAACTTAAATGTTCTCTATCCTAAATCATGTTTGATTATTAGATGCAACATCTTGATGCTGTGCTTCTCCACCAGTTCGGGGATAACTACTCTCATGAAGTTTCGTCCTTTATAATTGACACCCCTAACATTCCAAAACAGACAAATGGGTGTGTGTTATAAAATTAAATTGCATTTCTTTAATTCATCCTGTACCCACGTAATAAGTTTGGAATCTCAATTTTCATTTTCTATGGTATTTGAATTGCATGCAGTGTTGATTGTGGTGTTTATGTTATCAATTTCATGAAGGCGTTCGAAGTAGAGCAAATGGATGCAATTGGAATAAGTTTCAGAAAAAAGTTTTTTCTCTCTCTTATGAAGTTTATATTGCTGATTGTTGTTGCAGATCACTTAGCACGTTTAATTTTCAGTTTGATTCAGCTTATGAGTGCTTCAAGATTGCAATGGAGTTGGTCTTACACCCACAAAACTTGTGGCGCTTTCTTCTACAATCTTATTTGCAGAGGAGGTGATCAATATTATAGACCTGGGTCCAGGGAAAGCATATACTGGAAAGTACTTTTTTTTTTTTTTTGAGCATATCAGTGGAAAGTATTCTGTAGAGGGAAAACAATTTTAAAGTGAAAAGATATTTCCTTTAAAAGACATATGACAGGGGAAAGCATTGCGCAAGCTGAAAACACTTTCAAATAATTGTTGACTTGATTTGCCATATTGGCTTATCAGGAATGCTGGATTTGGTGCTGGTTCTACGCTTGAACTTACAATATGGCATTCCCGATTATTTCTTTGTGTTTCTCAGATGATTGGACGGCTTAAATGGATGCTGCTTCTATTTTTAAGCTCCAAACTTTGTCCTCCCGGAATAGAAGGGACTTTTTTTGCCTTGCTAATGTCCATTGACAATGCTGGACTTGTGTCATCCTCATGGGGTGGAGGCTTGTTAGCCTTGTTGAACTTGTTAGCTTTGTTAAAGAGGCAGATGATTAGTTAGGCTTAGCATACATCAGGCCATAAAAATGGTTAAATACTATAGTTGATATACACGGATATTCAAGAAACAGGCATAAATTTTCTCTGAGATTCTTCCCACTTTACAATTTCAGATTTGACAATCTTCAACATTCATTGTATTATCAGTCATATAATGTCACAGACGTCTTGTTCTAAACAATCAAGTTGTAGAGGATGAGAAATTAGTGAAAGAACAGGGCTTTTTACTTCTTGACTCTGTTTAAGTGTGTTTGACAACTCCATTAAGGATATCGATGTATACTGTTCCATATTCAGATTTTTTTTTCCTGTAAAAGCATGTTCTAACTAATCATATTTTGTAGTAAGTTCTACGCTTGAACCTACAATATCAGCACCAAAATCATTAATTCTCCGATCTCTCAACATAACTCTGAGATTCAAACAAAAGAGTTAACAGAAATCATACTTCTGAGATTCAGTGGATAAATTGATCAATAGTTGAAGCAACGAACTAACATGAAGATGCATAAAGTATTTGACTTCATTAAGTAACATCTTTTTTCTAATCTACATTCATGTAGAAACAGTCAATTCTTGCATTTTTCTAAGTTGCAATCTTCAAGAATTCATGTATCTGAGAGAGATTGAATTCTGAAACATTTGCTTATCACACGTAATGTATTATGATGTGCAGCAAATCCTGGATTGCCAAGTCACATCAGGCCTGCAAGCCATGAAACAAGAAAATTCACAAATGCCAAGAATACCATACCTGCTATGCAAAATCTGGAAAAGAATGGTTAATAAGGAGACAAAATTCAGTTGGATTGGCAAAGGTTATATACCTGCTTGGATTTGCTAACATCTGCCACATTATCATCCTTGGCATGTGGCACATGTTTGCTGCCTCCAGCTTTATTAACTCTACCATGCGCTGTCTTATTTGATTTCCAGCATTTTCGCCTATCATGCTCGAAGGGCCTGCCAGAAAACACCTCTTAAATACACCCAAACATAGTAAGGACATAAAGTTTGTTGAGCAATTAAGTATATTTATAACTCTATATTCACCAATCAGTATAGGCTGAAAAAGTTCCAAGCCATTGCAAGCCAAAAAATCCTCATTTCATGGCCACATTTGAAACATAGAACTATAGTTTCACTTTGACCAGTGCACTTATCAAACACTATGTTTCAGGTCAAATTACATTTAAAAAAAAGTAATTAAAGCATGCAAAAAAATAATTTTTTTGAGGACAATAAAATATGAATACTTGCAGTTTTTGCATTGTCTTCGTTTTCGCATATGCCCGGATTTTTGCACCTTTTGTCCCCTTGTTGCAGCAATAACTGGATCACCTACATCAAATTCACACTTGTTGATGGGCTTATCCAACGATACTGGAAGTTCCTCAATGGACAGTTAGTTGAAAAGGCCCAATCGGGTAGTGTTTTGGAAAGGAACCAACTAGAGCTGAATAAGGGTTTGGAGAAGGAGAGGCAGGATCATCAGGACCTCTCTAAGGACTTGAATGCGATGGGAATTGATGTTTATGAATCTGGCCTCTGTCAGCAGGAAGAACATATAGGGGGTTCACTTAGGCTTCGTGAGGTGCAGAAACAAGCTGAGGGGGGTAAGAATGAACAGATAGAAGCACTAGGTGTTGGAACAGCCAAGACCCCTATTGTCGAAGGTAGTCTTGCGATGGAGGAGGATAGCACTCTTGCTATACCAGTTGCTAGTAATGGTGGCAATTTGAAGAAAGGGCTAGAAGGAGAGATTCTAATACAGGAGATGTTTGATAAAAATGGGAAAGTGCAAGAGGCAATTAGGAAGCAGTCAGTTAGGTTGACTAGAAAGGTGGCTGCCCCTTCCAAATCTAGAAGACCTTTAAGAGAGCTAAACAGGCAAGGGATTGTTCAAACTGGTGGGGGGAAGAGGAAAACTCTGCTAAAAGATGATGAAATGGATTGTGAGGTAAGTGATAGTCAGATCAGTAAGAAAGCTAAATGTTTCGAGATGATGGTGGTCTTAGAGCCTAACCAAGAGGAGGAGGGGCCCTTCCTTAATGGGGCCTCCAAGAGCAAATGGGGGTTGTGGTGTGGAATTGTCAAGGAGTGGGGAGCCCCTTGACAATTCCCCAGCTGAGGGAGGTTAACAACCTCTTCTCTCCAGATATTATTTTCCTGAGTGAGACTACGAATAGAGAACAGTACATGGCTAGAGTTAAAAGCTGGTTAAAGTTTGACAATAGTGTGGTGACTGAAGCTATGCATAGATCAGGTGGTATGTGCCTCTTATGGAATGATGGAGTTAGAATCATAACCACTCTCCAAACGGCTTTCACTATAGAAGCTAAAATAGGAGGTAGAGATCCTCAGGATGAGTGGTGGTTTATAGGAGTGTATGCTAGCTGTGATGATCAAGTTAGAAAACAACAATGGAAGGTTTTGAAGGAAAGAAAAAGATTGTGGGGAGAGAAATATGTGATTGCTGGAGACTTTAATGATATTATTTCTAATGAAGAGAAATGGGGGGGGGGTGTTCAGAGAGAGGAGAAGAGCTTCAAGGCCTTTAAGGACTTTATTGCTGAAAATAGCTTAGTGGACCTAGGCTATGTGGGTCACCCCTGGACTTGGAGTAACCACTGGGATAATTTAGGGGAAGTAAGGCAACGTTTAGATAGATGTCTTAGCAGCTATGAGTGGAGCCAGAAGTTTGAGGGGGCTGTTTGTAAGCATATAGAGTCTTATGCCTCTGATCATAGTTTGCTCATGCTGGATTCTGAGCCAGCAATTCAGAAAAAGAAAAAAAGATTTTACTTTGACAAGAGATGGGCTCAAAAGGAGGGTATTCAACAGGTTATTGAGAAGGCCTGGAGCAAGGGGGAGCAAGGAACTAAAATGTTCAGTTTGACTAGGAAATTGAGAAATTGGAGGGTTGAAATCTTAAAGTGGAAAAACACCTTCCAAGCAAACTCTAAGGTAAGCATCAAGGACATTAAGAGTAAAATGGAAAACAATGAGAGGTCTAACTTGGAGAACAAAGGGGTAATAAGGACTGATCTTAAGGAACAACTGAAGAAGGCTTATAGGGAGGAGGAATCTTTTTGGAGCCAAAAACCTAGACTGCCATGGCTCAGAGAGGGTGATAAGAACGCTAGCTTCTTCCACGCTTCTGTGAGAGGTAGGAGGAATAGGAATAGAATCCTTAGTGTCCAAAGAGTTGATGGATCTTGGACAAAGAATGAGGAGGACCTTGTAGATGAGATGTCCATGTTCTATAAAAATCTGTTTGCTAGTGAGGGTGAAGGTGACAATTCTGAGGTGTTAAGGGGTATTACTCACTCTATTACTGAGGAGATGAATTTCAACTTGACCAAACCAGTTCTTGAGGAGGAGATAAGATCAGCCATTTTTTCTATGAACCCGGATAAAGCACCAGGTGGTGATGGAATGACCCCTCTGTTCTTTCAAAGGTTCTGGAATGTGATCAAGAAGGATGTAATCCAGGCAGTCCAAGACTTCTTTGTGTCTGGTTGCATGCTGAAATCCATTAACCACACTATCATTTCTTTGATACCCAAGGTTCTGAACCCCACTTGTTTGAAAAACTATAGGCCTATAAGTTTGTGTAGTGTTTTGTACAAGATCATCTCAAAAATTTTGGCTAATAGACTGAAACCTGTGCTTGACAAATGTATCTGTAAAAATCAGTCTGCCTTCATCCCTGATAGGCAAATACTTGATAATGTGATTATAGCTCAGGAATACATGCATTATGTGAAAAACAAAAGGCTAGGGAAAGATGGGTATATGGCTATCAAGCTAGACATGGCTAAAGCTTATGATAGGGTGGAATGGCACTTCCTGAAAGCCATGATGCTCAAAATGGGTTTCTGTGAAAAATGGATACACTGGATAGCACGTTGCATGGAGACTGTCTCTTATTCTTTTAACTGCAATGGGGAGGTAAAAGGATTTGTGAAGCCAGGTAGAGGAATAAGACAAGGTGATCCACTATCATCTTATCTTTTTTTGATATGCTCTGAAGGTTTCTCAAATCTACTCCAACGATCTGCTGAGGATAGGAGTGTAAAAGGTGTGAAAATCAGTAGGCAGGGACCAAAGATCACTCATCTTTTCTTTGCTGATGACTCTCTCATTTTCTGTGGAGCTAACGTGCAGCAAGCTGAGGAACTCATGAGAATCTTAAAGGTGTATGAACAAACTTCTGGTCAACTGATCAACTTAGAGAAGTCATCAGTGATTTTTAGTAAGAATGTAGACAGTAGGCAGAAAAGAGAGATTTGCAGCACCCTAGGGGGTATGGAAGAAGTGAAACAAGGCAAGTATCTTGGTCTACCCATGGTGGTTTCAAGGACAAAAGACCAAATTTTTGGTTACATAAAAGAAAACATCAACAGAAGACTGGAAAGCTGGAAGAATAAGCTTTTAAGCCATGCAGGGAAGGAAGTTATGCTCAAAGCAGTCACTATGGCCATGCCCACATACGCCATGTCGTGCTTCAAATTGCCAAGGAAACTTTGTAAGGATCTTAGTTCAGCTATGGCAAACTACTGGTGGGGGGAAGCTAATGGAAAAAACAAAATGCATTGGGTTTCTTGGAGGAAAATGGCTAGGGATAGAAAGGAAGGAGGACTGGGGTTTAAGGATTTGGAAGCTTTCAATATTGCCTTATTAGGAAAACAGATTTGGAGGTTAATCACCAAGCCTAATCTCCTAGTGAGTAAGGTATTGAAAGCCAGGTATTATCCTAAGGGGTCAATCTTTAATTGCAAAGTGCAAGGTGGTGCTTCGTGGTTCTGGAAAGGACTGATGAGTGCGAGGGGAATGGTGGAGGAAGGTGCACTGACGAGAATTGGTAATGGGTGTAGTACGAAAATATGGGAACACAAGTGGATTCCAAAAGCCCCAAATGGCAGGCCATCGACACCAAGACCTCAAAACTGTGAGTATGAAACAGTCCAGCAATTGATCAGTAATAGAAGATGGAACTCAAATATAATATTTAGGCTCTTCAACAAATCTGATGCTGAAAGGATACTCAGTATTCCGATAAGTTTAGCAGGTAGAGCAGATTCAAATTTCTAGAAATATAGTGAAGGGGGTGTGTATACAGTAAGATCAGGCTACAAGAGATTGATGGATGATAGCTCAGGTCCAATAACAAAAATGGAGAATGCTGGGACAAGCCTTGAAGCTGGTAGTAACCAAAGCAAGACTCTGTGGAACACTTTGTGGAAGCTCAACATCAAACATAAAGTTAAAATCTTTATCTGGAAGTGTATCAATGGTGCTTTACCAGTCAGAGAGGCTATACACAAGAGCGCTGCATTAGGGGATCCAATGTGTAAAGGATGTGGAGAAGAGCTTGAGACAATAGAGCACACCTTATTGCAATGCCCTCTAGCACAGAAGATTTCGAAAGTAGCTCCATTAATTTGGGATGGAGCAAAAGACCAGACAGGGAACTTTCAAAGATGGTGGAGCACAATCACAGAGGCTAGGAAAAGACAGGAAGGAAGAAGCCACATGGGACTCACGGCTAATATACTGTGGCAGATTTGGAAGGACAGAAACAAGAGGGAGTTTGAACAACATACCTGCAGCCAACCATGTAGTGTTATTAAAAAAGCACACAAGGAATGGCTGGAACTAGAGAATTTAGAGTCTAAGAAGAACTCCAGGAGTACAACAGAAACACTGACAACGCTGGAAGAGGGCTATCATGAACAAGAAAGCATTGACCTCGCAGTTCTGAAGGTGGCAACCAGTAGCATACAAAGACCTGCAGTGCTGGGAATTGGAGTTGATATTACTAGAACGCCAAATGAGGCAAAGGAGCTGTGGGCCTTAAAAGACAGAAGCTCGGGAGACAAAAATATTGATGATGCTACAGCTGTTCAACTGATTTTATGCAAAGCATTGGAAAGACAGTGGAGCAACATCAGTATACAAATTCACAACAAGGACCTACTGAAGCGTCTTAAGTCTGGTAAATCCTCAGACTGCAGATTGACAACAATCCTTGAAGATATATTATGCTTAAAGTCTTTGTTTCGAATGTGCTCGTTTGGCTTAGTTAATTATGATGATAAGGATGCTTGTGCTAATGTTAGCTCATATGCCTTAGGCATTTTGTTGGATGAGGAATTTCTTGTTCCTCCGTGTCATTGAACACGTGCTGTACATATGATCGGGCCTTTGCTCGAATTGTAAATTCTTCTTACTGATCAATGCAAGTAATCTAACGTTTCAAAAAAAAAAAAGAAAAAAGATGGGCTTATCCTTTACATTAGCCTGTTGCTTACCTTTACAGACTCCATCAAGCTCAGTCTCCCATAAATGCTTGTAATAAGAAGATGAATTTGTGATGCATTCTCTAGCTCCATCATATCCTTTTTGTGTCTTTGCAACATAAAAACACATTCGGTTACTGATTGTACATAATGCACCAAATTGAGCTGTTTCAATTGCAGATTCCGCGGTTTGACCCAAATCAGTGCATTTATTTGTTGGCTTTGCATTTCAAGTCCATCTTATAGTTATGCAACATTTGGGAATTTTGTCCATATCTTCAGCTTTCATCACTGCAAATGCATGGGAGCAAGGAATTCCATCTGATTCAAGTTTCATGCAAGAATTCCATCATTGTCACCATAATTCTTATGAGACAAATATCATTACCATAATCCATTGATCCCAAATGTTTGACATCCATTTCTTCGTCAAGAAGACAAATTCTTTTCCTCTTCAGGAAGAAAATTCAATTATTATCATAAATCAAAGCGTTAATTTGAGAAATCTCTCCTGAGGTTTTCTCCGATTACACCTAGCACCCTTCAACTTTCAAAAATTACACCTATCACCCTTAGAGTGACAACTTTTGGAGATTGTTTCCCTTATTCAGTGGTCAACTGCGACATACTAGGAGAAAATTTTGGGGAACTTCCCTTTTTCTGTTTTTTAGTAATTTCCAAAGAAGATAGAGGTCAGGCTCAACTAGGAGTCTTCCCTTCTACTCCTTTTGCTAGTCGGATAGGCAGTTGGAATTAGAGAGGAACATAGCAGACAATCTTGACTGCATGGGATTTTGACCTTTTCGTCTTTTTATGGCTATTGATTCCATCGTATGTCAGAACCTAAGAAGAAACAATTTAGTCATTCTTGGTAGTTTTGCATTGTTCTTAATTCCATTGGCTTTTTCATCTCAATTTTGGAGGCAATGTACGCAACAATTACTTCTGCAATTTTGCGTGGGTTTTTGTCAACGGAGATGAACTAAGTCTATACTTCTGGTTAAGGAACAACGGAGGATTTGGTTTGACTTAAATTGTGAGATCTAACTGTTTTTAGTTTTCCTATTATTCCCTGGTATTCGTATATTTTTTGCTTTATTTTCTTATGGTTGTTGTATTATTCAATTGTCTCGGGCCTGGATGTTAGACTAATTCAATAATCTAGAGCCAATTAGAATAATTAAATCCATAATTATTTGATTGTTCTAAATTAGTGGCAACTGGTATAATCGGGATTATGTCAGGGAAATATACGGGCTAATTTGTAAACAACCCTCGTAGCGTGTTATTTGGATAGAACAGGGTTTTTCTAAATCTTAAAGCAATTATGAAATTTAATTCTACGGTCGTACCACGATCATTTTGCAATTAGGGTAATAGCTAACATTCATACCTTAGCTGTCAATAATTAAGGAGAAATTGATTGTCATCACTCGTTTGACAATTATAACTTATTTATTAGTTTATATGTGGAATTATTCTTGCATCGATGATCAATTAGGTGAACCATTTCCAAAGTTGCTTCTTGACTAGAGCTGTCCAATACTATTTGAGTTTTTACCTTATTGCTATTTAATTTTTATTTAATTGCAATATTCGATTAGTATAGCCTATTGTCGATTTCCATAAAATTCCCCCATAACTTGAACTTAGTAGAAACGAATTACTCCCAGTCCCTGAGGATACGACCCTACTTGCCCTATATACAAATTAACAAGTTCTCGTGAATAAATTCTGGTATATCGGATTTAGCAAACTCTTCGGAGTTAGGGTGAATTTAGTAACTCATTACACATCCAAAATCTCTGCTCCAGTACTAGAATTGACTCGAAACTGCTTTTGTTGGCAACTAGGATTATCATTATTATTATTGTACAGGCTTGACACCTATCAGTGCAATAAGTACAAGAAGCTTCTTATCTATACTACCGGAGAGGACACTTGCATAGGATTATTTTCAACCTGTCTGGTGCTTAAGATGTATAAAGTAGCTTGGAAACAAGATATCAATATCATTCACCAAAAATTGCAGCAACTGATGCATCAATCAAATATTGATTGCTCTCTACAATTTTATTGAGATTACAAAATCAATTTGATGAATTCCAAGTACAACATGACCAGACTCTTAACTGCATAGCTCTAAGTATACAATCAAGTAGTTCTCATGCCTAGGCTAAGTACCACTACTACTCTTTTGTAGTTTTCGAAATATTTGTTTGATTACCATCATCTATGGACTACAAAATGTCATTGTATCTCAATTTTGTTAACATGCATACTATATATTAGCTAAGATCTTCACCATATTCCTTAATATTAACAAAAATCTGGAGAAATTAAAAAGCTCATGCTTTTTTTTTTTTTTTGTATAAGAAGGAGGTGAAACTGATTTTTATCTACTCTGGTGGAGTTGAAACTAAAAACCCACAATGTCAAGAGCACCCTAGCCTCTTTCGCATTCAATTGCACTTGTTAATTGTCTTTCACCAGATGACTAATTTTCTTCTAACTATCATCATCTCTTCATTGGCAACTATATGCTCAGGTGGGATTAGCTAAGAAAGCCCACCATCAGGCATATATACTCCAAAAATGGCACTCGAATTGTGCGCCAAAAATTATAGTAATCTTGTTCTTTCAATTTTCAATTAATATAGCTTCAATTTTTTTTATTTTTGCAGCATTTTCCTGTGCAAGAATTCTTAATAATAGGGGATAGCATTGTAATTTCTCCTTTACTGATTGGGACAACATGTCACTTCATTCTGCCAAGGGTGGTCAGTGTGATTTCTCAAAGTTAAGGGGCGCCAAGTGTGATTAGGGAAAACCTCAAGGGAGGTTTCCAAAAGTAACCCTAAATCAATTTGATCATCATATACTTTCAGGCTTTTTAAAGAAATTGGCCATGTCAAGATGTTATTTTAATTGATCAAATGTACTTCAGGACATTTGTCTTCAAGATCCTTATTTTCTTCTTCTCATCATTATTATCCCACCTCAAGTGGAAATTTTTGCTCTTGCCATGGTGAAATACATATTTACCAAAATCATAGTCATGGCTACAACCATACCTAGTAAGTTGAACTTTTAGTCACATTCACTTATAGGAATGGACTAGAAGTAGCATGCAATAAGTAAAGAATACTTCTCAAATTTTTCTCTCAATATTGCTACTACATGAGCATATTCGAGAAATCAATTGTGGAGAATATCATTTTCATCGTATCTCAAGAGTAATATTTTCTCGACACAATTTCAACTAAGAAGTAATGCTGAATATGGTAGAATTATGTTCATTCAGCCATAGGTAAATTTATCATATCAGACTTTTGAATGATTGACCATCTTCAAGCGGTCAGGTATTTTCTTTAAAAAATGACCATTTTGAGGTGGTCGAATCTTTCTCATTAAAGTATTTCAAAGGACAAATGGATCTTCAAGCATAATTGATTTTCTATAATAGCACCTCCAAAACTCATTGCATCAAGATGTAAGTATCCATAACAAATAATTCTTATGATAATAAAGATAAATAAATATTACCTCAAAGATGTTGAAAAGTATATGTTTGTACTTAGTGTTGCTCAGTAGTAAGCACTTATACCTTGCGATCATTCAAAGATTAGCCATAAGAAATTGAAATAAGTTTGTGGGAAAGAAATTTACCTCAAGGAGAGCTTAAGAATCGAGCCCATATGTTCAACCACCATTTGAAGTAAAGACTCATGCTTCACCTCCGCTGAAGATAGAGACTCATGCTTTACATTTGCTCAAAAGTAGAGATTCGTGTCAATAATGTATTGTGAAACTAATAAAATAAACTACTAAATAAGGATTGGAATAGTAGAGAAAGAAATAGAGAGAGAATAGAGAACTATTTTCTTATTATTTCAACTGATCGAAAGTTGTTGTTACAAGAGAGGTTAGGATACCTCTATATATAGGTAATACAAAATAAAAAATACATGAACCCTATTAAATACTCACTCATGAATTTAGTACTACAAGTACATGAATTGAATAACTCCATTAATGAACTAACTAATAACGAAAAGATTCATCCAATGTACTAATGAATCTTGTGAAGGATTCATGAATCAATCTTCACAAAAATACAAATGAACATCCTCATCTTTAGTTGTTTCATAACACATCATATATTTTAATGATGGTTGTGCTTCTAACTTGAACCCCATTTTTAATATGCAATAATTTCAGAAACCTCCATTAAGGTTTCTAAGAGTTTCACTTAGCTTCCTTAAAGTTTTAAAAGTATTACTTACCTCCCCAATTTTCAAATATTTGTAACATTCTCAATCAATTCAAATTGTATGATTAAATTATAAATTCTAGGAAAGAGAAAAGAATTTCTTTTCAAGAATGCCCTTTTGTTGCCTTATTTTTTTAAAAAATTGTAAGTATGATAATCAAATGTTAAAAATAAGGACAAGAAGTATGAAGATTTACTTTTTTTGAAAGGGACAAAATATAGTAACTGTAACCATAAGCAAAATGCTTTTTAAAGTAAAAATAAATAATAAAAGTATATTTAACATGTTTTCAAATTACAGAAGAATTGTTTCCTTCAGGGTATGTCTATTTGGAAAAATTGAGTTCACATAATTAGAAATGAACCCAATATTATTGTTATTATTTTCTTGGTAAAAACATAGATTTCTTCCACAAAAGTGTTGCAAATCAGGGAGTTAGCTATGATTTTAAAACTTCAATATTAGGCTCATCTCCATTTATCCATATGCTTATTGTGTGAACCAAATGGGAAAATCTTTCTTTTTATATAAAATGTTTTGAAAAAATTTAATAAATTTTATAAATTATTTAGAATCTTTAATTTTTATTTATCTTGATCGATGACTTGAAGATTTAGAAAAGGAAAAAAATTTAAAATATACATTTAAAATTTATTTGAGATGTTTAGAAGGTGAAAAATGTTATTTTCTTCTTCTTTACAATATTTTAAGTAGTTGTTATATGCATTGTTAATTATTTATAATTTATCAATTTTAAATTTTGTCTCCAAATTATAGATAAGATTTGCTAAAGGATGTCTAAACATCAAACTCATAATTTTTTAGTAAAAAAATGCATCCATCAAGTTTTAAGTGTCAATGGATTTTACATTGATTTGTCACTATAACAAAGGAACCACAACAAAGGACAACAAGAGGATAACTTTGAAAGGAAATAATTTTCCCTTTCCTAAACATAGTATTTTAAACATATAATTTAAATTAGGGTGAGAATGTTAAAACAATTTGAAAATAGGGAAAGCTAGTAATATTTTTAAGACTTCAAGGGTGTCAAGTGAAATTGATAGAAACATCAAGGGAGGTTTATGAAATTTTCCCTTTTAATATATTTGAGACTAATTACATGGTACGAACATTGAGTTTCTAGTTTACTAATATATGTTTCATTGAATTACATTTCTTTTACATTTCTTTTAAATTCATCCTCCCACTCAGTTTTTCATGTTGTTTCACTTCGACTATAAATTTTGGTAGAAAACGATTGCAAAGTGGTGAAAATAGTTATTTATATATAGGTTTGTCTCTCTTAGGGCCCTCCCATTGCTTCTCCCTTAGTCTTGTCCTTTCTTTTCCTTATGTGTCAAAAGTTGTGTGCTAAAAACAGCTTTTTTGGACGAAAGGGCCAAATTCATATACACCAACTTGTTCAAGGATTTAAATAATATATAAAATAGATGAGGGGACAAAACGTACAAATGTGACGCTCCCACTTCTCCCTAAGGCGAACCAAAGGGTATCCGCGGGACGCCTGCCCAACTCTCGCCAGGACTCACTACAATCTACAATTCAAACGCTCGAAATACTTCAATATAACTTCAATATATAATTAACGTACTCCAAAATATTGCACGCTTACAAGTACTTAACTTTCAAGCTTAATACAAACCAAAAGAACATGTACTACAACCATCCGTTATAATACAACTTAAAATCTTCAAATAAAACAATCTAGTACTATTCACGAGCACTCTTGGTCTCGAACCCTGTTAAGGAAAACAAAAACGTGGAATGAGCTACACAGCCCAGTGAGGTTCCAAGACACTCTAGCAGTTCTAATAAATCAAGTAATTTGAGCATACCACATATATGGTTCCAGGTTGCATATTGGGCACATTAGCATGAGACGGTGTTCATTGTACGATTAATTGAGCATAACACAGATATAGTTCGAGATTGCACATTGGCACATTAGCATGGAACAGTTATCATTACGCAAAATAAACACATAATGAAGGATACGGTGTTCCAGTGGAACCATTTCGGTCAACTTCGCCTTATAACTCCAGTGATCCCCTCGGTTGTCTGGCCATCACCTTATCCCTCCAGTGTTAATACTCGAGTATACCGAAACGGTGTCCCAGGGTTCCAACCTACCCGACCGAGCCCAGTCCTGGCTCGAGTAGGTTAGTAACCAAGGGCAGGGCCCAGTTCAGCTTAGAGCTTACAACATGCACAAGTAATCAAGCAAATTGATAAACGGTAAACGGTATACGGTGAACGGTAAGAAAATTTGTTATTTTAGTAGGTCGGGTGAGATAAAGTACACACTCGTCTTAAAATGATGGCAATTTCATAGGAGCAATTATAGGCAACATTTAACATTTAAACACATAAGCAATGTGCGGTAATTTCGTATGAACACATAATTTACGGTAATCAGGTAATCAAATAGTCAAATAAATCGGTAAACGGTAAGTAATTATGGTTAACGGTAAACGGTAATCGGTAATTGGTAAACGGTAAACAGTAAACGGTAGTAGTTCACGGTTAATCGGTAGACATTTATCATTTTAGTAGGCCGCCTATTGGCCATCTATTTTTATCACTTAAGAGTCGAGGAGATTCACTCCAATCGACTTATGTAGCCATAGCATATGTGAGAACCCGGAAAATTTTCACATTTTTCAAATATTATTTTATTTCTGTGCCCACATTTTGTTACTATCCTTGAAAATATTAAATGTTTTACACATTTTACAAGTAAGTATGATTTTTAAATCATTTTCCTAGTATAAGTTAGTGTACGTAACTTGAAGTGCATTTGTTCGATGTGGGGCCCGCTAGTGCGTTATAATTTTTCCGATTTGGTGATGAAATATTAAGTGATATTATTTTCCATGGTACTAGGAGATAATTAGAGGTTGATTAGGTAGACTAATTATTGGAAGGTGATAGGATAAGCTTGGAAGCTTCAAGATGTCTTGTGTCTTGTTTTGATTGGATGTGGACTTTTGACCAAGAAGATGTAACTTTCTTAAAACCAAAATTGACCCAAAATTCCTTCATTTTCTTCTTCCTTTTGGCCGGCTCTCTTGAGGAACAAAACAAGGAAAACCTCTTCAATTTCTAGCTTCTAATCTTGCTCAAATCTTGTGATCTAACCAACCAAATTGAAAACCCTTCCATACAAGTAATCACTAAGGAGAACTAAGGGCTTTGGTGGAGTTGATTTGGAGGAACAAGGACTAAGCTACCATTTCCTTTGAGGTCTTGAGGTAATTTGCTAAGAACATCCTTATTTGCTTCTAGTAGATGGAAATTAATGGCTTGTGGTTGTTACTTGGGTGGTTTTGTGCATTAGTTCTTAGCTATGAGTAGTGATATGTTGAATTCCAGTTTTATAGTGAAATTTCTGCCCTGTCTGACCTGTGTTATTCGGCCATGATGGAGGCCGAATTAGACTTATCTCAAAACATGAAAGTTGTAGAGAATTGAGTGTAGAGTATGCCTGTAAACTTTCAGCTCAATCGGAGCATGGTAGCCTGTGAAATGACTATTTTACCCTTACTTCCCTGTTTCTGTCCGGAAATGATTTTCAGCTTCTGTATTTGGCTTGTTTGGCTGGGAAGATTAATGAATTAGCTTTTGATGCCTTCTTAGGAATTGTAGCCTTGTATCTTAGCTTTCCAATGGCTTTGGAATCAATTGAATCGAAGTTGTGTGTGCTGAGATATGATTAAATTAGGGTTGTGTGGTTGGTTGTGAATCTTCCAATTGGGTGTATTTTTAAGGTTGTTGGATAGTCTATGATTTGTATATGAGATTGGGGTTGAATGTTGTGAATTTGGTGGCTTGTTATAGCCTGGAAAAGTAAGGAAAACAAGGGGTTATGCCGTCCGTTTATTTTCTCGAAGTTAGAGTAAATGAAATGGGATTCGAAATGTGATTTGGTGATGCATTAGACTTACTTTGCTTAGAGTAACTTAGTGCCACTTTAGTAGAATTATATGAGCTATTTCACTTGCACTTATACATTTTCGTTTTAACCATGATACGTAGCCACAAATATCGATTTTTGTACTTCAAGTATTTGCTCATCTTCGTCCGAAACAAAAAGGAGTGGCTTAAGGTTTCCGGCCACGAAAACCTATTTTAACGAATGAGATTTTAATATGAATTTAAGGTGTTTTATCTTCCTCTTGCATATGAATTTTATCCAAAACACTTGTTATATGTTAATTCTTGTAGATGTGTTTGTTTTGAGCCAAAAACACGTTTTACGAAAAAGAGGAAAAGCTACTGTTCACTATCCGGCCGTGTATCCGGCCAATTATTGGCCGGATTGATGGCCGGATTGACAGAGAAAGGTTTTACTGTTCACAATCCGGCCGTATATCCGGCCAACTCTTGGCCGGATTGCTGGCCGGATTGATAAGGGAAGATGAAAAAAATTAGGGTTGCTCTCTGCCTTGAATCCGGCCGACTATCCGGCCGGATATCCGGCCAATTTCTGGCCGGATTCTGACGTGGCATTGTTTCAAATTTTTCCGATTTAATTTTCTAAAATCTTTTGAGCTTAGTTTTATGTTTGATTTGGAAAACCTTTAGTTACTCATTTCCTTTGATCAAAATGTACCCTTTTCACTTTCAAAAATCATACTTTCCCTTGTACTCGTTTTATTCCGATTTTCTTTGATTTGCCTAAATATTTTGATGATTGAACCATAATATTTCTCATGATTGTTATTAGGGTTTCTTGGTGACCAAAGTTGATATCCGGAGGGATACTTTGGACGTTATTTTGCTTATTAGGTGAGTGTTCTGTATACGTTTTGTTTCTAATGACTATGTGACTTGATGTGACTATCTGGATTGTTCCTTTAGTAAGAAATTGATGTACGTTATATTTCATTGATTATGTGGCTAGTTGGAAAACTTGATTAAATGTTAAATGTTCTCAATGATTGTTAAAACGATTTTTGATAGGCGAGTGTGTACTTTATCGCACTCGACCTAAACGAACGTGAAATTTTCAATGATTGAATAATTAAATGTTAATTGTGCATGAATGTAAGCCTTCGGGCTGAACTGGGCCCCTGCCCTTTGTTACTGGTCGACTCGAGCCAGAAGCGGACTCGGTCGGGCGACTAGTGACCCTGGGTGAATGTTTGGTATACTCGAGTATGACCACGAGGTTGGCGGAAGCTGGGAAATGAAATGAAATGAATGAACGAACGAATAGCTCCTCGTGAGCGTGTATCCTTTTATAGTGGATGTGACTATTGTTTTATACCGTAAATGTTATCTGGATTATCTGTTATTACATGCTTAACGTTCTTGTTTAACTGCTGGTTAAGTATATAGAATCTCGCTGGGCTTTTAGCTCATACCACGTTGTTTGTTTTCCTTAACAGGGGTTGCGAGCACGAGCGCGAGACCTGTATAGAATATAATAGTCTAGTTTGGATTTGAATTCTTTTGTTTTAACTTTTGTTTTCGCTCTAGTGCTTGGATAAGGTTGAGTGTATTGGGAATCCAGAGCTTTTGTATACATTTGGGACTGTACTTATGGTTAAGATTGAGATGAATGTAATTTATATGGTTCAAGTTTGGGTATTGTTTTCGCTTATTCTTGAGGCTTTATCTTATTTTACTTGATGTGAGTGAACGAGTCCTGGCGAGAGCTGGGCAGGCGGTCCGCCGAACCCTTTGGTTCGCCTTAGGGTAAGGTGGGGCTGTCACAGCATAGTCAATCATTGAAACGCTTCATGTAAATATGCATTTCAAATATTTCATATCGAATAATCCAAGTACATTTTTCTTAAATGAGAACGAGTGCGGAAACACATAACACATAATGACCATGGATTGGATATATCATAGGCTATTCAAATCACGTACTCCTATATGGAACACTCACCAATTCAAAATAGAAAGTAAGTGCTCAAACAGTGTTTAGGCGTCCACTTCGAGTTCCTCTTGAAGGTCCCCTTGAGCGCCTGAACAAATAACCATCAACTATTACACAATATCACTTAGAACCCCTACTTATCGAAGAAGGTTGCACTAGTATACAATCTAAGGAGAATTCATGAATTGATGTGTGCCAAAAGTTGTGTGCTAAAAACAACTTTTTTGGACGAAAGGGCCAAATTCATATACGCCAACTTGTTCAAGGGTTTAAATATTATATAAAATAGATGAGGGGACAAAAACATACAAAAGTAATAGTTTGAGTGCTGGCTGGGCAATTTACTCGGCATAAAAAACAAAGCAATATCGAGGCATTTGACAGAGAAAAATAAGAGTTGAAAAAATGAGATTTATTGGGTATTTGGGTGGTATCAAAATGGGTCTAGCCCACTTTAGCCTGGCCCATATTGGTTCCAAGATCAATATGCAATAGTTTGGGTATCGCCCAAATTCTGCTATCCTCCTCTTTTGCCATCTTTACCGACCGAATTCAATTGTATTTCCCAATCCACATTCAAAAACCAAGAGATTTTTGTACAAGTTCAAAGTTGACAAGTATAGTTTTTTCATTTTCTTGCAAGAAATTACATCATACATTGTACATGGAACCTTGAATATTTTAAACTTTTTGGTGAAAGTAAGAAGCATTAATTTAGACTCACTTGGTCCTAATTATCCTAGACTTAAAATTAATGATATAAAAGAAAGGAAGTTCTTAATCAATGTTGCAAAGAAATCAATTCTGATATAAAAATGTTCAAAAGTTCATTCTAAGAATTCATGTCCTGCCTGGATCATCATTCCTCACGACATATTGAAGAAAAGCAATCAGATGCTGACTCAAAGGGAAAACCATGCATGGCAACAGATGACGAATCTGAGAATAACACAAAAACAATTGTGCAGAGTTCAACGTGTGCCATGTAGTTAAACTTGTGAAAACATAGCAACAGGTGACTGATGACTAACACAAAAACACTGCATATAAAAAAGAAAAAAGAATTCAAATTTTGATTTATTTTTGTTAGTTCAAATCTTGCAATGTCTTAGATTAAAGTGTCAAAGTGACCGAAATAATCATTCATAACGGAACCTATAAAAATGTTGAAATTATCTTTATTTAAAAATTAAAATGGCTAAAGTGACCAAAATATATAAATATAATATACATGAGGCACACTAACCTCATATGGTTTTATGTTTTACTGTATAACTCCTATACGGTTTAATGTGTTACCATATAACCTCCTTATAGTTTTCAAAATATACACATGACTCTCCTGTAGTTAATAAATAATTTTCAACTTTACATAGGAATAGTTTTGACATTTTAAGTGATTCCATTATGAATTATAAATTTCGTCACTTTATAACACTTTAATCCAAATTATGAAGGGTTATGTATAACTCTTGAAACCATAGAGAATTATGTACAAAAATACTAAATCGCAAAGGGGTAAAGTGTAGTTTGCTCTAAATTATTTGATTTTTCCTTGCTGGTGAGTAAGACATGGTCATCCTTAATGGTGCCATCACGATTATGGTCAATGAAAATATATATTAAGTAAACATAGGCATATATTGGTAGACATGCATACTTATCCGCCACTAAAGGAGAATTCAGATTTCTGCAAGTTGACATCCCAAAAATCGTTATCTCATTCTACCACATCATTTCAAAAGTGATAATAAACAGATTTGCAGAATTCATGTTATGAAAGTCCAAACTGTTACTCATGCATGAGGACTTCAATCACGAACAAGGTCAGATACGCTAATGTTAATTCCAATCCACCATTTACCATCACACTCTCTTATGGACTGTCCGACCAGATCCTTCTATATGGATTGGCGCCCTTTTATCAGCCCCAAAGCTTCCGTTTTGCCAGTTTTGTTTTCCTTGATACTGCATTCTTTCCTTGTGAACTCGTTTCACTCTCAAGTTCCAGCAAGAGATTTCGTTTGTGCTGATTAGCACTGCTTTTCCCTTTTTTGGGGTTGTCATCATCCATAATCTTTCCATTAACTGCTTTCAACAAAATGACAGATTCAAGATCATTAATGAAACTTCCATCATAGAATCAAACAAGTTAAACGAAAAATTCATGAAGTACCAAGACATGACAAAATGAGAGATCCTGCCAAACGACAGATTCAAGACATAACATCACATGATGCTGTTCAAAGTTTTCTCCATATCAACGTAAGAGACCTCAGCAAATTGTAGCAATATAAAACTCAATGCTTATTGCCTTGTTCTACCTCTCCTAACGTATCATGAGCAAGACTATAAGCATTCTCTTACCATCAATAACAAGTCCATTTCAGAATTTGTCAAGACAATAACAAGATGCAAGTATTCACAATATTTATTCCATGATTCAGGCATAAAAATTTTTATCATAAGTAGATCCCCTAAAGATTGATTGTTTATTGTTTTTTTTTTTTTTGTTTAACAATAACAAGTCTTTTCCTCCTATCTAGCAGGACAACATTAGATCAAGTGACAGACACTATTGCCAAAAAAGATGGCTAATGCTAAATACTGAGAATTGAGTTCATGGAAAGGGATAAAGATTTCCTGTTCCTTAGCTAAAAAGTTATGTGGCTATAAAAGAGGAAGTGGATGGATTGAGTGGGTGATAGAGTCGTGGAAGTACTTCCTTTACTTTCAGAAATATCATATCAGACAAAAAAAAAATGGTCTGCCAAACTTTTTTTGGCAGAATGCACAAGTATTACTGAATCAGATGCATACCCATAATAAGCCCATCTATTCATGTGTAAAATTCATTCTTCATATAAAAGGAAGAAATTGTAAAAGAAGGATTCAAAGAAAGACAGAAACTAGAGAAGAAATATCCTACCCCTAATCGTAGAATACTCTTGTTGTGCCAAAGGCGTTGCCGCACTGTCATCAATGAAGCTATCGTTGAAGTCGTATCTGTTTTCTTCATTGCTGCCATCAGTAAAGCTATCGGTATCTCCAATATCCTCTTCACTTGCAATCATAAATTTTCCTTTGTAATTGGCATTGTATCTGCTATAAAAGCCACTAACAAAAACAAACTAGTAAAGGAAGTTCCGAAAACTTCATAAAAGGCTAAGTTCCTTCTTCCGAATAATGCAGCTGGCAACAAGAAGTCCTACTTTACTTCATTGTTATTGGTCCACCACAATGAAAACTCACCTCACAATGAAAACTCGCCTCTCCTTGTCTAGTTAGACCAAAATCAAGAATGTAGTTCATTTACTGACTTCACAATTTCATTGTTGACTACATTAGCTATATGACAATTAAGACTGTCAAAAAAGTGAAGATGAGAAAATAGTTCAATTAAGCATAAGGATACTTCTTAAAGTCGTCTAGTCCAGTAGAAGAACTTCTCGTGGCAACGACTGGACTTGGAGCAAGATAATAACCAGAAAGATGAATTCCTCTTGGACCAGAAACAGAGAAAATAACATCTTCGGATTCCTCAAATTCAAGATCCATGATAGGGTGTTAATTGTTAGTAATTTTATTGTTAATTTTCCTCTTTGTCCTTGCCAAATATTGCTTTAATTGTCAACATATACTTATATTTAGCATTTGGACTCAATTTCAGGAAGTGGAGCAGAAAATGGATATCTTCTTGCAACAAATACTCCATGTGGAAAATTTCTAAAAGAAAATACAAGTTAGGCTCCATTTTGATGATTATGCTGGAATTGATGATTGTTGTGGACTCCTCCATTGTGATGATTGTAGAGAATTTGATGATTATGCTGGAATTGATGATTGTTGTGGACTCCTCCATTGTGATGATTGTAGAGAATTTGATGATTATGTTGGAATTTATTAAGATTGTTGTTTTCTTTTATTATCCAATTGGGACCATATAAGTTAGGTAGTGAATTGCTTTTGATTCTTCTTTTGGGAGATGCATTCATTAGCCATTTGTTGGCTTTGATGATTGTAGGAATTTTCCACTAGTGCTCTAATAAAATAAGGTATAACTATTAGATTAGTGTTTCTTTTATTAGACTAGTTAGCCTATAAATAGGAGTGTTTATGGAGAGAAGTCATGGTGTGTAGAATAGGAGCTTGTTCTTTACTTTGTTTTGTGGTGTGCAAGTTTTCTTCAAAGAGTCTAAGGAGACTCAAAATCTTATTCTAAACTATTAGTGAATTATTTATGTCTTTGAATTCAATTAAATTGTGTGGGAATTTTCTTATGAGGCGTGGCTAATCTTCTCATCTAGTCAAGGATCAACGCGACGATGCAGTCCCAAATATCTGTGAGATCGAATTAATTTTCATGTGTTCCTTAATTTATTAATATTTGCATGTTTTCTATTTGAATTTTTATGGAATTATTTTGTTAATTGGACATCAAGGGCCCGATGTACAATTTGACTTATTAATCTCCTGTCAACTTAATTAATTAAATCCGTAATTGTTTAATTGATTAATATTAGTGGCAACTAGTGTTTTCATATACTAGGAAAATGTGCAATCTGATTGAAATAACCCTCGTAGTGTGTTATTGATTTGGGTTAGACTTTTCTAGTTTTTAAAGCAATTAGGAAATTAATTCCTACGGTCGTACCTAGGAATATTTCCTGATTAGAAATAATCAACGGTCGTACCTTGGTTATCAATAAATTAAGGAAGAGCTGGTCGTCAGAATTTATCGGCGACTATAACTAACCTGTTAATAAAATTAAGTGAACCTTCTTTGCATCAATGATCGGATGAATGGACTGTATCTGAGAAGTTGTATCCTTGGCTAGAATTTATTTATTATTTATTTAATCTCTGTTTACATTCGTGTTAATTAATCATTTATTTTTGGTTGAATTATTTAATTGTCATTATTTTTCTGATAAAAATCCCCTGTGTCCCGAACTTAAAAAGAAGCGAATTTTTTCCAGTCCCTGTGGATTCGACCCTACTCACTACTATACACAGAAAATTTGTATTCTTTTCGAGTAGGCATTTATTATTGCACAGGTTTGGCACCTGTCAATTTTTGGCGCCGTTGCCGGGGACTGGCGTTAATTATTTGTTTCTTTTTAAGTTAATTTTTGTTCCAATTTTCTGATTTTTTTTTTCTAGTTTATGCCTCGCTCTTCTCGTACAGGGGAATTAATTTTCGACCCTGAAATAGAGAAGACCGCGCGTAGAACAAGGAAAGAAACCAGACGGCTCAGGGAGGAGCAGTACAGTGCTACATCTCAGAGACCTGACCCAGAAGTTGAACCAACAGATTCGTTTGGTGACACTTCGAGCGACTCGGATCAGGAGGAAGCCACTATGGCGAATGCACAAACACTAAGGGAGTTGGCTGCCCCTAATCTAAATCAGCAACCTTTATGCATTACTTTCCCAAATTTGAATGATAACACTCCCTTTGAACTAAAATCTGGTCTAATTCACCTCTTGCCATCTTTCCATGGTCTACCAGGTGAGGAGCCCTACAAACACTTGCAAGAATTTGACGTCGTTTGCAACAGCATGAAGCCCCCGGGCATCACAGAAGAGCAGATAAAAATGAGGGCATTCCCTTTCTCCTTGAAGGATTCTGCAAAAGATTGGTTGTACTACTTACCACTAGGTAGCATTACCACGTGGGATCAATTGAAGAAAAAATTTTTGGACAAATATTTTCCTGCGTCTCGAGCTGCAAGTCTAAGGAAGGAAATCTGCGGTATCAAGCAACACCCGAGTGAGTCTCTCTACGAGTATTGGGAAAGATTCAAAAAGCTGTGTATAAAATGCCCTCAACATCAGATAAGTGAGCAACTGCTCATTCAATACTTCTACGAGGGGCTACTCTTCAGAGACAGAAGCATAATTGATGCTGCAAGTGGAGGAGCGTTAGTGAACAAGACCCCTCGAGCAGCGTGGGAGTTGATTGAAGGGATGGCTGAAAATTCACAGCAGTTTGGCTCAAGAGAGGACGTCCCGACGCGTAGGGTGAATGAGGTAGACACCTCATCCATCCAACAACAAATCTCTGAATTGACGTCCTTCGTGCGACAGTTAGCTGTGGGAAATGTATCGCAAGCTAAGGTGTGTGGGATTTGCACTGGTATGGGTCATTCTACAGAGATGTGCCCAATGATTCAAGAAGAAAACGCGGAACAGGTGAACATGGCTGGTCACGCGCCCGCGCCAAGGAAGCCCTATGACCCGTATTCAAATACGTATAATCCGGGTTGGAGAGATCACCCTAACTTCAGCTATGGAGGAAATAGGCAACCCAATTTTGTACCAAACAGACAGCAAGGGCATCAACAGCAGTACCAGCCTCGCCCACCACCACCCACGTCAAATCCAAGTCCGTCCATGGAGGAGATGATGAAGCAACTACTTGCTAATCAGCAGAAGACGGATTCAGACTTGCAACATATGAGAAATCAAATGAGCCAGATGCATTCCATGCAAACTCAGATGAATCAAATGGCCGTCACGATCAACCGGTTGGAATCTCAAATTCAAGGAAAGTTGCCTTCTCAACCCGAGTTGAATCCAAAAAATGTAAGCTCAATGACCCTGAGAAGTGGCAAGGAAGTCCAAGGACCCGAGCCGGTGATTCCTAAAGACAAGGACGAGAAACAAATTGAGAAAGAATTGGAAGATGAGGGCAGAGACGCCAAAAATCCAAAGGTAATTCCGAACCCAATCATTACAGTTAGAACTAATCCACCTCCCTTTCCTAGCAGGTTTGAGAAACCAAAGAAGCAGGACAAGGAGAAAGAGGTCCTGGAGATCTTTCGCAAGGTGGAGATTAACATTCCCCTACTAGACGCGATTAAGCAAGTGCCTAGATATGCAAAATTTTTGAGAGACTTGTGTGTCAACCGGAGGCGGTTGAAAGGAGATGAACGAGTTGTAGTTGGGGAGAATGTGTCAGCAATTCTGCAACGGAAACTCCCACCAAAATGTGGAGACCCAGGTATGTTCACTATTCCTTGTAAGATAGGTAATACCTTGATTGGGAAAGCCATGTTAGACCTAGGAGCTTCGATTAATGTCATGCCCAAGTCCATATATGCTTCTTTGAATTTAGGTCCTTTGAAAGAGACTGGAATAATAATCCAACTGGCTGACCGAACCAATGCATACCCTGACGGGTTAATTGAAGATGTTTTAGTGAAAATTAATGAACTGATTTTTCCTGCTGATTTTTATGTGCTTGATATGGATGATGAACATTCCCATGACCCTTCACCTTTATTATTAGGTAGACCCTTCTTGAGCACAGTCCGAACCAAAATCGATGTTAATAAGGGTACCTTGTCTATGGAATTTGATGGCGAAATTGTTCACTTTAACATTTTTGAAACCATGAAATATCCTTCAAATTCCAATGTCAGCTCTGTCTTCTCTATAAATGTTATTGACCCTGTGGTAGAGAAAATTTTTGAAATTGAAGGCAGGGATGAGTTGGAAGTTGCCTTGACCATGCACTTCGAGTCGGAAACGACTTCTGAGATAGAGTTGAGTGAGGAGCTCAAATGTATGATAGGAGCATTACAGTCACTGCCAACCACGAAATCAAGGTATGGTCTAGCACCCATTTTTACACCCGAATCTCACCAGAGGTTATTTCCTTCTGTGGTGCAGGCGCCTGTTTTGGAGCTGAAATCCCTGCCAAAACATCTCAAATATGCGTACTTGGGTAAGGGGGAGACACTCCCAGTGATTATTTCTGCTAATTTATCCGAGGTCCAAGAAGGTAAATTGATTCGAGTTTTGAGGGAAAATAAGCAGGCGATAGGGTGGACCATTGCCGATATTAAGGGAATCAGTCCCGCCGTATGTATGCACCGCATTCGACTCGAGGAGGGTGCTAAACCCGTGCGGCAAGCTCAGAGGAGACTAAATCCTCTTATGATGGAGGTAGTGAAGAAAGAGATCCTAAAACTATTGGATGTCGGAATTATATTTGCCATATCAGACAGTCCTTGGGTGAGTCCAATACAGGTGGTCCCGAAGAAGGCAGGAATGACGGTGGAGTCGAACCAAGAGGGTGAACTCGTGCCTATTCGAAAGCCCACAGAATGGCGGCAGTGTATCGACTATAGAAAACTCAACGCCGTCACGAAAAAGGATCACTTCCCTCTCCCTTTCATTGATCAAATGGTGGAGCGATTAGCATGTCGAGCTTACTATTGTTTTTTGGATGGATTTTCAGGTTATTTTCAGATTGCTATCGCCCCGGAGGATCAGGAGAAGACCACCTTCACGTGCCCGTTTGGAACATTCGCATACCGAAGAATGCCGTTTGGATTGTGCAATGCGCCGGCCACTTTTCAACGCTGCATGGTAAGTATTTTCTCAGAGTATGTTGAAAAGATTATTGAGGTTTTCATGGATGATTTCAGTGTGTATGGTGAAAGTTTTGATAATTGTCTGGATAATTTGAGATTGATCTTAGTAAGATGCATAGAATCTAATCTTGTGCTTAATTGGGAAAAATGTCACTTTATGGTCGAATATGGGATAGTTTTGGGGCATGTAGTATCGTCTGCAGGTATCGAGGTTGATAAGGCAAAAATAGATGTTATATCTACTTTACCTTACCCCGCGAGTGTGTGGGAAGTTCGTTCTTTCTTGGGTCACGCAGGTTTCTATAGAAGGTTTATCAAAGATTTCTCGAAAATTGGAGCACCCTTGTTCCAACTTTTACAAAAAGATGTGCCATTCGCCTTCGATGAAGCATGCAAAAGGGCGTTTGTTATGTTGAAAGAGTTATTGACCACCTCACCTATTATCCAACCCCCTAATTGGAACTTCCCATTCGAAATCATGTGCGATGCCAGCGACCATGCAGTGGGTGCAGTGTTGGGTCAAAGAATAGGAAAGGCAGCCCATGCTATCTACTATGCATCTCGAGCCTTGAATGGAGCTCAATTGAAATATTCAACCACCGAAAAGGAGCTTTTGGCGGTTGTCTTTGCTTTAGAGAAATTCAGGTCTTACTTATTAGGTGCTAAAGTAATTGTCTTTTCCGACCATGCAGCGTTGCGGTATCTGTTGACCAAGAAAGAGGCAAAACCGCGACTTATAAGATGGATATTATTGCTACAAGAGTTTGACTTGGAGATCAAAGATAAGAAAGAGGTAGAAAATCTGGTAGCAGATCACTTGAGTCGAGTGCAAGTCGCTGAAGACGACCTCCCGTTGAGAGAAACTTTCCGAGAGGAGCATTTATTTTCTGCTAATTTATCTTTGCCTTGGTATGCGGATATTGTTAATTTTCTTGTCACTGACAAGTTTCCTACAGAATGGCCTAAGGCGAAGAGGGATAAGTTGAGGAGTGATGCAAAATCTTACATCTGGGATGATCCTTACCTCTGGAAGCGTGGTGCCGACCAAATCATCAGAAGATGTGTAAGTGAGACGGAATTCAAATCTATTCTAACTTACTGTCACTCTTTCGCATGTGGAGGTCACTTTGGACCAAGGAGGACGGCTCGTAAGGTGTTGGAGAGCGGGTTCTATTGGCCGACTCTCTTCAAAGACGCCTATACATTTTGTAAGTCATGTGATAAATGCCAACGAGTAGGAAATATTTCTCGTAGAAATCAAATGGCTCAAACCCCAATGATTTTTGTTGAAATTTTTGATGTTTGGGGTATTGATTTTATGGGTCCTTTTCCGTCGTCTTATGGTTTTTTGTATATATTGCTTGCTGTGGATTATGTTTCGAAGTGGGTGGAAGCAAAGGCCACCCGTACTAATGATTCCAAAGTGGTTGCAGAATTTGTCAAGTCTAACATTTTTGTCCGCTTTGGGATGCCGCGAGCAATTGTAAGCGATCGGGGCACTCATTTCTGCAACAAAACAATTGCTGCACTCTTTAAGAGATATGGGGTCTTACACAAAGTCTCTACATCCTACCACCCTCAGACAAATGGTCAAGCGGAGGCGTCGAACCGGGAGATCAAGTCGATATTGGAAAAGATGGTCCGACCTGATAGGAAGGATTGGAGTACACGGCTTGAAGATGCACTATGGGCATATAGGACGGCGTACAAGACACCCATTGGTATGTCCCCGTATCGTTTGGTATTTGGGAAGCCCTGTCACCTCCCAGTCGAGTTCGAGCATAGAGCGTTTTGGGCTGTAAAGCAATGCAATATGGATATTGAGGAGGGCGGTATTCAAAGAAAGTTGCAGTTGCAAGAATTGGAGGAGATTCGAAATGAATCTTACGAGAATGCTGTGATCTATAAGGAGAAGAATAAGGTGTTTTATGACCAGCAGATCTCTAGGAAGACATTCGAATGCGGGCAAAAAGTTCTACTGTACCACTCCAAATTGAAGCTATTTCCAGGTAAATTACGTTCTCGTTGGATTGGTCCTTTTGTAGTAACTAAAGTCTTTCATTATGGTGCAGTAGAAATCCAAAGTTTGAAGACGGAGAAGAAATTTGTGGTGAATGGTCACCGTCTTAAGCCGTATTATGAAGGATTGCCAGTTGAACGGGTAGAGATGGTGCAACTAGAAGACCCGACTTGCTTGGTTTAAAAATTCTTTGGACTCCGTCTAGCCAAAGACGTTAAAGAAAGGCGCTTTTGGGAGGCAACCCAATTACTAATTTTGTTGTTTTTGTTGTTCAAATTCGTTAAATGTGTCATTTCTTACTTGGATGTTATTCATTTTTTGTGTTTTTCTCACTGTGATCAGGACAGGTAATCTTGGCGTGCCCACGCAAGGAGTGCACGCGTTAACCGCCTAAACCTCAACTTCTTGGTCAGAGGACGTTTGTAAATCTTGGCGTGCCTACGCCATGTTGGTAATTTCTTAAACATCTCGCGACGTCAGCAGAAAAGGGAATCTTGGCGTGCCCACGCGAGGAGGGCACGCGTTAACTTGCGAAAATTGACTCACGAGATCAGAGGATGTTTTCTAATCTTGGCGTGCCCACGCCGTGTTTGACAACCTAAAAAAAAAATTTTTAAAGATAAAAAATATATATATATTTTCCTTTCAAGCTTTCAGTTTTGCAAAAAAAAAAAATAAAAAAAAAAAATAAAAATTAAAAAATTAAAAATTAATAATATAAAAAATAAAAAAATAAAAAAATAAAGAAAAAAAAAGAGCACTTTTATTTTTTTTCTTTTCTCCTGTTTCCATTTTTTTCCTTTCCTTCTTTTCTTCCAGCCGATTCTTTCCCTCGCCCGTTGATGTGACCTCAACACGGTCCCCGTGGTTTCAGGGAAGTCCCGTTATCCTCATTCTTGCTTTTACTGTTTAATTATCACATTGAGGACAATGTATCATTTAGGTGTGGGGGGGAATTTGGATTTGATTGGTGTTTCTTTAATTTGCTGCTTATCTTACTATTGTCTTGATGAATAATGTGGCAATTCACTCTTCTATTGCTAGTTGTGATTTATTCTATGAATTTAGTTCAGGTGGCAAGTAAGAGCATGTTATCTTGGTGAACATTATGAGTTTAATGATTTTGTGCAAATTGTGGTTAACTTGTTTAGGCAATATAAATATTTTACTAGCAATTGTTGTGCAGATTGGGCGATTGTTGATCTCAGTTCTCCATATTAGGAGATGACGTGGGCCATGATCTTTAATTGTCTGGTATTCTAATGCTTTAATTGTGATTAATAAATGACTCTACTCCACTAGTATCGTCACCTAGTAACCGGGAATCTTCACCACAAGTGTCGACTCTCGCGTCAAAAAGTGATAATATCTATGAGTAGGTAGTTCTGGAGCTGTGAAAAGTTGAGTAACTGGGCTCTTTCATCTAAAAATGTCAGAGTTCACGTCAAAAGACTTGAATAGCTTAGAATTGAGCATTTATTTATATAAAAAAAAAAGAAAAAAAAAGAAGAAAAAAAAAAGAAAGAAAGAAAATATATATATATATATATATATATACATGTAAGCATATGATCATGTTGGCCTGCCGATCCTTGTTCTTCAATATTAAGATTTTGGTTGTCAATTGACCCAATTGCTAGCTATTGTTAGTTTAATATTTTGATTTTCTAGATGAGTTAACCATGAATTGGACAAGTCTATGATTTCAAGAACTAACCGGGAGAATTATGTCCTAGCCCCAAAACTTGATTTTGGTATAAGCACAGCTTGGCAATAGATGACGTGAGAGCTTGCCATTATTGAATTTAATGTTCTCATGCTTGAGGACAAGCATGATTTAAGTGTGGGGGAAATTGATAGGGTGTTAATTGTTAGTAATTTTATTGTTAATTTTCCTCTTTGTCCTTGCCAAATATTGCTTTAATTGTCAACATATACTTATATTTAGCATTTGGACTCAATTTCAGGAAGTGGAGTAGAAAATGGATATCTTCTTGCAACAAATACTCCATGTGGAAAATTTCTAAAAGAAAATACAAGTTAGGCTCCATTTTGATGATTATGCTGGAATTGATGATTGTTGTGGACTCCTCCATTGTGATGATTGTAGAGAATTTGATGATTATGCTGGAATTGATGATTGTTGTGGACTCCTCCATTGTGATGATTGTAGAGAATTTGATGATTATGTTGGAATTTATTAAGATTGTTGTTTTCTTTTATTATCCAATTGGGACCATATAAGTTAGGTAGTGAATTGCTTTTGGTTCTTCTTTTGGGAGATGCATTCATTAGCCATTTGTTGGCTTTGATGATTGTAGGAATTTTCCACTAGTGCTCTAATAAAATAAGGTATAACTATTAGATTAGTGTTTCTTTTATTAGACTAGTTAGCCTATAAATAGGAGTGTTTATGGAGAGAAGTCATGGTGTGTAGAATAGGAGCTTGTTCTTTACTTTGTTTTGTGGTGTGCAAGTTTTCTTCAAAGAGTCTAAGGAGACTCAAAATCTTATTCTAAACTATTAGTGAATTATTTATGTCTTTGAATTCAATTAAATTGTGTGGGAATTTTCTTATGAGGCGTGGCTAATCTTCTCATCTAGTCAAGGATCAACGCGACGATGCAGTCCCAAATATCTGTGAGATCGAATTAATTTTCATGTGTTCCTTAATTTATTAATATTTGCATGTTTTCTATTTGAATTTTTATGGAATTATTTTGTTAATTGGACATCAAGGGCCCGATGTACAATTTGACTTATTAATCTCCTGTCAACTTAATTAATTAAATCCGTAATTGTTTAATTGATTAATATTAGTGGCAACTAGTGTTTTCATATACTAGGAAAATGTGCAATCTGATTGAAATAACCCTCGTAGTGTGTTATTGATCTGGGTTAGGCTTTTCTAGTTTTTAAAGCAATTAGGAAATTAATTCCTACGGTCGTACCTAGGAATATTTCCTGATTAGAAATAATCAACGGTCGTACCTTGGTTATCAATAAATTAAGGAAGAGCTGGTCGTCAGAATTTATCGGCGACTATAACTAACCTGTTAATAAAATTAAGTGAACCTTCTTTGCATCAATGATCGGATGAATGGACTGTATCTGAGAAGTTGTATCCTTGGCTAGAATTTATTTATTATTTATTTAATCTCTGTTTACATTCGTGTTAATTAATCATTTATTTTTGGTTGAATTATTTAATTGTCATTATTTTTCTGATAAAAATCCCCTGTGTCCCGAACTTAAAAAGAAGCGAATTTTTTCCAGTCCCTGTGGATTCGACCCTACTCACTACTATACACAGAAAATTTGTATTCTTTTCGAGTAGGCATTTATTATTGCACAGGTTTGGCACCTGTCAATCCAATTGCCGACAATGCATGTCTTTCGTGGACAATGAGCATATCAAAATAGGAGGTTGATTTCTCACAACACACTGAAGAACAGACCTCGGTATTGGATCTTCACATTGATCGCTCAATGTGGCCTGTTAGAGTAGATTCCCAAAGTGTATGCAACCATTAGCAAATACAAAAATAATATCACTTCACATTTCATCAAAAGCTTCCATCTACTCACTCGAATGCTTTTGGATTTCTAAAAATCCCATGCCATTAAATAGAAGTCCAAACGTTTTATTTTTTCCCACTCATTATAAGATCCAAGAAAAAGAAAAAAAAGGATTACTATCAATTTTTGAGGAAAGAGGCATTGGCAGTTGTGTATTCACACTCAAAAGATGTACACTTGGATGCCGTACATCTTAGTCAGCAAACCTTAGTGATAAATTGTTTTTCTTTTAAGAAATAATAACCCCTTCAACTTGGCTGCCATTTTAGTTTTCAGTTTTTCATTTTCCTTTATTCGTTTAAATTTTCTTCTTAACAAGGATCAAGGCTTCATCAAATAAAATGACAAATAGAGCATTTTTAATACTATCAAGTAGAAGGCATGCAGAATAAAGAGAAGAAAATTGAAGTCAAGGACAACAAACCTGCGAAATATGAAGTCGTCTTCCTCTGGGCTTTAAGACATAAGGTTCTTCAGGTCTAACATATATCCCTATCAATGAAAACAAAAACAAAAAAAAACAGTCAAATGCTATGATGAAAATATAACAAAATTTTAGCAAAGAAATTGAAATGGTGATTGATGAATGGAGTGACAAGTTTAAAGATACGGAAGGAGGGAAAACTACTCACCCCAGAATGCCATTTTTCTTGAGGGTTAGACTTAGAGTTTAGATGAAAAAGAGAATGGAGCTGGTATATATGCACAGAGAGGTTTACGTGAGTTAAATGGGAGATAAAAAGTCATTTTGCATTTGAGCGGGAACTTGGCTATGAGAAGGCACGGGAATCAAGGGAGATAAGAAAGAAAGTTTAGGAGAAACCGTCCACTGTTGGGAAATGAAACGGTGGAGGACCTGGAGGCTGGAGTTCAAGGTTCTTGGTAGCATGGGATAATTACAAAAATAATAGCCGATTATTATACAATTTGTAAAATATTATCAATTGGTAGTTAATTTAAATTGACAAAATATAATGTTTTTGATGTAGCCAACAATTTAATAAAAAATTCATAAATTTTGTAGATAATGAATGGTAATTCATATATAAAAATAAAATAGAAAGAAGTATCTTTCTTTATTTCACCTTGATTTTTCTATATGTGTGTGTATAATAGTAATGCTTGTTTTACTAATCATTCTTCCAAACTTTTAACAAAAAAAATTGAACGTCAAAAACAAATTTAAAAATGACCTTTTTCTTTTAATTCATTTCTCCATATTCATATCTATTACCGCATAGAATATAAATTAATTGCTATTGTATCTTTATAAATAATAGGCAATATGTCAAAACAGAATTAAGTCAACTAACATAATAAAATAGCCATTTTATCGTAATGAAATGTCATGTCATTTATTTCATATTATACATTTATATGTAATAAGACCACAATATGTGTACACACACATATGCACACATATATTACACTCTAATAGATTATAGGTAAGTGGGGGGATAGGGGATGATTCCCCCTCCACCATCCATTGCTCCCTCAGCTCGTGGGGTGAGTGCACGGAGACACGTCTCTATTGTCATCCCTATTTGAACCATAACTAAAAATATTTACGGTATTAAATAGGTTTTTCAAATTCCGAGGGGATGGATGGGGAGGGGAGAGTTGCTTACCCTCAAGCACATGTAACTTTACCCCTATTCGAGAGAGTATTTTTCTAGTATTAATTTGTATTGAGCCGTGTTTCTGAAAACAAAAGAAAAAAAATGACAGAATATGTTATTCAACCACAAGCTACACTTATATACATGTACATACACGTGTGTGTCTCTATGTACATCTGCACGTATAGATTGCATGTTAAAAACACAAAAAATGAATTAGCTTCCCCCATGGTATTTCTCCCAAGATTAAAGAAGTGACAGGATTTATTGTTACGAAAATTTTTGAGACAAAGTATCTAGTAAGAGTAATGATCACAAAAGAATTTAGTAAAAATGTATTTACGATAAACATCCTGAATCTACAAAATTAACCATATATGCTTGCAATCAAAAATTCGAAGCTAAATCCTATCTAATTTTCGCTGGAAATGTAATTCTGCTGATTTCAATCCCAATTTTACATTCGAAGGTAACTGCACTGCCAACTCGTTTCTCATGCTCTTCAAAATACAAGTGGCCAATAAGTATTAACTCTTCATAAAACTATAACCGCTCTATTTTCTTTTTCCTTTCCCTATTTTCTTTTTCCTTTCTTGTGCGTGTTGTTATCATTATCTTTTTATGCTTGTTATTATTTTCATTGGAAATGAAACAAAGAAATAGTGCTTCTAGAGCTTGCTGATCATTGAAGTTCTTGTGTTTTTCTAGGCTAATGTCTGTTGGTGGTCTCATAGAATACTTCCTAAGCAGTTGTTTAGAATCTCCCTCGAACATGGTTCCAAGGTTATATACTTTTTGCTTCTATTAGTAGAATACCTTAAGGAAGTCTATTTTCACGGTCATTGTCTTCTCTGTATAAACTACTCCATTCATAAAAAGTTATGCTTCAATGTTGCTCTGATGGCAGGTAACCCTGATGTGTCCACTGTACTTCAGTTAGCTCTAGCAATTTGCAAGCATTCACTGGCTCTAGAAAGAATAGGAATCATCTGAGGCAGATAGGGCATATGAAAGGTCTTCCGATGGTTCAGGTCTGGATATCTGGATACCAGCTGAGCCCGTTTCAGCAGCGACCCCCAGGTGATTCTTTGAGTTCTTTTGTTGACCGTAGAGTTGTTTTTTAGTTACGAAATTCTGGTAATTTTCTCTGGCAGCATTACTTTTCTTCGCTTGGTTTGAAAGCCAACAAATGTGCCTGTATCTGCTGTTGTTGTCTGTTTATTCAACTATACAGTTTGTTTATCCTTTTCTCCCACTTTACCAGACATTTTGGGTATTTCAAATTGATTGCCTAGAGCATATAATGCTTAACCTGGTGGCACAAGGTACTCAAGTGTTTCACCAGATTTATGCTTGTGAAACTGAAAGCTGATTTGAGAAATTTAACAAAGGAACAAGCAATTGAATAAACGATTTTATCTTTTTTTTTTAGATCAACGGATAAATCTAATTCGTCTTGCTTAACCAGGTTTCCTTCTCTTCTTGTCTGATTTCCAGCTGTTAACCTGATATTTGTGGGACTTTTCTGTTTTTTCTCCTCTCATACTCTTCCTTTTGTTTATTTTCTATAGTAAAAAACTGAAAAAATGACAAAGGAGAGCGGGAAGTAAGACTGTACCGTCGTTCAGTTTTCAGGCTTGAAAATTTCAACTTTTTTAATCCATTTTGATCTCAAGACAAAATATGTATGACTGTACTACCAAATTTTCATCAATACTTCACAAACCAAAACCCAAAATCCTTAGTGGTTTGTTTTTGATATCAACCCCCAAAATCCTTCTTTGCTTTTAAGGATCTCTTACGTTTAATTGATGTTATTTTGATCTCCTAATCAGAAGTGGCAGAGGAGTAGACAATGTGAGTTATTTATAATTTTTTTATTAAAAAAGTATCACATTTTGAGAATAAGCAAGCTACAATATTATTATCTCCATGTTCTGCTGCTCAAAAACTTCCTGCTCAATGGAGTTTGTCAATTTTTTGCTGTAGCATTGATGAAAAAAGTTGTGTCCTTTCCGCTGAACATGCATTGCTAATTGAAAAAGTTATGTTCTTTCCACCAAACATGCAATGCTAGTTGGATTCTTTTGCCATTATAGTCCTCTGTGTCAATAATTTGTGTGCCAATATCGTAAATTTGTTTTTGGTGTTCTCCATGTAATTTAGTTATTTACTACTTGCAGGGTTGAGAGGGAACAAGAATTCACAGAAAAGAACCACAACAATTGTTTTTCCAGCAGTGATGAGGAATCTAGACTGAAGAAGCCACGGCCTGCCTATGCCCTGTTCTGGTATGTCCGACCCTCTGAACTTTGAAATTTGATTAACCATCCTTTAGATTAATTATTGTGTCATAATTTCTGATAATAAAATGTATGCCATCAGCCAGGAAAGGGTCAAACAGGGAAGAGATTCGAACTTGAAGCTGGTAAGTGTTAACATTTTTTATTTTTGATGCAATGGTGTTAATTTTTCGTAATTTTAATTTTAAGCAGCTTTTGCTGCTAGCATATAAGGTAGCATGGTGCTACTTTCTGTTTTTTGTCCTACGGATGACCTACCATTTGATGATCTTATGCAGTGTGCAAGTCCTAAAGCTGGAAAGAGAAGGAAAATCAATGAAAAATCAAAGCCTAGAGCTGAGTTACAAATAGAAAATTCATCATCTCTTGGAGAGCCTAAACATGAAACCACACATGCAATTGATAAAAAGAAGCTCAGCAAGTATGTTAGAACACCGTATATCTCACACGGTTATCAGAAGAAACAAAAGCAGGTTAAAAAATCTTGATTCTTATTAGTGCGATATACATCATTGCAAACATGTTTTCTTTTAAACCATGATGTTACTATACTGTACTTCATCTCAATGGACAGCCAAATCAGAAAAGATCAAAGGCTTGTGGACATGAAAAAGTTTACAATAGAGAGCAATTGAGTTTGCAGCTACCTTCAACTGTTGATGCAAGAGTGTTAGAATACATATTTGATGAAAATCATGATCAAGAGTGAGTAGTTAATTGTTGATTTTTGCATTATTAAAAGGTTTTTCCATAAGAAGCTAAACTACTACTATGTTTTTAATCTATCAATTCTGAGGTCTAGCGAAAAAATTGTGGAAATTGGATTGGACTTTGCCTCAAGATATGACCTGGCCTGTTTGAAACCAGGAACATGCCTTAATGATTCTGTGAGTTGTTAATGGTTTCTGTGGGTCATTTGTTACTTCTCTTAGGATATAAGTTCCAGTGTCCTTTTATATTAAGGTTCACATTCTTACTAGGTAACCTATTATAGCCTATAAACCTGGTTGCAAGTATGCTTCGGTTGGACTTTCAAGTGAAACATCCAAATGAGCCACACAGCACTTGGTATATGCCTGTTTACTTCACGGTACGTCACCATGTAATATATGCCTATAAATTACTTTCCTTTTAGAGACGGTCTTTGCTAATTGTGCAATTGTAACGAATTTGTAGGCTAAGTTACAAGATGCCAATTTTGATCTTAAGGCAACTTCAGCATACTTAGCAGCTAATAGATACGGTGGAAATATAGAGTCGTGCAACAAGGTTCAGTGGATCATCTATAGAGCAATTAAATAATGCTATCCATGGTAAAAGAAGTTTTTGATTATTTGTTTAATCACTTGTCTCTTAAATATATACCTGTACATATATAGATCTTTCTACCAATAAATGAAGGCAATGAGCATTGGTATTGCGCGCTAGTTCATTTCGTCAGACAAAAGGTGTGTTTGTTGGATTCACTTCCCAATCCAAGAAAGCGGAAGGTTGTGGTCAGGAAGTTTGTAAGTAGCACTTTGAATGAACTTGAATTTGTGACTTGAATGTTCTCTATCCTATATCATGTTTGATTATTAGATGCAACATCTTGATGCTGTGCTTCTCCACCAGTTCGGGGATAACTACTCTCATGAAGTTTCGTCCTTTATAATTGACACCCCTAACATTCCAAAACAGACAAATGGGTTAGTGTTATAAAATTAAATTACATTTCTTTAATTCATACTGTACCCACGTAATAAGTTTGGAATCTCAATTTTCATTTTCTATGGTATTTGAATTGCATGCAGTGTTGATTGTGGTGTTTATGTTATCAATTTCATGAAGGCCTTCGAAGTAGAGCAAATGGATGCAATTGGAGTAAGTTTCAGAAAAAAGTTTTTTGTCTCTCTTGTGAAGTTTAGATTGCTGATTGTTGTTGCAGATCACTTAGCACGTTTAATTTTCAGTTAGATTCAGCTTATGAGCGCTTCAAGATTGCAATGGAGTTGGTCTTACACCCACAAAACTTGTGGCGCTTTCTTCTACAATCTTATTTGCAGTGGAGGTGATCAATATTATAGACCTGGGTCCAAGGAAAGTATATACTGGAAAGTTCTTTTTCTTTTTTTCTTTTTTTTGAGCATATCAGTGGAAGTATTCTGTAGAGGGAAAACAATTTTAAAGCGAAAAGATATTTCCTTTAAAAGACATATGACATGGGAAAGCATTCTGCAAGTGGAAAACATTTTCAAATAATTGTTGACTTGATTTGCCATATGGCTTATCAGGAATGCTGGATTTGGTGCTGGTTCTACGCTAGAACTTACAATATGGCATTCCCGATTATTTCTTTGTGTTTCCCAGATGATTGGACTTTTTTTGCCTTGCTAATGTCCATTGACAATGCTGGACTTGTGTCATCCTCATGGGGTGAAGGCTTGTTAGCCTTGTTGAACTTGTTAGTTTTGTTAAAGAGGCAGATGATTAGTTAGGCTTAGCATACATCAGGCCTTAAAAATGGTTAAATACTATAGTTGCTATACACGGATATTCAAGAAACAGGCACAAATTTTCTTTGAGATCTGCCCATTTTACAATTTCAGATTTGACAATGTTCAACATTCATTGTATTATCAGTCATATAATGTCACAGATGTCTTGTTCTAAACAATCAAGTTGCAGAGGATGAGAAATTAGTGAAATAACAGAGCTTTTTACTTCTTGACTCCGTTTAAGTGTGTTTGATAACTCCATTAAGGATATCGATGTATACTGTTCCATATTCAGATTTTTTTTCCTGTAAAAACGTGTTCTAACTAATCATATTTTGTAGTAAATTCTACGCTTGAACTTGCAATATCAGCTCCAAAATCAGTAATTCTCCAATCTCTCAACATACTTCTGAGATTCAAACAAGAGAGTTAACAGAAATCAGACTTCTGAGATTCAGTAGATAAATTGGTCAATAGTTGAAGCAACGAACTAACATGAAGATGCATAAAGTATTTGACTTCATTAAGTAACATCTTTTTCTAATTCTACATTCATGTAGAAACAGTCAATTCTTGCATTTTTCTAAGTTACAATCTTCAAGAATTCGTGTATTTGAGAGAGATTGAATTCTGAAACATTTGCTTCTCACACGTAACATATTATGATGATGCAGCAAAATCCTGGATTGCCAAGTCATGTCAGGCCTGCAAGCCATGAAACAGGAAATTCACAAATGCCAAGAATACCATACCTGCTATGCAAAATCTGGAAGAGAATGGTTAATTAGGAGACAAAATTGAGGCGGATTGGCAAAGGTTATATACCTGCTTGGATTTGCTAACATGTGCCACATTATCATCCTTGGCATGTGCCACATGTTTGCTGCCTCCAGCTTTATTAACTCTACCATGCGCTGTCTTATTTGATTTCCAGCATTTTCGCCTATCATGCTCGAAGGGCCTGCCAGAAAACACCTCTTAAATACACCCAAACATAGTAAGGACATAAAGTTTGTTTAGCAATTAATTATATTTATAACTCTATATTCACCAATCAGTATAGGCTGAAAAAGTTCCAAGCCATTGCAAGCCAAAAAATCCTCATTTCATGGCCACATTTGAAACATAGAACTATAGTTTCACTTTGACCAGTGCACTTATCAAACACTATGTTTCAGGTCAAATTACATTTAAAAAAAAGTAATTAAAGCATGCAAAAAAATAATTTTTCTGAGGACAACAAAATATGAATACTTGCAGTTTTTGCATTGTCTTCGTTTTCGCATATGCCCGGATTTTTGCACCTTTTGTCCCCTTGTTGCAGCAATAACTGGATCACCTACATCAAATTCACACTTGTTGATGGGCTTATCCTTTACATTAGCCTGTTGCTTACCTTTACAGACTCCATCAGGCTCAGTCTCCCATAAATGCTTGTAATAAGAAGATGAATTTGTGATGCAATCTCTAGCTCCATCATATCCTTTTTGTGTCTTTGCAACATAAAAACACAATTGGTTACTGATTGTACATAATGCACCAAATTGAGCTGTTTCAATTGCAGATTCCGCGGTTTGACCCAAATCAGTGCATTTATTTGTTGGCTTTGCATGTCAAGTCCATCTTATAGTTATGCAACATTTGGGAATTTTGTCCATATCTTCAGCTTTCATCACTGCAAATGCATGGGAGCAAGGAATTCCATTTGATTCAAGTTTCATGCAAGAATTCCATCATTGTCACCATAATTCTTATGAGACAAATATCATTACCATAATCCATTGATCCCAAATGTTTGACACCCATTTCTTCTTCAAGAAGACAAATTATTTTCCTCTTCAGGAAGAAAATTCAATTATTATCATAAATCAAAGGGTTAATTTGAGGAATCTCCCCTGAGGTTCTCTCCGATTACACCTTGCACCCTTCAACTTTCAGAAATTACACCTATCACCCTTAGAGTGACAATTGTCATCACATTGTCAGCCTTTTTGTGTAAGAATAGTATTTAAAAATTATTTATAGGAGAGAGACTATTTTTTGTTCCACTTTTACCCTATTGGGAAGATGAGTTTTGAATTTACAAGATGAAAATAAAAATAAAACTATGTTGTGATATTATTTTTGAAGCTAAACGGGTGTAAGTGCATGATAGGTTGCAATTTTGGCATTTATTTTATAATTAATTTCCCCTATTACCTTACCAAATGTGGATTAATTATCATACTCTACTCATTTTTGGGAATTTATATTTATTGCAGGGAATGGAACAAAATATCATAAAAAGGTGCTAATTTGACGGTAGTCAGCAGAAGAGTTTAAATAGTAAAAGGGAACAAGAGTCCAAACGGAGATTGTTTCCCTTATTCAGTGGTCAACTACAGCATACTAGGAGAAAATTTTGGGGAACTTCCCTTTTTCTGTTTTTTAGTAATTTCCAAAGAGGACAGAAGTCAGGCTCAACTAGGAGTCTTCCCTTCAACTTCTCTTGGTAGTCGGATAGGCAGTAGGAATTAGAGAGGAACATAGCAGACAATCTTGACTACATGGGATTTTGACCTTTTCGTCTTTTGTTGGCTATTGATTCCATCGTATGTCAGAACCTAAGAAGAAACAATTTAGTCATTCTTGGTAGTTTTGCATTGTTCTTAATTCCATCGGCTTTTTCATCTCAATTTTGGAGGCAATGTACGCAACAATTACTTCTGCAATTTTGCGTGGGTTTTTCTCAACGGAGATGAACTAAGTCTATAGTTCTGGTCAAGGAACAACGGAGGATTTGGTTCGACTTAAATTGTGAGATCTAACTGTTTTTAGTTTTCCTATTATTCCCTGGTATTCATATATTTTCTATTTTATTTTCTTATGGTTGTTATATTATTCAATTGTCTCGGGCCCGGATGTTAGATTAATTCAACAATCTAGAGCCAATTAGAATAATTAAATCCGTAATTATTTGATTGTTCTAAATTAGTGGCAACTGGTATAATCGGGGTTATGTCAGGAATACATACGGGCTAATTTGTAAACAACCCTCGTAGCGTGTTGTTTAGTTAGAACAGGGTTTCTCTAAATCTTAAAGCAACTGTGAAATTTAATTCTACGGTCGTACTAGGATCATTTTGCAATTAGGGTAATAGTTAACGGTCGTACCTTAGTCGTCGATAATTAAGGAGAAATTGATTGTCATTACTCGTTTGACAATTATAACTTGTTTATCAGTTTATATGTGGAATTATTCTTGCATCAATGATCAATTAGGTGAACCATTTCCGAAGTTGCTTCTTCACTAGAGCTGTCCAATACTATTTGAGTTTTTACCTTATTGCTATTCAATTTTTATTTTATTGCAATATTCGATTAGTATAGCCTATTGTCAATTTCCATAAAATTCCTCCATAACTTGAACTTAGTAGAAACAAATTACTCCCAATCCCTGAGAATACGACCCTACTTGTCCTATATACAAATTAACAAGTTCTCGTGAATAAATTCTGATATATCGGATTTAGCAAACTCTTCGGAGTTAGGGTGAATTTGGTAACCCATTGCATATCCAGAGTCCCTACTCCAGTATTAGAATTGACTCGAAACTGCTTTTGTTAACAACTAAGATTATTATTATTATTATTGCACAGGCTTGACACCTGTCAGTGCAATAAGCACAAGAAGCTTCTTATCTATACTACCGGAGAGGACACTTGCGTAGGATTATTTTTAACCTGTCTGGTGCTTAAGCTGTATAAAGTAGCTTGGAAACAAGATATCAATATCATTCACCAAAAATTGCAGCAACTGATGCATCAATCAAATATTGATTGCTCTCTACAATTTTATTGAGATTACAAAATCAATTTGATGAAATCCAAGTACAACATGACCAGACTCTTAACTGCATAGCTCTAAGTATACAATCAAGTATTTCTCATGCCTAGGCTAAGTACCACTACTACTCTTTTGTAGTTTTAGAAATATTTGTTTGATTACCATCATCTATGGACTACAAAACGTCATTGCATCTCAATTTTGTTAACATGCATACTATATATTAGCTAAGATCTTCACCAGATTCCTTAATATCAACAAAAAAATCTGGAGAAATTAAAAAGCCCATGCTTTTTTTTTTTGTATAAGTAGGAGGTGAAACTGATTTTTATCTACTCTGGTGGAGTTGAAACTGAAAACCCACAATCTCAAGAGCACCCTAGCCTCTTTCGCATTCAATTGCACTTGTTAATTGTCTTTCACCAAATGACTAATTTTCGTCTAACTATCATCATCTCTTCATTGGCAACTATATGCTCAGGTGGGATTAGCTAAAAAAAAGCCCACCATCAGGCGTATATACTCCAAAAATGGCACTCAAATTGTGCGCCAAAAATGATAGCAATCTTGATCTTTCAATTTTCAATTAATATAGCTTCAAAAAAAAATTTTTTTGCAGCATTTTCCTGTGCAAGAATTACTTAATAATAGGGGATAGCATTGTAATTTCTCCTCTACTGATTGGGACAGCATGTCACTTCATTCTGCCAAGGGTGGTAAGTGTGATTTCTCAGAGTTAAGGGGCGCTAGGTGTGATTAGGAAAAACCTCAAGGGAGGTTTTCGAAAGTAACCCTAAATCAAATTGATCATCATATGCTTTCAGGCTGTTTAAAGAAATTGGCCATTTCAAGATGTTATTTTAATTGATCAAATGTACTTCAGGACATTTGTCTTCAAGATCCTTATTTTCTTCTCCTCATCATTATTATCCCACTGCAAGTGGAAATTTTTGCTCTTGCCATGGTGAAATACATATTTACCAAAATCATAGTCATGGCTACAACCATAGCTAGTAAGTTGAACTTTTAGTCACATTCACTTCTAGGAATGGACTAGAAGTAGCATGCAATAAGTAAAGAATACTACTCAAATTTTTCTCTCAATATTGCTACTACATGAGCATATTCGAGAAATCAATTGTGGAGAATATCATTTTCATCGTATCTCATGAGTAATATTTTCTCGGCACAATTTCAACTAAGAAGTAATTAGGGAAAACCTCAAGGGAGGTTTCCGAAAGTAACCCTAAATCAAATTGATCATCATATACGTTCAGGTTGTTTAAAGAAATTGGCCATGTCAAGATGTTATTTTAATTGATCAAATGTACTTCAAGACATTTGTCTTCAAGATCCTTATTTTCTTCTCCTCATCATTATTATCCCACTACAAGTGGAAATTTTTGCTCTTGCCATGGTGAAATACATATTTACCAAAATCATAGTCATGGCTACAACCATAGCTAGTAAGTTGAACTTTTAGTCACATTCACTTCTAGGAATGGACTAGAAGTAGCATGCAATAAGTAAAGAATACTTCCCAAATTTTTCTCTCAATATTGCTACTACATGAGCATATTCGAGAAATCAATTGTGGAGAATATCATTTTCATCATATCTCATGAGTAATATTTTCTTGACACAATTTCGACTAAGAAGTAATACTGAATATGGCAGAATTATGTTCATTCAGCCATAGGTAAATTTATCATATCAGACTTTTGAATGATTGACCATCTTCAACGGTCAAATATTTTTTTTAAGAACGACCATTTTGAGGTGGTCGAATCTTTCTCATTAAAGTATTTCAAAGGACAAATGGATCTTCAAGCATAATTGATTTTCTATAATAGCACCTCCAAAACTCATTGCATCAAGATGTAAGTATCCATAACAAATAATTCTTATGATAATAAAGATAAATAAATATTACCTCAAAGATGTTGAAAAGTATATGTTTGTGCTTAGTGTTGCTCAGTAGTAAGCACTTATACTTTGCGATCATTCAAAGATTAACCATAAGAAATTGAAATAAGTTTGTGGGAAAGAAATTTACCTCAAGGAGAGCTTAAGAATCGAGCCCATATGTTCAACCACCATTTGAAGCAAAGACTCATGGTTCACCTCCGCTCAAGGTAGAGACTCATGCTTTACATTTGCTCAAAAGTAGACATTCGTGTCAATAATGTATTGTGAAACTAAATAAAATAAACTACTAAATAAGGATTGGAATAGTAGAGAAAGAAGTAGAGAGAGAATAGACAACTATTTTCTTATTATTTCAACTGATCGAAAGTTGTTGTTACAAGAGAGGTTAGGACACCTCTATATATAGGTAATACAAAATCAAAAATACATGAACCCTATTAAATACTCATTCATGAGTTTAGTACTTCAAGTACATGAATTGAATAACTCCATTAATGGACTAACTAATAACGAAAAGATTCATCCAATGTACCAATGAATCTTGTGAAGGATTCATGAATCAATCTTCACAGAAATACAAATTAACATCCTCATCTTTAGTTGTTTCATTAACATATCATATATTTTAATGACGGTTGTACTTCTAACTTGAACCCCATTTTTAATATGCAATAATTTCAGAAACCTCCATTAAGGTTTCTAAGAGTTTCACTTAGCTTCCTTAAAGTTTTAAAAGTATTACTTACCTCCCCCAATTTTCAAATATTTGTAACATTCTCAACCCAATTCAAATTGTATGATTAAATTATAAATTCTAGGAAAGAGAAAAGAATTTCTGTGAGGACCCGCAATTTTTCCTATTTTATTTTATTTTACTGGCTTAATTAATTATTTACTCACCCATTTTCTCTAAATATTTTATCCCAACCTTTTTAGACCCAATTACATGGAACTATGGCTTACATGTATTTTTAAAATGACTTGTTTACGAAAATTAATTTTTGGAAGGCTAGATAAGTGAGAATAGTGAATACGCGATTGGAGTCAATAATCGAATCGAGAATACAATAAGTTTGAAAAATTGAAGACTTGTATATTAGTCTTAAAATAGGTATTTTTATGTTTAAATACTCAAGTATTAGTTAGTGACACTATCGTTATAAGAATTTCTTGAAAATTTCACTTTATCGCGCACAAATCGGAAGTACGCGTTTTCACACACGTGTTTAATTGAGGGACTTTAGACCCTTATTTTTTAGACCATTAAGAGTGAATAATAATGGTATGAATGGAAGTGTATTAGAGGTTTAGTGCACAAGTGAAACAAACTCGAAAGGAATCGAGCACGAAACGCGCGCGTACGCACACTATTCTTAGTTGACTTTTGGAGCAATTCTTGTCCACAAACTTATAAAGCTTCACAAGAAAGCTTCTTCATCAGCAACGTCACTTCCTTTCTTCCTCTTAGCAGGCCGAGCTTCACCAAGAAAAAAAGAAGAACAAAACCCATCATCATTCCACTTCAAAATCTTTGCACCTTTTCTCCTCAAAATTTACACACACTTTGCAAATCACTTGGAGAGCAACTCAAGCTAGGAGAGGAGCTTCATCTCATGATTTTTCTTGGGCTAAAAGGACCGGAAATTTCTGCCTTGATCATCTAAGAAAGTAAGTGATGATCACCTCTTCAAATCTTGACTTATTGGAAGTTATATTGCACTTATATCTCATATATTCATGTGGGGTAGTCTTTATTTATGTTGGAAAATTTGGTTGTGTGGGCTCTATGAATCCCACAATGGCTTGGTGCACTGATTTTTATGATATTTGATGTTGTTTATGTTGGGATTAGTGTTTAATCTAGTGGAAATAAGTTGTGTTTGTTGAAGGAAACTCAAAGGAGTGAGTTGAGCAAAAAGGGACAATTCTGCCCTTGCTATGTCCGTGCACCTTAGTGCATTTTTTTGTGGTTCTATTGACTTGTTTTTGATGTAAATATGTTGTGTGGGTTGTGTAGAAAGTTTCATCAAAAAATTACGTGATTTGGATGGTTAAATGTTGAGATTTCGAAATTCTAGCAAAACTGGAAACGGGTGTCCAGTGTACTCTGGCAGTGTTTTTGTTTCGGTCATAACTTTTTACTCCGATGTCAAAATCGAGTGTGTTTGTGGCACTAGAAACTAGACATTCCCAGTTTTCCAATGGTACAAAATTCATCCTGATTCCATCTGAGCTAGCCGTACCAACCTTGTAAAGTTGCCTGTTCTGTTTCTCGTCTGTACTGGAAGCCCTGTTTTGAGCTGCGACTTGATGCTCAAATATGAGCTAGTTGTGGACAGATTTTGAAAATGATTTCTTCTAAGAAATTGTAGATTTATGAATCTAGTTTTCAACGCCACACCACACTCAATTCCAAGTTGAATTGAGTGAGTTGTGGCCGAAGTTCGAAACTGACTCAGGGATTGAAAACCCTCTTTTTGGCTAGTTGATGCCTTAACCTTGATTGGGACTTGTTGTTTCGAAATTCTTGGTGTTAACCACCTACCAAACACATTGGATGTTCTTAGACATTGTCTACATAAATGAACCATATTTGAGATGTTTTCATTGGCCGAATATTTAGAAAAGGAAAATTTGCATACAAAGACAGATTTGCCTTGGAAATTCGTGGGACTTTAGTGATTTTGTTAACCGACTTCCCGTGTGAATTTTGCATGAAAATTTACAGAGGAATAGCCCTTATATGGTAGTGTAATACTACCAAATTTGGTGTCATTCTGAGTCCATTTCGATACTCAACCAAAGTCCCAAAGTTCGTGGTTTAAACCTGGAAATTATCTAAACGGTCTCACTTTTTCAGCAACTTTGAGCTGCTATATCTTGGCGCTCAAAACTCCGATTCTTGTTCCATTTGTTGTGTTTTAAACTTTGTTTGTAACTCTAATTGAGTTCCAAATTTCAGAGGCTAGCTCGCAATCTATGAATTTTTCCGAATTTCCAAAGTTGGCCAAAAACCAACCCAAAACTGTCTTGGTAAGCCTAAAATAGCAACTTTGAGCTGAATTTTGAATATCTTCCATTTGGAATCATGGAAAAGTGTCTTCTAAGAACTTTTAGTACTTTGAGTCTAGTTTCCAACGGTATAAAGTTTCCAATTTTTGGACTTATGGAACTCGAGATATGATTTTTCCAATAGTGTCGCACCAAGCGCGAAATTTTCTGGTTTTAAACAAAGTACTCTCTTAAGCACTTTTAACCTTCCTTTGAGATGGTTGATCCGTTTTAGAACTAATTTCATGGTTAGATACAAGGTTCCTTAGAACTTTAAACCTTTGTTTTAAATCTTGATTTCTAAATGATTAAACCCCTCTTTGAAGTATTTTCTTGGTTGTTTAACTTCCTTGGTTAATGGCACCTTATTTTATACTTGAGAGATGGATTTCAACCTCTATTTTTATGCCCTCGATTTCCATGAGTTTAAGCTTTAAAAATGGAGCATCTTAACTTGAGTGATTCTTGGAGAATTTCACTAGTTTTCTACTCAAAACTTGGAACCTTTGGCTTTGACATTTACAATGAAATTAGGGAAGTTTTGAATGAGTTTTGACTACATTAGTTTGAAAATGTGAACGCTCTTTGTATTTTTAAGTTCGGATGTGAGATTAGAAGTTTTGAGGAATGAAAACCATCTACCTTTTTCTCGATTTTGTGCTGAAAGTAAAATTGGTACTTTCTTTTGGAGTTGAGATTATTTACCAAGACTTAACTCGAAAACGACTTGTGAGCTCGCTTTGAGCGTTATTTCAATGATTTAACGAGAAAGACTCCTTTAACTTGACTTGAACTATGACCTTGAGAGTGGGGAGCGAGAAAATGTTTTCTTATTAACCTTGGCCGAGTACCTAGGTAATCATGAATGTGCATGTCTCAGGTGGTCACGAGAACGCTGAAGAGCTCGTCTGACTTCTCGCTTTGCTCCACTTTGCCTTGACTTTCGGTGAGTGTCAAGTGCATGAATTGTTGATAAATGCTTTAATTATTAATTGAGTATTATGGAATTGTTGAGACGAATGTGCATTTTACCGCACTCGCTCTCCCTTAAGTGATGCTATAATTAAATTGTGCTATGTGAATTAAATGAAGTGTTGCTATTGCAAATCATATTTGTGTTGGGATGTCGAGTGGAGTGAACCTCCTCGATTTATCTGTATTCTCTGGGGACGCCCTCGTCCCCTCTTTCTTTTAATTATGCGATACTTGTTACTTGAATACACACGATCGGTAATTGTTCATAAACATGTCTAACTCGTAAGCCCTGAGCGGATGCAAGTACCACACCAATCTGGGTGGGAGGTGCCTCTCATACCGTCTCAGTGCTATAATCGGTTCACTGAGCGATAGTAAGTACCACACCGATTGGGTGAGTACCTCTCATGTCGACTCAAAACCCTAAACAATTAACCGGTTCTCTGAGCGATAGTAAGTACCACACCGATTCGGGTGGGAGGTACCTCTCATGTCGTCTCAGAACCACAAACCATTCTAAGTCGATTGGAGCGATGTCTCATCGACCACTGAGCGATAGTAAGTACCACACCGATTCGGGTGGGAGGTACCTCTCATATCGACTCAGAACCATAAACAAAGTATAAGTCGATTGGAGCGATGTCTCATCGACCACTGAGCGATAGTAAGTACCACACCGATTCGGGTGGGAGGTACCTCTCATGTCGACTCAGAACCATAAACATATAACCGATTCCCTGGGCGATGGCATGTACCACACCAATTTGGTGGGAGGTACCTCTCATGTCGACTCAGAATCATAAATGGAATAAGTAAAGTTCTACGGACTTAATTACCTACTCGGGTGATGGAGTGTCATCACGAGGAGGTATTAGATTGAACTTTGGCAAAACAAGTGGAAATGAGCTGTTCTGTGAATATTCACGAATTACTTAAATGATATAGCCTTATTTCTCGCTTAAATGATATTGTTATTCAAATTACGTGTTTTGCATGTTTTCTTGGCCTCACGAGCATTCGCTCACCCCGTAGATTTGTTTTCCTTAAACAGGAATGGACATGGAGCGAAACTCGGAGAAACCCTGGGATGTACTTTTGTATTAGGGTTTTAAAAATGGAAATGACTAGTACTTTTGTGGTTGTTGTATATTTTGGGAATTGATGTATCTTTTGGGATTCTAATGTAAAATTTGGATAGTCGGTTATGGAAGCGACTTTTCTTAGTAGACTTGTATTAATTGTTATATAATGTTAAGCTTGAAAGATTCCGCACTTTCTTACTTTGCCTTGTCAGGATGACTAGTATTGTATTAAGATTGAACGGGTTTTGTACCGAGTCCTGGCGAGAGCTGGGCAGGCGTTCCGCGGATACCCTGTGGTTCGTTTTAGGGAGTAGTGGGGGCGTCACAATTTCTTTTCAAGAATACCCTTTTGTTGCCTTTTTTTTTTTTTTAAATTGTAAGTATGATAATCAAATGTTAAAAATAAGGACAAGAAGTATGAAGATTTACTTTTTTTTAAAGGGACAAAATATAGTAACTGTAACCATAAGCAATATGCTTTTTAAAGTAAAAATAAATACTAAAAGTATATTTAACATGTTTTCAAATTACAGAAGAATTGTTTCCTTTAGGGTATGTCTATTTGGAAAAATTGAGTTCACATAATTAGAATGAACCCAATATTATTATTATTATTTTCTTTGGTAAAAATGTAGATTTCTTCCACAAAAGTGTTTGCAAATTAGGGAGTTAGCTATGATTTTAAAACTTCAATATTGGGCTCATCTCCATTTATCCATATGCTTATTGTGTGAACCAAATGGGAAAATCTTTCTTTTTATATAAAATGTTTTGAAAAAATTTAATAAATTTTATAAATTATTTAGAATCTTTAATTTTTATTTATCTTGATCGATGACTTGAAAATTTAGAAAAGGAAAAAAAATTTAAAATATACATTTAAAATTTATTTGAGATGTTTAGAAGGTGAGAAATGTTATTTTCTTCTTCTTTGCAATATTTTAAATAGGTTTATATGCATTGTTAATTATTTATAATTTATCAATTTTAAATTTTGTCTCCAAATTATAGATAAGATTTGCTAAAAGATGTCTAAACATCAAACTCATAATTTTGCAGTAAAAATACACATCCATCAAGTTTTAAGTGTCAATGGATTTTAAATTGATTTGTCACTATAACAAAGGAACCACAACAAAGGACAACAAGAGGATAACTTTGAAAGGAAATAATTTTCTCTTTCCTAAACATAGTATTTTAAACATATAATTTAAATTAGGGTGAGAATGTTAAAACAATTTGAAAATAGGGAAAGCTAGTAATATTTTTAAAACTTCAAGGGTGTCAAGTGAAATTGATAGAAACATCAAGGGAGGTTTATGAAATTATCCCTTTTAATATATTTGAGACTAATTACATAGTACGAACATTGAGTTTCTAGTTTACTAAATATATGTTTCATTGAATTACATTTCTTTTAAATTCATCCTCCCGCTCAGTTTTTCATGTTGTTTCACTTTGACTCTAAATTTTGGTAGAAAACGATTGCAAATTGGTGAAAATAGTTATTTATATCTAGGTTTGTCTCTCTTAGGGCCCTCCCATTGCTTCTCCCTTAGTCTTGTCCTTTCTTTCCTTATGGGTCAAAAGTTGCGTGCTAAAAACAGGGCCAAATTCATATACACCAACTTGCTCAAGGATTTAAATAATATATAAATAGATGAGGGGACAAAACGTACAAAAGTAATAGTTTGAGTGTTGGTGGGCAATTTACTCGGCATAAAAAATAAAGCAATATCGAGGCATTTGATTGAGAAAAAAAAAAGCGTTAAAAAAAATGAGATTTATTGGGTATTTGGGTGGTATCAAAATGGGTCTAGCCCATTTCAGCCTGGCCCATATTGGTTCCATGATCAAAATGCAATAGTTTGGGTATCGCCCAAATTCTGCTATCCTCCTCTTTTGCCATCTTTACGACCGAATTCAATTGTATCCCAATCCACATTCAAAAACCAAGAATTTTTACAAGTAACAAGTTCAAACTTGATAAATATAGTTTTCATTTTCTTGCAAGAAATTCTACGTACATTGTACAGGACCTTGAATATTTTAAACTTTTCGGTGAAAGTAAGAAATGTTAATTTAACTCACTTGGTCCTAATTATCCTAGACTTAAAATTAATGATATAAAAAAAGGAAGTTCTTAATCAATGTTGCAAAGAAATCAATTCTGATATAAAAATGTTCAAAAGTTCATTCTAAGAATTCATGTCCTGCCTGGATCATCATTCCTCACGACATATTGAAGAAAAGCAATTAGATGCTGATTGAAAGGGAAAACATGCATGGTAACAGATGACGAATCTGAGACTAACACAAAAACAATTGTGCAGAGTTCAACGTGTGCCATGTAATTAAACTTGTGAAAACATAGCAACAGGTGACTGATGACTAACACAAAAACACTGCATATAAAAAAAAAAAAAGAATTCAAATTTTGATTTTTTTTAGTTCAAATCTTGCAATGTCTTGATTAAAGTGTCAAAATGACCGAAAAATGGTCATTTGTAACGGAACTATAAAAATGTTGAAATTATCTTATTTAAAAATTAAAATAGTAAAGTGACCAAATATATAAACATAATATACATGACACACTAACCTCATGGTTTTATGTTTACTATATAGCTCCTTACGGTTTAATGTACCATATAACCCCTTATAGTTATATACACATGACTCTCCTGTAGTTAATAAATAATTTTCAACTTTACATAGGTAGTTTTGACATTTTAAGTGATTCCATTATGAATTATAAATTTCGTCACTTTATAACACTTTAATCCAAATTATGAAGGGTTATGTATAACTCTTGAAACCATAGAGATTATGTACAAAAATACTAAATCGCAAGGGGTAAATGTAGTTTGCTCTAAATTATTTGATTTTTCCTTGCTGGTGAGTAAGACATGGTCATCCTTAATGGTGCCATCACGATTATGGTCAATGAAAATATATATTAAGTAAACATAGGCATATATTGGTAGACATGCATACTTATCCGCCACTAAAGGAGAATTCAGATTTCTGCAAGTTGACATCCCAAAAATCGTTATCTCATTCTACCACATCATTTCAAAAGTGATAATAAACAGATTTGCAGAATTCATGTTATGAAAGTCCAAACTGTTACTCATGCATGAGGACTTCAATCACGAACAAGGTCAGATACGCTAATGTTAATTCCAATCCACCATTTACCATCACATGCTCATGTTTATCCATCAATCAAAAGTCGAAATTACCACCCTACACTCTCTTATGGACTCTCCTGCCAGATCCTTGTATATGGACCGGCGCTCTTTTATCAGCCCCAAAGCATCCGTTTTGCCAGTTTTGTTTTCCTTGATACTGCAATCTTTCCTTGTGAACTTGTTTCACTCTCAAGTTCCAGCAAGAGATTTCGTTTGTGCTGATTAGCACTGCTTTTGCCTTTTTTGCGGTTGTCATCATCCATAATCTTTCCATTAACTGCTTTCAACAAAATGACAAATTCAAGATCATTAATGAAACTTCCATCATAGAATCAATCAAGTTAAAAGAAAAATTCATGAAGTACCAAGACATGACAAAATGAGAGATCCTGCCAAACTACTGTCTACAACTTGCATACCATTCAGCAGTGTGTGGTAGTGCTCCCCATTGGATACGTTGAAAAAACAACTCTTGATAAGCTAGACACGAAGATTCACATGATGTGTTCAAAGTTTTCTCCATATTAACGTAAGAGACCTCTGCAAATTGTAGCAATATAAACTCTATGCCTATTGCATTGTTCTTGCTCCCTAACGTATCATGAGCAAGACTATAATCATTCTCTTACCATCAATAACAAGTCCATTTCAGAATTTGTCAAGACAATAACAAGATGCAAGTATTCACAATATTTATTCCATGATTCAGGCATAAAAATTTTATAATAAGTAGATCCTAGTCCCTAAAGATTGATTGTTTATTTTTTTTTAACATAACAAGTCTGTTCCTACCTACAGGAAAACATTAGATCAAGTGACAGACTATTGCCAAAAAAGATGGCTAATGCTATACTGAGAACTGAGTTCATGGAAAGGGATAAAGATTTCCTGTTCCTTAGCTAAAAAGATATGTGGCTATAAAAGAGGAATGGATGGATTGAGTGGGTGATGAGTCGTGGAAGTCTTCCTTTACTTTCAGAAAATATCATATCAGACAAAAAACATGGTCTGCAAAACTTTTTTGGCAGAATGCACTGTATTACTGAATCAGGTGCATGCTCATAATAAGCCTATCTATTCATGTGTAAAATTCATTCTTCATATAAAGGGAAGAAATTGTAAAAGAAGGATTGAAAGAAAGAAAGAAACTAGAGAAGAAATATCCTACCCCTAATCGTAGAATACTCTTGTTGTGCCAAAAGGCGTTGCCGCACTGTCATCAATGAAGCTATCATTCAAGTCATAGCTGTTTTCTTCATTGCTGCCATCAGTAAAAGCTATCGGTATCTCCAATATCCTCTTCACTTGCAATCATAAATTTTTCCTTTGTACTTGGCATTGTATCTGCTATAAAAGCCACTAACAAAAATAAAATAGTAAAGGAAGTTCCGAAAACTTCATAAGAGACTAAGTTCCTTCTTCCCAATAATTGAGCTGGCAACAAGAAGTCCTACTGTACTTCATTGTCATTGGTCCATCACAATGAAGTCCTACTGTACTTCATTGTCATTGTCATTGGTCCACCACTCCTTGTCTAGTTAGGCCAAAATCAAGAATGTACTTCATTACCTGACTTACACAATTTCATGGTTGACTACATTAGCTATATGACAATTAAGACTATCAAAAAAATCAGAAAATAGTTCAATTAAGCATAAGGATACTTCTTAAAGTCGTCTAGTCCAGTAGAAGCACTTCTCGTGACAACCACTGGATTTGGAGCACGATAATAACCAGAAAGATGAATTCCTCTCGGACCAGAAACAGAGAAAATAACATCTTCAGATTCCTCAAATTCAAGATCCAATTGACGACAATGCATCTCTTTCATGGACAATGAGCATATCGAAATAGGAGGATGAATTACTCACAACACACTGAAGAATAGACCTCGGTATTGGATCTTCACATTGATCGCACAATGTGGCCTGTTAGATTAGATTCCCAAAGTGTGTGCAATCATTAGCAAATACAAATAAAATCTGTACTTCACATTTCATCAAAAGCTTCCATCTACTCACTCGAATGCTTTTGGATTTCTAAAAATCCCTTGCCCGTTAAATAGAAGTCCAAACATTTTATTTTTTTTCCCTCTCATTATATGATCCAAGAAAAGATAAAAAAGAAAAGCATTACTATCAATTTCTGTGGAAAGAGGTATTAGCAGTTGTATATTCACACTCAAAAGATGTACACTTGGATGGCGTACATCTTAGTCAACAAACCTTAATGATAAATTGTTTTTCTTTTAAGAAAAAATAACCTGCCTGAAGTCTGAATAATCCCAACTTGGCTCCCATTTTAGTATTCAGTCTCTCATTTTCCTTTATTCGTTTAAATTTTCTTCTTAACAAGGATCAAGACTTCATCAATGCCACTGGCTTAAAACGCAAAAATAAAACATTTGAGATCAAATAAAATGCCAAATAGAGCATTTTTAATAGCATCAAGTAAAAGATATGCAGAAAAAAGAGAAGAAATTGAAGTAAAGGACATCAAACCTGTGAAATATGAAGTCGTCCTCTTCCAGGCTTTAATACGTAAGGTTCTTCAGGTCTAACATATATCCCTATCAATGAAAACAAATAAACAGTCCATATGCTATGATGAAAATATAACAAAATTTTAGCAAAGAAATCGAAATGGTGATTGATAAATGGAGTGACAACTGACAAGTTTAAAGAGACGGAGGAGGGAAAACGACTCACCCCAGAATGCCATTTTTTCTTGAGGGTTAGACTTTAGAGTTTAGAAGAAAAAGAAGAATGGAGCTGGCATTTATGCACAGAGAGGTTTGCCGTGAGTTGAATGGGAGACAAGAAGTCATTTTGCATTTGACCGGGAAATTGGCTTTAAGAAGGCATGGGAATCAAGGGAGCTAAGAATGAAAGAAAAAGAAGAATGGAGCAGGCATACATGCACAGAGAGGTTTGCGTGAGTTAAATGGGAGACAAGAAGTCATTTTGCATTTGACCCGGGAAATTGGCTTTAAGAAGGCATGGGAATCAAGGGAGCTAAGAATGAAAGTTAAGGTGAAACCGTCCACTGTTGGGAAATGAAACGGTGGAGGACCTGGAGGTCAAGGTTTCAAAACAACTTTATTGGGTGGCATGGGATAATTACAAAAATAATTGCCGATTAATATACAATTTGTAAATTATTATCAATTGGTAGTAAATTTAAATTGACAAAACATGTTTTTGATGTAGCCAACCATTTAGTAAAATATTCATAAAAATGTGTAAAAAAAAGAAAGGTAATTCAAATATAAAAATAAGATAGAAAGAAGTATCTTGATTTTTCTATATGTGTGTGTGTGTATAACAGTAATAATTGTTTTACTAATCATTCTTCCAAACTTTTAACAAAAAAGTTAAACGTGAAAAAAGTTTAAAAATCACTTTTTTCTTTTTAATTCATTTCTTCATATTCATATCTATTACCGCATACAATCTACACTAATTGCTATTGTTTCTTTATAAATAACATCCAATATGTCAAAATAGAATTTAGTCAACTAACATAATAAAATAGCCATTTTATCATAATGAAATGTCATGTCATTTATTTCATATTATACATTTATATGTAATAAGACCATAGTACGTGTCCACACACATGCACACATATATTACATTATAATAGATTATATGTAAGTCGTAGAATACAGGTAGGGAGGGTATGATACACCTGCCCCCATCCATTGCTCTCTCAGCTTGTGGGGCAAGTGCATCTAGGCACGTTTCTATTATCATCCCTATTTGAACCATAACTAAAAATTTTGAGGGGATAAAATAGATTTTTAAAATTCCAAGGAGGTGGAAGGGGAGGGGAGAGTTGCTTACCCTCAAACACCTGTAACTTCACCCTTGTTCGAGAGAGTATCTTTCTACCATTAATTTGTATTGAGCCGTGTTTCTAGAAGCCAAAGAAAAAAATGACAAAGTACGTTATTCAACCACAGGTTTTATGTATATACATGTACGTACATGTGTGTGTCTCTATGTATATCAGCATGTATAGATTGCATGTTAAAAACACAAAAAATGAATTAGCTTCACCCATGGTATTGCTTCCAAGATTGAAGAAATGACAGGATTTGTTGTTACGAAAATTTTTGAGACAAAGTATCCAGTAAGAGTGATGATTACTAAATTAAAATGTATGTATGATTAACATCCTGAATCTACAAAATTAACCATGCTTGCAATCAATATTTCGAAACTAAATCCCTATCTAACTTTCATTGGAAATGTAAATCTGCTTATTCCAATCCCAATTTTACATTCCAAGGTAACTGCACTCTCAACTCATTTCTCATGCTCTTCAAAATACAAATGGCCAATAAGTATTAACTCGTCATACAACTATAATTGTTCTATTTTCTTTTTCCTTTCTTGTGCGTGTTGTTATCATTATCTTTTTATGCTTGTTATTATTTTCATTGGAAATGAAACAAAGAATAGTGCTTCTAGAGCTTGATGATCATTGAAGTTCTCGTTTTTTTCTAGGCTTAGAATACTTCCTAAGCAGTTGTTTAGAATCTCCCTCGAACATAGTTCCAAGGTTATATACTTTTGCTTCTATTAGAAGAGTACCTTAAGGAAGTCTATTTTCACGGTCATCATCTTCTCTGCATAAACTACTCCATTCATAAAAATTTACGCTTCAATGTTTTTCTCATGGCAGGTAAACCTGATGTGTCCACTGTACTTTAGTTTAGCTCTTGCAATTTGCAAGCATTCACTGGCTCTAGAAAGAATACGAATCATCTGAGGCAGATAGGACATCTGAAAGTCCTTCCGATGGTCCCGGTCTAGATATTTGGATACCAGCTGAGAATGTTTCAGCAGCGTCCCCCCAGGTGATTCTTTGAGTTCTTTTGTTCCATGTCTTTTGGGTCAATAAGACCGTAGAGTTGTTTTTTAGTTAGGAAATTCTGGTGATTTCTCGGGCAGCATTACTTTTCTTCGCTTGGTTTGATAGTCAACAAATGTGCCTGTATCTGCTGTTTTTTTCTGTTTATTCAACTATAAAGTTTGTTTATCCTTTTCTCCCACTTTACCAGACATTTTGGGTATTTCAAATTGATTGCCTAGAGCATAAAATGCTTAACCTGGTGGCACAAGGTACTCAAGTGTTTCACCAGATTTATGCTTGTGAAACTGAAAGCTGATTTGAGAAATTTAACAAAGGAACAAGCAATTGAATACGATTGGTTCACTTGCAAGAACGTTCCAGTTAGTCTCATTAATCTCTTAATTAAACTGAACTTTCCACACATTATATAGCATGTGTTGCGATATCCGTAAGCACTGAACAGGGTTGTTGGTACTGCTCCTTTGCACCACTTTGTTGGCAGCATTCTGACTATAATGACAAGGATTGACAGGGACATTGTAAAAGATGCCCTTAGGTAGATGGTTTCAGTTATATGAAACAGAAAGTTGTAAGTTTCATGTCAACTTGATGGCAGGAGATTGTGTAGACAGAAGAAATCTGAAATATGGTAGTAAGATAGTTGAAAGAGCAAAATTACCTTTAAGAAGGTAGAGAAGCATCAATTACATAAATCCATACAAATCAAGGTGAAGTATATGATTTTACCTTTTTTTTAGATCAACTTATAAATCTAGTTCGTCTTGCTTAACCAGGTTTCGTTCTCTTCTTGTCTGATTTCCAGCTGTTAACTTTATATTTGTGGGGACTTTTCTGTTTTTCCTCCACTCATACTCTTCCATTTGTTTATTTTCTATAGTAAAAATCCTGAAAAAATGACAAAGAAGACCACTATCTGTAGCAAGTTGTACTTGCCACTCAAAGACTATCCAACTTTCAACTTAGAAAAAGCTGTTTGCAACCATGGCTTTTTTATGATGGCTCCCAATGTTTGGGATCCATCCACTAAACAATTTACACGTCCATTGTGGCTTGCTGATTCTGTAAATTCTGTCAAAGTTACCATTTCACAACCACACGACTGCAGTTTGCTCCTTATCGAAGTCCATGATATGGAATGCATCTCCGATCTAGACAAAGAAGCTATTCGCGTAATGTTTTCCTTTTCTATTTCCATTCCACTTGATCATGGCAGTAATATTATTTGCTCTTGGATGAAAAATCATGCTGTAATAATGTCCAAATTATAGGCTCAGGTTGCAAGGATGATGAGGCTGTCACCAAAGGATGAAAAGGATCTGCAAGAATTTCAAAATACTCATCCAAAATTCAAGAACATGGGTTTTGGTAGGATTTTTTCGTGCTCCGTCACTTTTTGAAGATGTTGTGAAGTCTATGCTTCTTTGCTTTTGCAGGTATGTTCTTAGAAAGTATATCAAATAACTCTTCTATGACAGGAAGACCCCTTTACGCTTGTTGAGTAATGAATCAGCAACCCTCCATTTTTGTATTATCTTCAAGAAAAACTTTTAAATATTCTGATGCATATTATAAAATGAAGAAGAAACTATCAAAGCCTATATTTATGGAAGATACATGCGTGAATATCAATTTTGCACTAAGCTGGAATAACTGTTATGTTTACTGGATTACCAGATCCTAAAATAGTTTTTACACTCTGAAGTTACAAAATTTTTGTTGTTCAATGATTTTTCTTAGTTAGTTGAGTTAATAAATTGGTCTTTTGTGACTTATTTCCAGTTTCTGTTTTCTTAATTAGTTGGCAGAATTCACTGACAATGGCTAAAATGCTTTGTGACCTTCAATCTGAGCTGTCTAATGGTCTTGAAGACAACAATTCATGCACTCAAGGGAAAGGATTGAAGAGGAAGCGCAATGTTCCTGAATATTTTCCTGAATCTACAGGGAAAATACAGTCTGTAAGAAACTTTCCAAGTGCAAAGGAACTAGCCGGTATAGATGTTGAAATTTTAAAAGATCATTGCAAGTTGGGATTAAGAGCCAAGCACATTCATGAATTTGCAAAAGATTATCATAGAGGAAGATACCGGCTGCGCAACTTTGAAAAATGTGCATCACACGAGGAATTGTACCAGAAATTGATGAAAATAAAAGGATGTGGTGCATATGTTTCTAACAATGTTTTGATGTGCTTGGGATTCTACGAAAATGTTCCGATTGATACTGAAACTGTGAGACACCTACAGGAGGTATGCATGCAAGCTCCTCCCTTATATTTTTTTCTGCTTTGTTGTTTTTTTTATCAACTCTGAAAAGCAATTTGTTTAGAAATATGGGGATTTTGTCTTTTATAGCCACTTAGTGAAAGAAATTATTTGAAATTTCGAAGGCTAATTTTTTAGGTCCATGGAAGGAAAGAATGCACTTTGAGAAACGCCAAAGCAATCACAAAACAGATTTATGGGAGTTTTGCACCCTTCCAGTGCTTGGCTTTCTGGTAAATTTTAGCTCCAAAGTGTTACATTATCTTGCATTTCGAGTATGGAAAATTTCTGAGCTCGCAGCAGTGTTTTCGTTGTCAATTGTGAAGCTGCAACTTTGGCCAAATTTTGACGTGAGCTTTCTGAATAACTTAGTTAACAAGTGAGAGTTAGCACAATATTAGGTGATAGTGCTGGTGCTCAATCTCATGTGGTAGTTTTATTGATCAAAATTTATGTCCAAAGCACGAAAAAAAAAGTCAATTAGAGCCCAAATGTTTAGGGGGACAAAATAATACTGGGGCTAAAAGCTGCTATAGGTTACAGATTGGAATTTGCAGTCTACTTAACTCCACATATGTTTCTTTCATTTTTTGTTTAATTCTTTTGTAGCCTTTTCTTTTGAAACCACATAATCTGTATCAATTTCATATGCTTTTTTGCTTCATCTGTTAATTTCGAACTCTGATGCACCTTTGGTAACAGGTTTGAGCTTACCAGATTTTATGAGACCAAATTTGGGAAATTAAGTATGTTACCAAGTTCGAGATATGGCATTGTAACTGGAAGTCAGTGTGGAAGGAAAAACTCAGAAAATGAATGAAACAGTTTATCAGCAGAAAAGCAATCATGTCTATTGACAGAATTGCAATTTCTACATTTCTTCCTTTTGTTTCATCATTCGTGTTCCTGCCTTCATCTCTGTAAGTTGGTATGTTTATGGTACAACAAAATCTATGCCTTTCTGAAGAAGAAGAACCAGGATGTAATAGTTCCCAGGATTTGCTTTTGTCATTGCACTTTTTTTTTTTTTTTTTTTGTGGGGGATTCTTTCTTTTTGGTAAGCCCCCCTTATTGACATTACAAATTCATACTTGTGTCAGACTGGAAATTGTGAAACAAAAGTAAGTTTTGTTTTGAAATGTCCTAGTGTTTTGTTTTGAATTCTCCTACACATGTACACCTCAAAAAAAAAAAAAAAAACACTTCATTTCCTGGAGGGGAAAAAAGGAGCAAAGAAAAGAACAGGCAACACACATCAATCTTAGTGCAATTTTAATAAGGAAAAATCATAAATGAAAGACTTCAAAGTCAGAAGTTGGGACTAAAGCTAAGATTGGATGCACAACATAGTTTTGTCTTGAATTGTCCTAGTGTTTTTTGTTTTTTGTTATTCTAGGTGGGAGATCAAGGGTTCAAATCTTGTCTCTTATCAATGTGCCTCTATATGAGATTTGTTCTAAATCCATACGGATGCGTGGTGCACCCGTCTGGTTTGATGGTGGTTCAATCTCCATCAGATTCCCCCACAATTAATGTTGGTAACCAACTCCTCTAGAGGAATTTGGTTTTTAGGTCTCATTAGGATTGCAATTATTTGGGGTTCTACAGAAAAATATATAGTAGCAATGTAATACATGTAAGATAAAAAAAATGAATAGAAAAAGTGTCAGTGAAACAATCTAAAATTTTTCCTATAAAAACTTGCAATCCAAATGCCTTCTTATAGTTTACAAAGCACTAGTATTTTGTGCTAGGTGTTTCTAGTTAATTTCTTATATCATATTCTTGTCAACTTTTTGAGGTTGAGATTCATTTTTTCACTCTTTTTCAAAAGTGTGGTGGTTTACGAGCCTATCCCAAGTATAGAAATTTTAAATTCCGTTCAACAATAAAACGTGAGACATGTTATATATTATGTTAAGCACAAGGTTCGTACACGGCGCTTCCTATTAGTTTAGCTCAGGCTACTTACTAAAACTAAGCCGGTCGACATGCTTGACCACTAGACAGCACGCTTGACCAATAGCGTTTTTTCACATAACTTTCTTGTAATTTGAAAATCTAAATAATTAACTTTTCGTATCACGTACAATCATTTTTGTTTGGACATGTAAGTGTTTCTACCCCAAAAGTTGAGGGCATAAAGTGTTATTAATTGTATGGAAAAGTTGGTATTTTTATATATATATATTTTTCACCCCATTTGTGGGTAAAGTGCCACTAAAAGTATGATAAATTTTATTTTCGTCATGATTAAAATCTTGGCATGCTTAATGGTTAGTTTAGGATCAGTGAGAGAGCTCCATGCGGACATACAAAGACATGACATCACTTATTTCTATTTACCATAACAAGTAGGCGTAACCACAGTTCCTGAATTGCCAGTTCTGATTTAAAAATCGACAGTTCTAATTCTTCTAAAAGGTAGAACCTAATTAGCCCTTATAGAGATGATTACGGTTATAGTTCTTGAATCTCCGGTTTTGATTCCGATTTTATTCCGGTTATGGTTATGATTTTTTTAGGTTACAGTCCTTGGTCTTTTATTTATGTTCACTTGTTATTATAAAATTTATTCTAAGAAAATATGACAATGAATGTAAAAAAAAAATTTAAAACTTTATTGTATTATCGTGTGCAAGGAAAAAGAAAAATGATGCATATTTTATGAAAAAGGATCTCATTGTTGATTAGAGTAGATAAGTCTTGAATTTAAATTAATTATGGGATATAGATTTACTAATGGAATGGAAAATTTAGAGGTAAAATGTTAGCTCCTAGAGAACCACTAGGTATGGCGTCATGGCCTCCATAAAATTTTGGGTTTATTATAATTACAATTTGCCCCCTTGTACTTGACCCTCTAAAACCCATTGTCTCCATCTAGGGAGGTAAAATGTAAATGACTCAAAATTAGGGCATAAACTGTAAGTTCCTAGAAAAAATCACATACAACTTTCAATCTTGTTTAGTAAGACAATTATGTACAATTTAAGCTTTTGGTTCTAGGGATTAATAAATCGTAGAAGCATTTTCATAACTTATTTCATCTAAACCCTGGAGACGAAGCATTCGTTATAGTGTTCAGATGAGCTGTCATTGATTTTGGAAATCAATGAAACGACTGGCGGTTTGGGAGTTGGACGATCATTGATGTCTTTCTCTGTTCCAAGACGTATTTGTTGGTGGTCAAATAAGTATATGACCAGTCCCTACATTAATTTTACAGCTCATTTTTTGCTATCAATTTTGATAGTTTTCGTTAATTATAGTGTGTTGAACGAGGCTTGGGAATTGTTACAGGTGATAATTGGAAGCAACCCATAGAAAAGGTGGTAATTGGAAATTGTTATGGGTGATAATTGGAAGCAAACCACAGGTGATAATTGAAAATTGTTTTTCATTCATGATGGCGTGACGGTCCCACCTTCTTCTAGGGCGTACCCTAAAAGTTAACGGATCGACTGCCTGACTCTCGCTAGGGCTCCCTAATATCACATTAACTTTAGAGATAACAGTTCAATACTTCCATTAATCTTACATTAACTTCAGAGATAACATTCTGATAACCAAAAACCAACTATTCAAATCTTTTACAATATCTAGTTCAATACAAAAGTTTCAACCTTAAAAAAATAGACACTAAAGGATTCACAAACGCAAAAATCTTCACGCTAACTTCCTAAAATCCCTCGTTCGATCCCTGACCACCAACTCCTGTAAGGAAAACAAAGTTAAAAGGTTGAGCTAAAATTCAGCGAGGTTTGCCGAGCAAGTAACATTTAATAAACACTTAAATCAGTACAATTAAGCAAATAGTGCATATTTCACTGTACAATCACTTTCAAAAGGATACAAACTCCTACTGGGAGTCATTTCAATATCATTGTTTTCATTTCAGAGTCATGAGACAATCATTTCAATATCATTGCATTCACCCCGCCAATTCACCCCCTTATGTCCTCCGAAACAATAAACAATCCCCTACATTCAACAATCAATTCAGTAATCTCCCGACTTCCAGGTAGTACTCGAGTATACCAAAATATTTACCCAAAACTACCGTTCTATCCGACCAAGTCCCTTGTTGGCTCAAATAGTTCGTTGGACAGAGGGTTTTGGGGCCCAGTTCAGCCAAAGGCTTACATTCATGCACATTTACAATATCATTCAATCAATAATCAACCTTCTAGCTCAACTAAGCTGAATGCGGTAAAGTACACCCCCGACTTAGAAGGCGAGGGACCATTGATATACACATCACAATAAATCACTAGCAATATTCAAAACAAGCACATTTATCACATAAATGCATTTAAAGAAACATAACCAGTTAAGCATATACATTTGACAACACTCACCCTAATCAAAAGTTACACTTCGATCTCAGAATTGCTTTCTTGCACATCGCTGTCTCCTGAGACAAGTTATAATTGCCATAATTATTTAACTACTTATTTGGTGAAGTTCTAAAGTATAATCAACATACGTGTTATATTCTAGCCTCAAGTCACCATTCCACCCGAATTCTAAGTCATTACTATGTTTAAATGAGGCGACTAGTGCATTTTCTCACACTCACTTGTCATTTCGACTTTTAATTTCCAAAAGAAAGGAAGTTTAAGTAGCAATTCTAGTAATGTCACTTCAGTACTTTTATACTGTTAGATTTATCGTACTAAAACTCAACATTAACTTTTAACAAGGTAAGTTTAGAAGTAACTAACCTTAAAATACTTTCTTGTCCCATAATTCCATCTTTTATTGACCAAGACCACATGCATAACTAGTTTATTACCTTAAGATGTGTATACAGTTTATATAGAGCCTATTAAACCAAGTAATAGTTGGATATCTTCTTATATAAGTTACAAGGCTCATTTGATTCCTATTGTTGATATAGCAACCTTTCCCTTCCATTTTAACTATTTAGATTTTATTTCCAGCCACCAATCACTCACCAAATTTGGAGTATAGATTACTAGAAACCAGGTTTCTTGACTTATTAAACAAGATACAAAATTCCAGAAATGTCTCTCACATTTCTCCTTAAAATTTATCAAGTTTATTGGCTCAAAACAATGAAGATATACACACACACACACACACCAAATTTAAAGTCTTGTGAGATATTTAAACTAAGATTAAATCATTTTCAATCCAACTTAAAGAGTAAAGCTGGTTAAACTTTTCATTTCTTCTCTCTCGACTAAATCAGATTCTATTTCACTTATGGTTTAAATTGGCTCAATTTCATCAGCCCTCCAAGTTTTTAAAATCAAGAAAAGGTACATGATAGGCAAGATTAAGATGTTATAAAATGTTTTGTGTAAGATTACAATTAACTATCCTAGAAATTTTGAAAATAATACGAAAGCTTCAATTCCTCACTCTCTCGGTCAGCAAGGCTAAATTCCAGCTACATTACCTCATAAATTTCAATAAAATTCCAACTTTTACTTGCTTAAAACACTAAACACTTAGTATATACTCTGTCCCGCCTAAACTGAATCAGACAACATGTACCTTCAGCAAATAATTCCAGCAAAACAACAATAAATTCTGTCCTCAGCTAAATGCAAATTTCCAGTAGTTCGGCAGCTATACAAGACTGTTTCCTCTCAATTTCTTCACTTTTCTCACTCCTAACTTAACATGCAGGGAGTAATTATCCTGCTACAGAGCATCTTAAGCAATAATATAAGTTTACAACCAAGAAATCAAAGAGCAAAGCTGGACCAAGTCTTAAACTCCCTCTCGGCCAAATTGTAAAGAAATTCTTGCAGCAACCAGTTATACGACATGAAACTCTTCAAAAGTTTCTTCATTTATACACAAATCTTTCATGCAGGCTAAGACTAAGGTATTATACAACAAATTAAGCCTTAATGTAAAAGTTTGGAACCAGAGTTCGTGAGGAAACCTGGAAAATTCTTTATTCCTTCTCGGCTGAAGCTGGAAAAATTCCAGCGGCTATTTCTCAACATTTCCAGCTTAATCTTCCCGTTTTTCATGAGTTTTTCCAGCTGAACATCTTATAAAACTTAAATTTAAACCTTTGGATGCATTCCTAACATTATTCCCCAAAGAAACATGAATAACAAGCTGCAATTCCAGCTTCATCCTCTTGGTTGCCACAGTTTTCCTTGTCAACTCTTAGTCAGTCACTAAACAGCATTATTCTCAGCTAAAACTCATTTTCCTAACTAAAATTTAACATGCAGCTTAAGTATTCAGTTATACTAGATGAGTGAGAGGTTATTGCAGCATTTTACCTCCCTTTCCTCACAATCAAAGCTGGAAAGAAGAAAAACCGCAGGCAGACTCCTTTCTCTCCTCCTCCTTCGATTCCTTATGGTGAAATGCTCCAAGCTTCCCCTTTTTTTCTACCTTGCCCTCTCACTCGGTTGTGGCTGGAAAGGAAAGAATGGAACCCAAAAAAAATGCTCTCCCACTCTCTCGATTGGTCTCGGTATGAAGAAGGAAGAAAGCTCACACTCTGTTTTCTCTCTTTTGTTTGCTCTCGGTATTAACGAGTGCAGCAGTGCCAATGGCGAATACACTACCAAAACTAGATATGTAAAAGCCAAGGAAAGAATGGAAAGAAACAACAAAAGACTTCTGCAACATGAAAGCCCCAGCAAGAATAAGCAGAATTCCAGAATTTGGCATCAAGTTTGGGACCTCAACATTAAGCACAAGGTTAAACACTTCCTGTGGAAATGTCTACATGATATCCTTCCCACCCACGACAATGTATTCCGAAGAACAGGAAAAGGAGAACCTTGGTGCAGGAGCTGTGGAGAAAGTGCAGAAACATTAGAACACCTCCTCTTCTTTTGTAGGACAAGTGAGCAGATTTGGAAAACCTTCCCTATCCAGTGGGATGGTCTAGAACATTTGAAAGGGAGCTTTTGGTCGTGGTGGGAGAGCTTACAACAGGCTAGAGAAAGGGCAGAAGGCAAAGCTCACATTGAAATGACAGCCAACCTACTCTGGCATATCTGGAAGGCAAGGAATAATTGGAACTTTAACCTGATCAACCAGGAAGGTTATCGGATCTCCCAATATGCCATGGCGGACTGGCTTGAGTTTAAAGAGGCAAACCTCCTAAACACTTGTGACAAACAAGAAAACACTTCTGAGCTGAATAGTCATGACAAGATTGCGGAACTCCAACAGCAGCACTCGACTATCATTTACACAGATGCAGCAGTGGACCAACGAAGAGACAAGTTTGGTATTGGTATAGCAGCTAGAGACAATAAGGGCAGTCTAATCTCTACATGGTCAATCCCAACCTCATTAAGAGGAGAGGCTGCAACCTTGGAAGCTCATGCTATCAGAACTGCCTTGCTCAAAGCATTGAAGGAAAATTGGACGTCCATCTTGATACTTTATGACTGCAAAGTTCTGGTTGACAAATTAAACCACATGAGTGAAGACCTATCTGACATCAACATTTTCCTGAGAGATATCAGGACATTAAGTAGGTCTTTTTGGCGTTGTACTTTCTCCTTTGTTAAGCGAGAAATCAACACATGTAGTCATGGTTTGGCGAAATTTGCCACTAACCTTATTAACGAAACTAGGTGGAAGAACAGCTTCCCTGTGTGGACCTCTATGGCTGCACAAAGTCATTATCTGGCAGTTGCCAGCTAGTATGTACATGTCTCTGTATGTATCAAAGATATTGATGATATAAATGAATGACTTTTGACAAAAAAAAAAAAAAAGAAATGGCTGAGTTTCTTTCCTCTGTTTCGGTCTTAGCTTAATAAACATTGTTAGATATTAGGTTGCATGGTAGTTTTAGCTAAGTCTTAAGGTCAAATGGTCATTTGATATTAGTTTATTTACTTACTAAGGCTATAGTTTTATTATTTCATGCATTGACTTCAAATTTCATTTGGTCTAATTTGTATATCCCTATAAAAAAATATTTTTTTTACACCATTCTCGGATATTTCTAAATTCTCAATTTTATAGAAATTCAATTAGACATTTAATTTAACCAATTATTTGTTATATATAATGTTTCTAATAACGAAGTAAATAAAATGAAATAAATTTAGGGCATATACATAATTTTCTCGGGTTCTCACATTCTTCCCCCCTTATGAAAATTTCGTTCTCGAAATTTTGTACCTTTAATCGTAAAAGGTTCCGGATATTCTTTCTGCATTTTCATTCCAATTTCCACGTCGTTTCCTCTAATCCTTCATATTTCCACAAGACCTTAATCAAAGGAATTTCTTTGTTTCTTAGCGTTTTCTCCTTTCCAATTTAAGTGTTGTATCGACTACTTCCCCAAGTATATAAAATTCAACTACTTTATGAATTTACAATTCAACTACTTTAATTTACAATTCAACTGGGCGTTATACTTAATTAAACAATCTATACCTAAGATAACATCATAACTCTGACGTTATCGCTCGCTAAACTCTATATCTCTCACAACTAGTCAAATTTACAAATATGTAATAATCAATTATGCATACATACAATTATAGTTAACTATAACCCAGAAACACATTCACTCCATACATATCATTACTATAAAGCAAATTCATGATCAATTAAATTATACCATATAACAAAGTCAATTACTAACATATATCAAGTTCAAGTACACTTTAATAAGATGTCAAACAAGTCTTTAGTATAAGTATATTCAATATCCAAACATGGCAAAATTCTGACTCAATCATCCCAACCTATTGGTTTATTGGGTCAGTCCATAATAGAGCTGGTAGATCCTGTGTATTTTGAAATTTGTATCATCTATAAACTGATGTTTCGGCTAAGGATTGTTTTATATTGTGATTGGAGATATAATTCTTGCTTTAAAAGGTTGTTAATAAGTTAATGTTCGAGTCCTGACAAGAATTGGGCAGGCGGTCCGCTAACCCCTTTGGTTCGCCTTAGGGGGAGGTAGGGTTGTCACACTCTCTCCCTCTCTCTTTATTGCATGTCGTCTTCTTGTTTTTTTCCTCAGAAATAACCAACAACAAACCCTTCTCCTTCCTCCCTCTCTCTCTTTTTAGACCATGGAATCCAAGAAGCCAACAACCCATTATCCTCCTCCATCAACACAATCAGAAGAAGAAAAATCAGAAAAAGGACAAGATGAAGAATCTCGAGAAGATGAAGAAGAGTCAGAAGAAGAGTCAGCATCAGAACATAAGGAAGAATTAGAGGAAGAAGAAAGATCAGAAGAAGGATAATTTGAAGTTAGAGAAAACATATATGAATCACCAACTCAACTTGACCAAATGTTCAGTGCTCAAAAGGGAATCGTCACTCCATCTCAATTTTCCTCAGATTTTGCAGAAGAGGAGGAGGACAAGGAAGGAGAAGATGATGAAGAGTTAGAAATTTCCACACAATCTCCTACATCTGATTTTATGATAAAGTCGATTCCTCCAACCAAATCTATGTCAAAAGGCTCAAGTTCCACCTCAAAACGCCCTTTGGAAGACCAGAGAGATGATCAAAAGCATTTGAGAAGTGAGAAGAAGGCCAAAGGTAAAGCTGATGAACTAAAGAAAGAAGAGCCATCTGTCGTTTCAGTCGCTATTGGTGAAGGTTCTGGTAAGAAGTGGAGCGATGACAACGTGAAGTGTCTTCTCCGATCCATCATCAAGTTTAAGACTGAGAAAGGTCTAGACTCTTCCACTAATATGGATGCTTTCTGTAAGTATGTTAAAGGGAAGTTTGGATGTGAGTTTTCTAGAAGTCAGATTTATGAGAAAATTAGGAGGTTGAAAACTAAAAGTTTCAATTCTGTGGAGAAATTTGAGAAAGGTGGGGATTGTTTTGTTCATTTCAACGCCAATGAGCTTGAAATATTTAAACACTCAAAATCGATTTGGGGTGGTGAAACTGGTGATGGCACAGCTATTGACAAAGCTAATAAAACTGTGAAAAGGATGGGTAAAGTTGTTAATTTTGTGAAACAAGATAAGAAAGAAGAAAAGAAGAAGAAGAAGAAGAAGAATCTGGTGAAAACGTTTTCTAGAGATGATATTGAAGATGATTTTCAGTCCAAGTATCCTTATCTAAAAAAATATTTTGATGTCGATTCATGGAGCATTATGATGAATGCAGACAAAATTGCAGGTCAAAGGAGTTTCTTGAAAGATAACATGAGTTTGATTGGCCATGGGAAAGCAATGGAGCTGGAGGACGAGTGGAAGAAACTGCGTGAGGCTGAAGTAGAGCTTTTGTTGAAGAGGTCGGAATTGATGAAGGAGCATTGTACCTTGGTGTTGGAAGGTTTGAAGGAGAAGTGTAATTAGAGGCTGATAGGTTATATCTTTTGGAATTCCGGCATGGCCTTTTGAATTTCGAGTCATTTAAACTGTAGATTTTATATTTGGAAACAACTTGGTACCAATTCTGTCAATTTCGTTTTGTAGTTCTTTTGCAAGTAATGTATTCTACCGCTTGATGTTTTAATTTGAGAATGTTACTAGTTTCTTCAATATTAGTTACTCCTTTCATCCGAGAACTTTTCTGATATCATTGCTCAGTTGTTTTGAAAGATGACTTTTCTGACAAAAAAGATATAGATAATTTCCAGTAAGTGCAGTGTTCCCCTGTTACTAGAAAGTTTGAAGTCTTACCTTGTTTCAAAAACTTGGGTGAGCTGATCATGCGATATTAGCTAGTAATGATATTCACCTGACATGAATCTGATAGATCGTTCCAAGTATTTCTAATATTACCTAGTATTCTAGGTTATGTGATAGGGTGTTAATTGTTAGTAATTTTATTGTTAATTTTCCTCTTTGTCCTTGCCAAATATTGCTTTAATTGTCAACATATACTTATATTTAGCATTTGGACTCAATTTCAGGAAGTGGAGCAGAAAATGGATATCTTCTTGCAACAAATACTCCATGTGGAAAATTTCTAAAAGAAAATACAAGCTAGGCTCCATTTTGATGATTATGCTGGAATTGATGATTGTTGTGGACTCCTCCATTGTGATGATTGTAGAGAATTTGATGATTATGCTGGAATTGATGATTGTTGTGGACTCCTCCATTGTGATGATTGTAGAGAATTTGATGATTATGTTGGAATTTATTAAGATTGTTGTTTTCTTTTATTATCCAATTGGGACCATATAAGTTAGGTAGTGAATTGCTTTTGGTTCTTCTTTTGGGAGATGCATTCATTAGCCATTTGTTGGCTTTGATGATTGTAGGAATTTTCCACTAGTGCTCTAATAAAATAAGGTATAACTATTAGATTAGTGTTTCTTTTATTAGACTAGTTAGCCTATAAATAGGAGTGTTTATGGAGAGAAGTCATTTTTTTTTGTGTAGAATAGGAGCTTGTTCTTTATTTTGTTTTGTGGTGTGCAAGTTTTCTTCAAAGAGTCTAAGGAGACTCAAAATCTTATTCTAAACTATTAGTGAATTATTTATGTCTTTGAATTCAATTAAATTGTGTGGGAATTTTCTTATGAGGCGTGGCTAATCTTCTCATCTAGTCAAGGATCAACGCGACGATGCAGTCCCAAATATCTGTGAGATCGAATTAATTTTCATGGGTTCCTTAATTTATTAATATTTGCATGTTTTCTATTTGAATTTTTATGGGATTATTTTGTTAATTGGACATCAAGGGCCCGATGTACAATTTGACTTATTAATCTCCTGTCAAATTAATTAATTAAATCCGTAATTGTTTAATTGATTAATATTAGTGGCAACTAGTGTTTTCATATACTAGGAAAATGTGCAATCTGATTGAAATAACCCTCGTAGCGTGTTATTGATCTGGGTTAGGCTTTTCTAGTTTTTAAAGCAATTAGGAAATTAATTCCTACGGTCGTACCTAGGAATATTTCCTGGTTAGGAATAATCAACGATCGTACCTTGGTTATCAATAAATTAAGGAAGAGCTGGTCGTCAGAATTTATCGGCGACTATAACTAACCTGTTAATAAAATTAAGTGAACCTTCTTTGCATCAATGATCGGATGAATGGACTGTATCTGAGAAGTTGTATCCTTGACTAGAATTTATTTATTATTTATTTAATCTCTGTTTACATTCGTGTTAATTAATCATTTATTTTTGGTTGAATTATTTAATTGTCATTATTTTTCTGATAAAAATCCCCTGTGTCCCGAACTTAAAAAGAAGCGAATTTTTCTCAGTCCCTGTGGATTCGACCCTACTCACTACTATACACAGAAAATTTGTATTCTTTTCGAGTAGGCATTTATTATTGCATAGGTTTGGGACCTGTCAATTTTTTGCGCCGTTGCCGGGGACTGGCGTTAATTATTTGTTTCTTTTAAGTTAATTTTTGTTTCAATTTTCTGATATTTTTTTTTCTAGTTTATGCCTCGCTCTTCTCGTACAGGGGAATTAATTTTCGACCCTGAAATAGAGAAGACCGCGCGTAAAACAAGGAAAGAAACCAGACGGCTCAGGGAGGAGCAGTACAGTGCTACATCTCAGAGACCTGACCCAGAAGTTGAACCAACAGATTCGTTTGGTGACACTTCGAGCGACTCGGATCAGGAGGAAGCCACTATGGCGAATGCACAAACACTAAGGGAGTTGACTGCCCCTAATCTAAATCAGCAACCTTTATGCATTACTTTCCCAAATTTGAATGATAACACTCCCTTTGAACTAAAATCTGGTCTAATTCACCTCTTGCCATCTTTCCATGGTCTACCAGGTGAGGAGCCCTACAAACACTTGCAAGAATTTGACGTCGTTTGCAACAGCATGAAGCCCCCGGGCATCACAGAAGAGCAGATAAAAATGAGGGCATTCCCTTTCTCCTTGAAGGATTCTGCAAAAGACTGGTTGTACTACTTACCACCAGGTAGCATTACCACGTGGGATCAATTGAAGAAAAAATTTTTGGACAAATATTTTCCTGCGTCTCGAGCTGCAAGTCTAAGGAAGGAAATCTGCGGTATCAAGCAACACCCGAGTGAGTCTCTCTACGAATATTGGGAAAGATTCAAAAAGCTGTGTATAAAATGCCCTCAACATCAGATAAGTGAGCAACTGCTCATTCAATACTTCTACGAGGGGCTACTCTTCAGAGACAGAAGCATAATTGATGCTGCAAGTGGAGGAGCGTTAGTGAACAAGACCCCTCGAGCAGCGTGGGAGTTGATTGAAGGGATGGCTGAAAATTCACAGCAGTTTGGCTCAAGAGAGGACGTCCCGACGCGTAGGGTGAATGAGGTAGACACCTCATCCATCCAACAACAAATCTCTGAATTGACGTCCTTCGTGCGACAGTTGGCTGTGGGAAATGTATCGCAAGCTAAGGTGTGTGGGATTTGCACTGGTATGGGTCATTCTACAGAGATGTGCCCAATGATTCAAGAAGAAAACGCGGAACAGGTGAACATGGCTGGTCACGCGCCCGCGCCAAGGAAGCCCTATGACCCGTATTCGAATACGTATAATCCGGATTGGAGAGATCACCCTAACTTCAACTATGGAGGAAATAGGCAACCCAATTTTGTACCAAACAGACAGCAAGGGCATCAACAGCAGTACCAGCCTCGCCCACCACCACCCACGTCAAATCCAAGTCCGTCCATGGAGGAGATGATGAAGCAACTACTTGCTAATCAGCAGAAGACGGATTCAGACTTGCAACATATGAGAAATCAAATGAGCCAGATGCATTCCATGCAAACTCAGATGAATCAAATGGCCGTCACGATCAACCGGTTGGAATCTCAAATTCAAGGAAAGTTGCCTTCTCAACCCGACTTGAATCCAAAAAATGTAAGCTCAATGACCCTGAGAAGTGGCAAGGAAGTCCAAGGACCCGAGCCGGTGATTCCTAAAGACAAGGACGAGGAACAAATTGAGAAAGAATTGGAAGATGAGGGCAGAGACGCCAAAAATCCAAAGGTAATCCCGAACCCAATCATTACAGTTAGAACTAATCCACCTCCCTTTCCTAGCAGGTTTGAGAAACCAAAGAAGCAGGACAAGGAGAAAGAGGTCCTGGAGATCTTTCGCAAGGTGGAGATTAACATTCCCCTACTAGACGCGATTAAGCAAGTGCCTAGATATGCAAAATTTTTGAGAGACTTGTGTGTCAACCGGAGGCGGTTGAAAGGAGATGAACGAGTTGTAGTTGGGGAGAATGTGTCAGCAATTCTGCAACGGAAACTCCCACCAAAATGTGGAGACCCAGGTATGTTCACTATTCCTTGTAAGATAGGTAATACCTTGATTGGGAAAGCCATGTTAGACCTAGGAGCTTCGATTAATGTCATGCCCAAGTCCATATATGCTTCTTTGAATTTAGGTCCTTTGAAAGAGACTGGAATAATAATCCAACTGGCTGACCGAACCAATGCATACCCTGACGGGTTAATTGAAGATGTTTTAGTGAAAATTAATGAACTGATTTTTCCTGCTGATTTTTATGTGCTTGATATGGATGATGAACATTCCCATGACCCTTCACCTTTATTGTTAGGTAGACCCTTCTTGAGCACAGCCCGAACCAAAATCGATGTTAATAAGGGTACCTTGTCTATGGAATTTGATGGCGAGATTGTTCACTTTAACATTTTTGAAACCATGAAATATCCTTCAGATTCCAATGTTAGCTCTGTCTTCTCTATAAATGTTATTGACCCTGTGGTAGAGAAAATTTTTGAAATTGAAGGCAGGGATGAGTTGGAAGTTGCCTTGACCATGCACTTCGAGTCGGAAACGACTTCTGAGATAGAGTTGAGTGAGGAGCTCAAATGTATGATAGGAGCATTACAGTCACTGCCAACCACGAAACCAAGGTATGGTCTAGCACCCATTTTTACACCCCAATCTCACCAGAGGTTACTTCCTTCTGTGGTGCAGGCGCCTGTTTTGGAGCTGAAATCCCTGCCAAAACATCTCAAATATGCGTACTTGGGTAAGGGGGAGACACTCCCAGTGATTATTTCTGCTAATTTATCCGAGGTCCAAGAAGGTAAATTGATTCGAGTTTTGAGGGAAAATAAGCAGGCGATAGGGTGGACCATTGCCGATATTAAGGGAATCAGTCCCGCCGTATGTATGCACCGCATTCGACTCGAGGAGGGTGCTAAACCCGTGCGGCAAGCTCAGAGGAGACTAAATCCTCTTATGATGGAGGTAGTGAAGAAAGAGATCCTAAAACTATTGGATGTCGGAATTATATTTGCCATATCAGACAGCCCTTGGGTGAGTCCAGTACAGGTGGTCCCGAAGAAGGCAGGAATGACGGTGGAGTCGAACCAAGAGGGTGAACTCGTGCCTATTCGAAAGCCCACCGAATGGCGGCAGTGTATCGACTATAGAAAACTCAACGCCGTCACGAAAAAGGATCACTTCCCTCTCCCTTTCATTGATCAAATGGTGGAGCGATTAGCATGTCGAGCTTACTATTGTTTTTTGGATGGATTTTCAGGTTATTTTCAGATTGCTATCGCCCCGGAGGATCAGGAGAAGACCACCTTCACGTGCCCGTTTGGAACATTCGCATATCGAAGAATGCCGTTTGGATTGTGCAATGCGCCGGCCACTTTTCAACGCTGCATGGTAAGTATTTTCTCAGAGTATGTTGAAAAGATTATTGAGGTTTTCATGGATGATTTCAGTGTGTATGGTGAAAGTTTTGATAATTGTCTGGATAATTTGAGATTGATCTTAGTAGATGCATAGAATCTAATCTTGTGCTTATTGGGGAAAAATGTCACTTTATGGTCGAACATGGATAGTTTTGGGGCATGTAGTATCGTCTGCAGGTATCGAGTTGATAGGCAAAAATAGACGTTATATCTACTTTACCTTACCCCGCGATGTGCGGGAAGTTCGTTCTTTCTTGGGTCACGCAGGTTTCTATAGAAGGTTTATCAAAGATTTCTCGAAAATTGGAGCACCCTTGTTCCAACTTTTACAAAAGATGTGCCATTCGCCTTCGATGAAGCATGCAAAAGGGCGTTTAATAGGTTGAAGGAGTTATTGACCACCTCACCTATTATCCAACCCCTAATTGGAACTTTCCATTCGAAATCATGTGCGATGCCAGCGACCATGCAGTGGGTGCAGTGTTGGGTCAAAGAATAGGAAAGGCAGCCCATGCTATCTACTATGCATCTCGAGCCTTGAATGGAGCTCAATTGAAATATTCAACCACCGAAAAGGAGCTTTTGGCGGTTGTCTTTGCTTTAGAGAAATTCAGGTCTTACTTATTAGGTGTTAAAGTAATTGTCTTTTCTGACCATGCAGCGTTGCGGTATCTGTTGACCAAGAAAGAGGCAAAACCGCGACTTATAAGATGGATATTATTGCTACAAGAGTTTGACTTGGAGATCAAAGATAAGAAAGGGGCAGAAAATCTGGTAGCAGATCACTTGAGTCGAGTGCAAGTCGCTGAAGACGACCTCCCGTTGAGAGAAACTTTCCCAGAGGAGCATTTATTTTCTGCTAATTTATCTTTACCTTGGTATGCGGATATTGTTAATTTTCTTGTCACTGACAAGTTTCCTACAGAATGGCCTAAGGCGAAGAGGGATAAGTTGAGGAGTGATGCAAAATCTTACATCTGGGATGATCCTTACCTCTGGAAGCGTGGTGCCGACCAAATCATCAGAAGATGTGTAAGTGAGACGGAATTCAAATCTATTCTAACTTACTGTCACTCTTTCGCATGTGGAGGTCACTTTGGACCAAGGAGGACGCTCGTAAGGTGTTGGAGAGCGGGTTCTATTGGCCGACCCTCTTCAAAGACGCCTATACATTTTGTAAGTCATGTGATAAATGCCAACGAGTAGGAAATATTTCTCGTAGAAATCAAATGGCTCAAACCCCAATGATTTTTGTTGAAATTTTTGATGTTTGGGGTATTGATTTTATGGGTCCTTTTCCGTCGTCTTATGGTTTTTTGTATATATTGCTTGCTGTGGATTATGTTTCGAAGTGGGTGGAAGCAAAGGCCACCCGTACTAATGATTCCAAAGTGGTTGCAGAATTTGTCAAGTCTAACATTTTTGTCCGCTTTGGGATGCCGCGAGCAATTGTAAGCGATCGGAGCACTCATTTCTGCAACAAAACAATTGCTGCACTCTTTAAGAGATATGGGGTCTTACACAAAGTCTCTACATCCTACCACCCTCAGACAAATGGTCAAGCGGAGGCATCGAACCGGGAGATCAAGTCGATATTGGAAAAGATGGTCCGACCTGATAGGAAGGATTGGAGTACACGGCTTGAAGATGCACTATGGGCATATAGGACGGCGTACAAGACACCCATTGGTATGTCCCCGTATCGTTTGGTATTTGGGAAGCCCTGTCACCTCCCAGTCGAGTTCGAGCATAGAGCGTTTTGGGCTGTAAAGCAATGCAATATGGATATTGAGGAGGGCGGTATTCAAAGAAAGTTGCAGTTGCAAGAATTGGAGGAGATTCGAAATGAATCTTACGAGAATGCTGTGATCTATAAGGAGAAGAATAAGGTGTTTCATGACCAGCAAATCTCTAGGAAGACATTCGAATGCGGGCAAAAAGTTCTACTGTACCACTCCAAATTGAAGTTATTTCCAGGTAAATTACGTTCTCGTTGGATCGGTCCTTTTGTTGTGACTAATGTCTTTCATTATGGTGCAGTGGAGATCCAAAGTCTAAAGACGGAGAAGAAATTTGTGGTGAATGGTCACCGTCTTAAGCCGTATTATGAAGGATTGCCAATTGAACGGGTAGAGATGGTGCAACTAGAAGACCCGACTTGCTTGGTTTAAACGATTTTTGGACTCCGTCTAGCCAAAGACGTTAAAGAAAGGCGCTTTTGGGAGGCAACCCAATTACTAATTTTGTTGTTTTTGTTGTTCAAATTCGTTAAATGTGTCATTTCTTACTTGGGTGTTATTCATTTTTTGTGTTTTTCTCACTGTGATCAGGACAGGTAATCTTGGCGTGCCCACGCAAGGAGGGCACGCGTTAACCGCCTAAATCTCAACTTCATGGTCAGAGGACGTTTGTAAATCTTGGCGTGCCTACGCCATGTTGGTAATTTCTTAAACATCTCGCGACGTCAGCAGAAAAGGGAATCTTGGCGTGCCCACGCGAGGAGGGCACGCGTTAACTTGCGAAAATTGACTCACGAGATCAGAGGATGTTTTCTAATCTTGGCGTGCCCACGCCGTGTTTGACAACCTAAAAAAAAAAAAAATTTTTTTTTCCTTTCAAGCTTTCAGTTTTGCAAAAAAAAAAAAAAAAAAAAAAAGAAAAAAAAAGAAAAAAAAATTAAAAATTAAAAAATTAAAAATTAAAAAATTAAAAAATAATAATATAAAAAAATAAAAAAATAAATAAATAAATAAATAAAAAAAAAGAGCACTTTTATTTTTTTTTTCTTTTCTCCTGTTTCCATTTTTTTTCCTTTCCTTCTTTTCTTCCAGCCGATTCTTTCCCTCGCCCGTTGATGTGACCTCGACACGGTCCCCGTGGTTTCAGGGAAGTCCCGTTATCCTCATTCTTGCTTTTACTGTTTAATTATCACATTGAGGACAATGTGTCATTTAGGTGTGGGGGGGGAATTTGGATTTGATTGGTGTTTCTTTAATTTGCTGCTTATCTTACTATTGTCTTGATGAATAATGTGGCAATTCACTCTTCTATTGCTAGTTGTGATTTATTCTATGAATTTAGTTCAGGTGGCAAGTAAGAGCATGTTATCTTGGTGAACATTATAAGTTTAATGATTTTGTGCAAATTGTGGTTAACTTGTTTAGGCAATATAAATATTTTACTAGCAATTGTTGTGCGGATTGGGCGATTGTTGATCTCAGTTCTCCATATTAGGAGATGACGTGGGCCATGATCTTTAATTGTCTGGTATTCTAATGCTTTAATTGTGATTAATAAATGACTCTACTCCACTAGTATCGTCACCTAGTAACCGGGAATCTTCACCACAAGTGTCGACTCTCGCGTCAAAAAGTGATAATATCTATGAGTAGGTAGTTCTGGAGCTGTGAAAAGTTGAGTAACTGGGCTCTTTCATCTAAAAATATCAGAGTTCACGTCAAAAGACTTGAATAGCTTAGAATTGAGCATTTATTTATCTAAAAAAAAAAGAAAAAAAAAGAAGAAAAAAAAAAAGAAAGAAAGAAAATATATATATATATATATATATATATATACATGTAAGCATATGATCATGTTGGCCTGCCGATCCTTGTTCTTCAATATTAAGATTTTGGTTGTCAATTGACCCAATTGCTAGCTATTGTTAGTTTAATATTTTGATTTTCTAGATGAGTTAACCATGAATTGGACAAGTCTATGATTTCAAGAACTAACCGGGAGAATTATGTCCTAGCCACAAAACTTGATTTTGGTATAAGCACAGCTTGGCAATAGATGACGTGAGAGCTTGCCATTATTGAATTTAATGTTCTCATGCTTGAGGACAAGCATGATTTAAGTGTGGGGGGAATTGATAGGGTGTTAATTGTTAGTAATTTTATTGTTAATTTTCCTCTTTGTCCTTGCCAAATATTGCTTTAATTGTCAACATATACTTATATTTAGCATTTGGACTCAATTTCAGGAAGTGGAGCAGAAAATGGATATCTTCTTGCAACAAATACTCCATGTGGAAAATTTCTAAAAGAAAATACAAGCTAGGCTCCATTTTGATGATTATGCTGGAATTGATGATTGTTGTGGACTCCTCCATTGTGATGATTGTAGAGAATTTGATGATTATGTTGGAATTTATTAAGATTGTTGTTTTCTTTTATTATCCAATTGGGACCATATAAGTTAGGTAGTGAATTGCTTTTGGTTCTTCTTTTGGGAGATGCATTCATTAGCCATTTGTTGGCTTTGATGATTGTAGGAATTTTCCACTAGTGCTCTAATAAAATAAGGTATAACTATTAGATTAGTGTTTCTTTTATTAGACTAGTTAGCCTATAAATAGGAGTGTTTATGGAGAGAAGTCATTTTTTTTTGTGTAGAATAGGAGCTTGTTCTTTATTTTGTTTTGTGGTGTGCAAGTTTTCTTCAAAGAGTCTAAGGAGACTCAAAATCTTATTCTAAACTATTAGTGAATTATTTATGTCTTTGAATTCAATTAAATTGTGTGGGAATTTTCTTATGAGGCGTGGCTAATCTTCTCATCTAGTCAAGGATCAACGCGACGATGCAGTCCCAAATATCTGTGAGATCGAATTAATTTTCATGGGTTCCTTAATTTATTAATATTTGCATGTTTTCTATTTGAATTTTTATGGGATTATTTTGTTAATTGGACATCAAGGGCCCGATGTACAATTTGACTTATTAATCTCCTGTCAAATTAATTAATTAAATCCGTAATTGTTTAATTGATTAATATTAGTGGCAACTAGTGTTTTCATATACTAGGAAAATGTGCAATCTGATTGAAATAACCCTCGTAGCGTGTTATTGATCTGGGTTAGGCTTTTCTAGTTTTTAAAGCAATTAGGAAATTAATTCCTACGGTCGTACCTAGGAATATTTCCTGGTTAGGAATAATCAACGATCGTACCTTGGTTATCAATAAATTAAGGAAGAGCTGGTCGTCAGAATTTATCGGCGACTATAACTAACCTGTTAATAAAATTAAGTGAACCTTCTTTGCATCAATGATCGGATGAATGGACTGTATCTGAGAAGTTGTATCCTTGACTAGAATTTATTTATTATTTATTTAATCTCTGTTTACATTCGTGTTAATTAATCATTTATTTTTGGTTGAATTATTTAATTGTCATTATTTTTCTGATAAAAATCCCCTGTGTCCCGAACTTAAAAAGAAGCGAATTTTTCTCAGTCCCTGTGGATTCGACCCTACTCACTACTATACACAGAAAATTTGTATTCTTTTCGAGTAGGCATTTATTATTGCACAGGTTTGGGACCTGTCATTATGCATTACTAATGCTAGTTCAGGATGATGGACTGCCATTTCATGTTCTAGTTGCTGTAATTCAACTATCGATGTGAACACTATCACTATCGAATTTTGGCATATTTACCGCCATTCATGAATTTGTAAATTTTCCATTTCGCTTGTTTGTTCCTTAATTTCTCTGTTGACAATTTCCCATTAAATTGAGTCAAACTGCTTGAGAAGTCAGTTGCTTGCTCAAACCAAACAGCAGCATATCATGATTATTGTCAATCATAGGAAACGCTTTGTTAAACTGCAATTGGTTCATTGCATCATTCTGAATATTGCTGTTGCCAAACATTTGCCTAAACCATATACCCATATGTCTTTAAGTAACTATTCTTAGAGGTGATGTAGCTTGGACAGAGATGTTTTGTCGAAGAAAAGCATAAAAGGGATGGTCATCTTCATGGAATTCTCAAGTAACGAGTGTTCCTTCTTAGGTATTATGCACTAAGGGAACACTGATGTCCTAGAGTTTGAATAAGACTAGAAATGCCACCTTATTTCTTTTCTTTAACAAGTTGCTAGTGACCAAAATCGTTTGTGTGTACCTCGAATTGCTTGAATGCCAAAAGATTTCATCATGGTAACCATCCGATTCACTACTTCTCATATCAATAGAAACATTATGTACCTTGAATTGCTTGAATAATGCAGCATTAATCTGGGTAGCTGTGTTTTCTCTCCTATATGCAGGATCGATA